>VZDJ01007755.1:29010329-29060088 GCA_008694505.1 Cyanoderma ruficeps
AAAAAAAAAAAAAAAAAAAAAGCCCCCAATCAATTTTGCACCCACTGCAAAACTCTCACGTATGTATTCTTCATGTAACCACATCTGATGCTGCTATCAGAAAAAGCAACCACCCATTTTCTAAGAACCTGTCAACAAAAAGCAGGGGAGCCTGGGGAAATGTCAAAAACAAGGGTGGATCAAGCAAAATGAGACAACTTCTACAGCAGTTTCTTTAAATCACTCCAACCTTACTCTTCTTCCCCTGCAACTTAGTTTATTAGAATTTCTGATCTAGAAAAAAGTCAAGTGTTCTGATGTTTTATCTCCAGGTACAGGACTAAAAGCCATTCCTAACTAAAAGAAAGTGTAAAAAATTGTGCCATTTAGAAGTTTTGGGGTTGTTTTAATTCAATCCTACCTTAAATTACCAACACCTCCACAAGCAGCAGGAGAGATGAGTGGGCCATTTTTTGTGTCTGAAACTCTCTGCCCTATTCACATCTCCTACTGTTCCAGAACTAGAAAGATTCTCAGAATACAGAAAGTTGCGGGTCACAGAGGTGGTTTGTGCCCTGCTTTGTTCTGAGGCTGTTTTGGAAGTGAAGATCACATTTGGTGGGATAATCTACATGGAAAACAAAGAGGGGAAAACAGTGATAAAGGAAGGTGAGATGACTCAGAGGTGGAGACAGTATGAAACAGAATATAGAAAAAGGTGGCTGATGCTGGTCAGTTTGGGAAAGAGAGTGTTCATATGCATTAGGAGTAGTTGTAAAAGTTTTGCTCTGGATATTGCTGCCATGTCAGTCCACTACCAAAACATCCTCCTCAGAAACCTGATAAATAGAGTTACAATAACTTGTCTAGTTGTTAACTCATTTGCAAGTTACAGGGACTCCAGGGACTTAGATTATCTTTAAACAGTCAGTGTCAGTGTCTGAGTGAGCTTAGCATAATTTTTTCTTTCCAACTCTTGGAACCTTTTGCACTTTTTTTTGCCAAAAATCTAAGCACCAATTTTTAATTATTATTTTTATTTTTAAGTAGGGATATTCAGTTCCAGACAAAACCTGGGAGAATTTCTCCCTTTTACTGTCCAGAAGGAGAGTCAGCAGGCCAGGCCAGTAGAAGACATGACTCACTGCACTCAGCTTCACAGACATTGAGAGCCCTGTGCACCAACCTTCACAAGGTTGTCATATATACACCATGCATTTGGGAGAGCTGAAAAAAGGGCTAGCTCCAGGAACCGTTCACACAGCAGACAGGACAGTTGTTCCTTAGGACCCCTGTGGTACATTAGGTTTTTGCTCAATTCCCCAGCAGACACACACTGCAGTGAGCAGGAACCATGGCACACATGGTGTTGTTCCTGCTCCTGGTGCCCTCCTGGTGTCCATTCATGTTCCCCACCCCGCTGTGAGCAGAGAGCCCATTGCATGCCCCAGGGGTGAGTGGCATTTGTGTACATTCAGGGGTGACACTGCAATCTACAACACCTAGCACATGCCACCAGCATATCAAAGGTGACTTTGGCTTCTTTCAAGGCAGCATTTTTTCATTCCAGTATCACTTGGCCTATTATCTTCTCATAGCAAAATATTATTTCAGTTCAAAGGGAGGAAGCAAACCATGCTGGATGAAACCCCTACAGAATGAATACAATCTTGAAAATTGTACTCAGTTAAGTAGTTCCCAAGTGGCTCATTATTAAAAGATAAGAAAATGGTCAAGCATGATTTTGTGGGGCTCAGCCTTGGATCTGGTATTATTCAATATATACTTTAATATCCTAGAAGATATTTAATATCCCAGAATAGATATGATCACACTCATTACAATTGCAGATGCCAGGCTTCCCAGTATATGGAGAGTGGAGGACAGAATCAAAAATTCAAGCTTATAGTGACAAACTGGAGAAGCAGTCTGGAAACAATTAAATGCAAGAGAATGATCTGCGAGGTACTATACTCCAGTAGAAATAATTCTTACACACGCAGGCTGAAGGATGGCTACTTTACTAAGGATGACAGCAAAAGGAGATTCAGCAACAGCCCCGCAAACCAGCAGACAGCTTGCCAGCAGGTTGTGATCAAAGGCAGAGACACAAAGTAATTCAGTGTTTGAGGTTAATAAGGCGTCTGCCAAGGCAGGACACCGCTTTCGGACATCTCAGTTCAAGGAGGATAGAGACTGGTGATGTTCCTGAGGGGAACAACCAGACTGTTCTGAGGGCTAGCAGATGGGAAATTAAGGAAAAAATTGGAGAAACTGTAGCCACTTCATTTGAGGGAGAGAGAACAAATGCAGGAGATAAGAGCAGTACTCAAGCCCTCTTCTTCACCTTTGTTGTGAACAAGGTGTCATGAAGTGAGACTGCAGAATGGAGAAAGCAAATGAGGAGGCAGATTAGGTAGCAAACAAGCAGAAAATAGGAAGAAATGAGTTAGGAAAAACGACTCTCCAACAGCCAAGACAGTGAAGCAGTAAAAGACAGTGCTCGGGTGAGTCAGTGCTGAGTGAATCAGAGTGCTGCTTTAACCTACAAAGCAAATACAAGGCTTTTGGAGAACAGAGCAGAAAAGTAGCTATTTGGAATAATGTAAGAATGGTTGATTCTGTCTTAGGGGAGGGCAGTGGGAAGAGGGGATCCCTTGAGGTTAGACTCAGCACTGTCTTGCTAGAGCAGTTATTGAGTAATACTGGATTTCTACTTGTTAAATTTATTTCTCAGTGACACTTGGCGAGTGCTAGATTTTCCCACTTCTTGAGGGGTTCAGCACATTCCAGTGGCTCTTGACTGGGATAGGAATATTTTTGCTATTTCAAGCAATTTAAGTATCCCTACTATCTTTCTCCTTCTGTAAGAAATCTTAATGTCTGGTTGCTTTGGCCTTCATTCTTTCTTCCTAGTTCTTTTGTCACCTATTCCTCTGTCATCTAGTGAAGTCATTGTCATCAGCAAAGAATAGAGGATGGATTTTTCATCCTTTGATGATTAAATCCCATGGGTTTCTCTCAGAAACACCTCAGATTATTTCTATAAATTGTTAAAAAGAAGCAGTCTGCATACCATAATAATATGAGAGTTTGCTATCCCCAGCATAACCAACAACTATGCTCGATCCCGCTAAGCATCAAAATCTTATGTCTTACTAAGAGTCGGATATCAACCATATAATACTTTTACCAAAGTGAACAAATTTTAAAATTGACCCAAGAGGTCTAGACAACATTCTAATGCCTATGTCAAAGCCACATGACCATCTCAATTTTCTCTACTGTAATTCTTGTCAATAATACTTTTTTTCTCCAATACTATCTACCTGGGGTGTTGGAGGAAATACAGGCAAGAAAGCCAAAGTCATTGTTCAGCTGTATGTCTTCCATCACAGGAACATTGCAAAGTGATTCTCAACATTATTTTAGTAATATTTCAAAAAAAATATGAGGATAGAGACTGTTTGGTGATGTTCCTGAGGGGAACAACCAGACTGTTCTGAGGGCTAGGAGATGGGAAATTAAGGAAAAAATTGGAGAAACTGTAGCCACTTCATTTGAGGGAGAGAGAACAAATACAGGAGATAAGAGCAGTACTCAAGCCCTCTTCTTCACCTTTCTTTCCCTTCAGGTAGACTATGGGAAATGGAGTGAAAGCCCCAGGTCATTTATTTTAAATTCCCAGGTCCCACTGTCTAACAAATGATGTCTGTGGATGAATGCCTTTCCTTCTCATTCATAATTCTGCCTGTGAACTATTCAGTTTAGGAGCCTTTACTTCCTTGTGTACATTGTGTTTCCAGTTTCTCCAGCTGCTGGAAGGAGTTCAGGAGCTGACCCTCTCCCCTAGTCTTTGCTTCTTCCAGTTCCAACCAGCAGTGTTCTTTCTGCTGCTGGGAGATGGTTTTTGAGAGAACTGATGTTGGGTATTTTGCAAGACAGTGTGGGTTTTTTTCCTTTGCCAAAGGGTGTCTTTTAAAGACATTCTCCCATATTCTGGCAAACTGTGGGTGAGATGGGCAGCTTCAGTTACGGGATGGCTCAGACCCTGCCTGGGGCTGGTCCCAAAGGAGCAAGTGTGCATTTTTCTCAGGCAGTCTGACTTAGCTGCTTCCATCTTCAGGACACTGCCAAGTCTCACCATTTCCCCCTTGCCTTCAATGCATTCTTCTCATCAATCCCTAAAATGCTATAAATTACTGTTTAATATCTCTCTTGCAGAGCACTTAGAAGGGACTAGTGGACATAAGGAATTGCTGCTGCCAATAAAGCTGCATGCAGGAGTATGAAATTTAGACAGTGTGAAGAGTGGGTGCCCAAGTGGGCAAGGGTTTCAAAGCCCAGGAATTCCTTTGTTTGGGACCTCCCTGCCCCTGCAGCTTGAGCTGTTATTATGCCACAGCACCACAATTAAATTACTTAAAGAAGCTGGATGTCTGGGGCTTTGCTATGGGATACTTAGGACTGAAGGGATAAGGCAAACTTGTCTGTGTGAGCATGGTGTGTGGATGGAGTCAAATGGGGGACCCATTGGTTCAGTGGAACTTCCCCCTGCAAAGGGGCTTTGGTCTCAGCAGTTAAAATCTCAGGTGGTGGGAGTGTGACTGTCAGAGTGGCATCTGAATGGTCAGGTGGGAAAGTTTCATTAACACAGATTCTGTATCTCCAAGAGCTGAAACAGTCCTAAACCTTTAACTTCCCCTGTTGTGTAAGAAGGCATCACTTCATTGTAGTTCACACAGGTAATGACAAAGATGGTGTAACATCAGCTTCACCAGGGAGGTCGTTTGGTTTCAAGCCCAGTCTGTTTTCTTTGAAACTTTTGCTGATTCTGGCCCCAACTTAGGTGCTATCTCCCAGGCCATGTGTCCCTGACACCTGGTGCCAAGGTTCCAGGGAATGTAAACATTTACTCTTAAATAGTGGCAATTTGAGCACTCAAACTTTTGATCCGTCCCCAGTTCCAACTCATACACTGCAGGTGGCCATGACACAGTCAGCAGTGGGGTTGTATTGAAACTGAAGCACCTTGGCTTTAGAAAAACAAGGAATTGTTTCCAAAGCTTTCATATTGCCTATTGTGCATGTGTCAGCAGAGGAGAACACGTTCATTAAGGACAAAAAAAAAGGTTAAATTGAGATGGGCTTATTCCGTTCTGTATTTCAGGTAGCTTTTTGAGAAATTGTTCTGAAAAATGTCCCTGTTTTGTGTTTGCAGCCTCTTGGTACATTGGTAACACTCTGGGATCGAGTTCTCTGAATAATTGCAACAGCAGGATTTACTTCTCCTTTATCTGAAGCCCTAGGAAAAAAGCATAGCTGAGAACGGAACCTGTGGTAAAGGAAATCGCACTGCAAGGCATCCCCGCCCTGTTTGCCTTCCTCCTTGAGCAAGTGGTACAGGGTATGTGCAGGGGCTGGATGTGCACAGGGCTAGTAATAGCTCTCCTGCAGGGATTGCTTCATTTTTGCTACTATAAAGTAGGGCAGAAAAGAGGATTGTTTAAAAATATACATTTTTAGCACAGTATCTCCCTTTTTTGCAATTTGCTGAAGTGATTAGCATCTCAGAAACAGTGTAATGACCACAGCAGACTTATTTGGTATTTGTTATTTTGGGTTTGGTTGGTTTTCACTGAAGAGTAACAGTTCTCTCTTCTCTGCAAAGCACAGGGGGGTCAGTTGAAGGAAGGTGGAATTGAGGTCCCTCAAGAGAATGTAGTGAAGAGCCACATCCACATCTTTCAGGAAGAAATTCTGGCATCTGGGTGGACAAACAATGATACACATTTGTAGAGTATCTTAGAATGACGGAATCCCTGCATGCATCTGCCGTTCTCTACTCTGAAAATATAAAGTAGTTATAGACAGGAAAGCAAAGAGAAGATTATCCACCTTTAAATAAGGTGGGTGGTGGAGTGTCATGGCCAACAACTGCCATGGCATCCCAAACAAACTTCACTCATAGAAGACACGTAAAACCTTCCATTGTTCTGTGCATGGCCAGGATTTTGGGTCCCTCCTGCTGCACTGCTGCGTTAATGCTCAGCTGGCCCAGGGAAAGATCACCACCCACTGCATCAGTGATTCTTCAGCAGCCTTGATTTTGCTAATCAGCCTGTCTTTCATCCTGGCCTTGTTTGCTGAGAGAGCAACTTCAGAGAGAGCGGTACAACACAGAAAAGTAAAAATAGCAACAAGAGTTTCTGCAAAATGTGGCACTTCATGCAATTACTTTTCTTCCTGTTTGCATCTCCTGAATTTTCTTTTCCTAGCAAGTTTAACTCTTGTTTAGAGACCGCACACACACACACATATTGAAGCTAGTCTGAGGTTCTTAACAGCAGTGTACCATGGAGTTAGTTTCTCACAGTAAACAAAAAATGGCTCAGTCTGATGATAATGAGTTTTAGTATTTTATACAACAGGTAATTCAGAAATAATATTCATGGCTGATAGAAAATAACATAGGCTGGCCAAAAAGAAGGAAAACCAGAAACAAACAGCATATCCCTGTGGGGAGGGTCTTTCTTCTAGGAGAGGACAGTGTTATGGTTGATCTAATAGCCTCAACACAGGTTTCAAAACAGCAGAAGAGACAAGAAATTGGTGATAACAAAGTAGTGATCTATACTGAGTGACAAAGCAGCTACTGTGGGAGACACACTGGCATGCCCTACTTCATGCTCTCTGCACAGAGTGCTGCAAAAAAACCTGAAAAAACTTGGGGGTGAGGGGGAAGTATATTTTATCTCAATTTGATTTCATAGTCCTAGAGATGGGCAGAGGATCCTGCTCAGGGAGGAGGACAAGGATGGAGCAGCTGAGTGAGGACTGGCTTGGTGAGCAGCAATGTGCCTTGCCCAGGACACAGCAGCTCATCTTTGCCATCACTGTGGTGTGAGGCAGAGCCCCAGGAAGGGCCTCTCCCCACCTCTCACAGGGTGTCTGCCCCCTGCCACAGCACCCTTCCCTCCTGCCAGACTCTGGGTTGGTGTGCAAGGGAATGGTACCCCTCCTCCCTGCTCCTCTGCAGAGTATGGCCAGGATGGGAATAAAATCAAAAGAAAAAAGGATTTTTTTTTTCCATCATGCATCTTAGCAACAGCACCTACACAAAGATCTAAGTATAAGATCTTTTACCCCCCACCTTTCCAAGCAATTAGCATGCTGAAATGCAGAAAGAAACAGGATGGCAATGTCAAAACTGACACGTAGGAAGACCATTTCCTTTCTGCAAAGTTTTCACAGTGTGGACCAAGCTGGCTGAGAACAATTTCTGAACCTTTCTCCTCCCCGTGGAGAATTGCCTCTGCAGCAGCTTTGGTAACCCTCCAAAACTGCCTGCTTTTGGTGACTGGCACTTTCCTGGTAGCTGATGCCCAGAAAGTCTCACATTTTCAAAGTAAGAAACCCCAGCCCCCATGGACTGCTCTCCATGAAACTAGGTTGTTTAAAAACATCTGAGAAAGGTGGAAAAGGAAGGCAGCCTGTTTGAAGTAGATAGGCTGTCTTTTGGAGCAGAGCAGAGAAGAAAGGCAGCTGGTGACATATTCAGTGCAGCGCTGGCTCCGTCTGAGCCTTCTTTTGTCAGCCAAATTTTTAATTAATCTCAATCTGGTCTCTGAATCTTGCTGGCAAGTTTTCTGGTAAATTTAAGACTTAGAAGAGACTAAAGGAAGATGCTAGGCAGACAAATTTATGCTAGGGTTTCCAGGTGTGGCCAGCATTGCCTGGGAAGTTATTTGTGAAAACAGAGGCTGCTGTGGGAAACAGGGGGAATCTCCTCCAGAGCCACATACCTCCTCTGTGCAGGGGGAGCAGGCAAAGCCCCCTGGCTGAAACACAGCCAGGTCTATGCAACTGGCCATGAACCAAATCTGGTTAGTCTCACAAGCTGATATTCAGGGCTTGCATTTGAATAAAGAGTTGAGTGAATCCAAGCCCTTTGGTTTTGTTGTGTTTTCCTTCCTAAAAGCAAATAATGATGTTTTTTATCTCTTAGCATCTGAGCAATGTTATTTCCCCCAAGAAACTATTCTGTTCTAGCCTGCAGATGATGAATGGAGCAGACAAGTTGCAGGGAGGATGTTGCTGGGGGAAGTAGAGAACTGGAGGTGGGAAGGAAATACCTGAAGGAAATGTCTCATACACGTACGAGCCTTCTCATACATAAAACCTCTACAGAGTTTTAATCTTTATTTCTTCATGTTTATTGAGATTTGCCCTCTGAGTGCCTCGTCAGAGTGACAGCCTGATTCTGACTCTCCTTGCACCACATGGCTGGGATGCTGCCTAATGCCAACTCACCCAAACCTCTTCCCAGAGTGCCCACTTGTTCCTGTACCGTACCTGGGGATTTGTGACTGATTGAAGCAAAGCAAAAGGCCTTCTCTTGAAGGTTTTAATGAAATCCCCTCTTGTCCTCAGTTGCTTTAGCATCCAGGTAAGCAATCCATCCCTATTGTGTTTGCAGGCCCAACTCTGTAAGTGTACCTGAACACAGCTGTTTCTATTTTCTAGGCCAAAAGCAAACTTTTGAGGCAGGCAATAAGCCTGAAATTAGGACTTTAAAGTAGATTGTGTTTTAGAAAATGCAGTAATGTGTGGAATGAGTCACTGAATTTGAAGCTGCTGGATGTTTTTTTTCCTTAGCGGTCAAGGTTAAGCATAAGAAGAAAGAAACTCAGCGTAGGAGGATCACAAAATATGTTAACAGCATAACAGCAACAGAAGGACTGACCCAGCCCTATGAGTTTGAGGATTTTACTTTTTCAATTGCTTTTTGAGAGTGAGAGCGAGGTACCAGAGCAGCCATACACTGAGCTTTCAGCCCATGCTCTCCTTTCCTTCATCTCTCACCTTCACTCACAGTCAAGTGACTCTGCCTAGCTCTAGTGAGCTCCAGCAAGCAGGGGTGAAGAATCCTTACTAGCTCAAGCCCTCTTTTCTGGAAACAGGGGAGGCAGAGAAAAGCTGTGCTGCACAGGATAGCCTCCATCTGTCAGACCTGACTGTGGGTGAGCTCTCACCCCTCAGCTGCTTGCTCCACAGCTCCATGAGTGGAGCAAAGCCACCTGAGACAGGGACACATTTCTCAGTAGCTGGCTGGTAGAGAGGACTGCTACAAGAGCTGGTGAGCTTCTGTGATCCAGTCCCCAGCCCAGACTGCTCTTTGTTAGCTGGCCTTTTCTAACATATACATGACAGTAAAATTACACTCATTAAAAAAACACTTGCACAAGCCAGAAGCAAAAAGGTCACCAAAACACTCCACTGCACACATTTGTCCTTTTGGGGATGAGAAGAAAGAATAAGGGAACTATGGCAGCTGCCAGCCACAGTGCCTGCCACACCCCTGCAAGGTGCACTTGCCATGGGCATGAGCCCAGATGGAAATCTCAGCAGAAAATAGAATACAGCTCCTTGCAGGCTTGCACAGTGCTCATTTGACCTGAATTTGAGGGAAGTCCATTGAGCAAAGCACCTTGCATAGGAGTAGCAGCCCATCCTGAACATCAGGGTTCTCTTTTTCTTCCATTTCATAGCTAAGGCTTAGGAGATCCAGGCATACCCACTGTGGGCAGTGCCCACTGCCTGTGGATAGCACATGATCTCCTGATCTGCGTGCAAGAAAAGCATCACAAAGCACAGCTGGGCACTTCTCTTGCCTGGGCTGCGTTTCAGATGTTGCTTTCTGTGCTCTAACAGAAAGAGGTTCCCAAGAGCACATAAATATATTATAAAGCAGCAGAACACTCAATAATTAATTTTCAGCAAGGAGAGGGTTTTATTTCAACTGGAATGACATAAAAAGCCTTTTGGATTCTCACAGTCTGTAACTGAAAATCACTGAGGTGATTCAGTCCAAAGATCGTTGTGCAGAAGGCTTAGACAACATGACCCAATCCTCATGCACTGATACCCTGACTATATTTGGCAAAGATGCAATTTTCTGTGCAGAAAATATAGAATACACCAAGCAGCAGATCCCTTTTCAGTCCTTTTCTCTTACTTTGCAACTAGGAATGGTCTTCCAGGCCTTTCATCCTTTCAGCCAAAATTGCAGCATCCCAGAGAATCATCCCACTTGTTTCCACCAACAGTGAGCACTTTGCTCATATGTGGTGTTGCTCCCTTTTCATATACAGTCAACTGGTAGTTGGGAAATTCATTATTTAGAGTGTATTAAGGCAGGAATGGTTGACTTATGGTATTGTGGCTACTTTGCAAGTGTCGGGAACAGCTAAATAATTCCTTTGATTAATTACCCAGATACAAATGGAAGTTCATGAAGAATTCACTGTCTTGGGATAACTGACTCAAATGACTCTAGCTAGGGACAAATAACTCTTTTCACCAGCACCTGGGGGGCAGAGGGCAGTGAAGCAGCTCTGCTGTGTCAGGAAGATGCCTACATGCCACAACCAGTTTAAGAGAACCAACAAAAGACATATGAGATTTGCTGAAAATACATAAAATCTTCATAATCAAGGGTAGTGCTACCAAGCTGGTTACTATGAGAACTTTTCTGCATGCAAAGATACATAGGATTGTCACTGAATGACTTACAAACTACTTATACTAAATTTCACTCCTCATTTATTGTCTTCATTTGTTTCACCGCTCACAATCCAACATCAGATAAATGACTACCTCTACACAGTGCGTTAATTCTGTGACTGCATTTTTTTGTGCTTCCCCTCTGTTACATTGTCTGTCATCCCTGGCAAGTCCTGCCACAGCAGTAAGCTCAGCATCAGGGTGATGGGGCAATGCACACAGCAACTCTTCCTTCCACAGGCAGCACCTCCTTGCACTCCCCCTTGCTCGGCTCTGCCCCACCAGATCAGCAGCCAGCAGGATGTGCCAGGGACAGACTTGTCACCTAAAGGGCTGAGAGGGGCCCAAGAAAGCTGAAACAGCTATGCAGCCCCCAGATCACTACCTAAAAATACCAATAAAAGCCAGCTGCACCAGCTCCTGATGCCACCGTTGAGGCTAAAGCCAGGGAGTTTTCATGTGAGGTTGCCATTCCCTCACAGATTTATCCAGCAGGTGTGGAAATTAGGGGTGGAGAGGTTCTTATTTTCTGAGCATGCTGTAATTAAAATGTAGTAATAAAAGCCTAACTACTGTGTGACTGTGGGCCAGCAGCTGGGCTGATGCCTCACAGCAAGGAGTGAAGTGAGCTTGTCCCCTCTGCCCAGCAAATCCAGCAGCAGCACGGGGTGAGAGGTGCTCCTGCAGCTGGCTGGATCCCACTTCCGTTGTTTCTGTGTTTCAGTGGCAGTAACTTTTTTCCAGTTGCTCTTAGCCTGCTGATGCTTCTGGTGGGAAGAAGCCTCCCCTATTTCATACCAGCCTTCTCTGAATTTTTATGGCAGCTATTTTAGAACTCATTTGAGTCAGTTTCCTCAGATTTCTCAAGTCTGAAATGCTGTGTGTTCCTGTAATAAGAATGCCACTCATAGCTAGAAGCATTTTTCCTACATTATTTATTCATTATTCTACGTGATGAATGTGGGATGTGTTATGAATCCATGGTAGGAGATCTGGAGGTAAACTCATTTGCTTTTAGTACTATGTGATTAAAAAGAGACTCTCTGCTTGCGTAGGCAATGAAGGTATTGAATTTCTCTTTATCACCAAGATGGTGAAAAACTTGATTCCTTTCATTTCCTCCATCAAGGAAGCAATGACTGCCAGCACAAGCACATACAGTGTGATCTATTCAGAAGATACAGAGTTGCTAGACTAGATATGTTCTCATCACTTGCAACAGGAAGAGCCAGGAAGTAGGCATTTAAAGGATAACATCAAATATTTAGGAGATAAAATCTGCACAGAGTGTAAAATGAAAGATTTAATCTGAGTCTTACCTTAAAGAGCTGGGTTTGTTTTCCTGTCTACTCTCTGCTGCTCAAATTCAAATGAAATGTTAGAAGATACTACATTTGGGCACAGGCAATATAGAGTTCAAAATTTTCTGGTTCAGAAATGTTGTCACTCAGGGTTTTGTTTCTGTCTGTGACAGAAGTACAGGCCTTAACAACCAGGTGAGATGGTCAGAAGTTTTGTGCAGGTTTAAAAGGGGATAAATGAAGAGACACATCTTTTAGGTTTCTCTGTAGAAAAAAAAAATGTGCTGCTGGAAACACTGCCAGGACCTGCACAGAATCTGAGAGCCATGGAGATGGGAGGAACAGTCAGATGGGCATGACCCAAATAGCCAAGAGATAGCAACACTCTGAGGCAGAAGGCAGTTCTTTTCCGGATGGCTGATGCATTCATTCAAGAGTCAGTCACAGTGGCCCTGGGAGGCACTGGAGGGATTGTGCAGCAGTGTCCCAGGGGACACACTGAGTAAATGAGCATGGCTAGGAAATGCCCTGCATGCCTTCACTGCTTGCTCAGCCCTTCTGTGCTCAGCCCTGGGCTCCCTCTCTGCTCCTCACGCCTCTGCCTAAGCCCCACAGCCCTGCTGTCACCTGCCCTGGGCAGAAACACACTCCCAGGGCCAAGGACTCAGTGGTAGCTGTTTTTGCCTACAGCTTTCCACTGCTTTGCTTGCATGGTTTCACTTCTGATCATGTTCACGATGTTCTCTTTAACGCATTGTGGCGCTTTGTTTCTCAAAGTATTACTTGCACAGCTATTTTGCTGAGTATCTTAGTGCTGAGGAAAGAACTGGTACAGGAAGATCCAAGGGTATAACGTCCTTTATTCAGTTGCCCCTGGAGGCTAGGAAGCCTGCAAACTTCACATCCCAAGCTGCACAGAAATAGCTGCTTTTAATGGCCTGATGCACCAAAAATCCACGCTGGCTGCTGGAGTTAAGGTGTCTCCTCCCAAGCCACAGACAGGCCAAGGAACCATCAGACACAAACCACTGCAGATGGAAACAGCAAACACTAGTCCCACCAAGAGTAATCCCCATGCACACAGTTGTCACCATTTTGGTTTTGGGCCAGCCTCCTGGCTTTTCCTGAGGGTGAGGAAGAAGTCCTGGTCTCCCACACTCAGCTTCTGCCCCAAGCCCATCCTGGCACTGCAGACACTGCGCAGAGCACAGACAGCAAACAAATCCCTCAGCCAGAGGCTTTCAACAAGGTGCCAGTGACATTCCTCAGGGCAGGCCAGCAGTGCTGACAGCTGAGACAACCACTGTGTGAAGCTTCACAACTTACAGCAGTGGGGAGCAGCTGAGTCTGCCAAGGGTCATGGAAGGATGGTGGCTCCATCCATCTCAGCTGCTTCCAGAGTACTTTGTGGAAAGCTACAGCATGACACCCTCAACTGCAGCATCCACAACCACTGGGTACAAAACAGCCTCGTGGTTGCCAGCAGACTGAAGGTGGGTGGAGAAAACTTTTCCTCTCGTGGCTTTCTCTATGGTGAGGAGGGAAAGAGGACAGTAGAAGGAATTGAGATATATGTGTTTTATCACCCCAGAGTAATTGGGAATTGATGCCTGGGAATCAGTCCTATTAAAAGGAGTGAAATTTCAAACTGTGTGAGAAATAAAAGTATATTGGTATAGCTTTCTGAGCACCAATGGAAATTCTCTCACTTACTAACAAATAGTGGGAGGGGTTTTTTTTACTTTGGTGTCAGAAATTGAACTCTGAAGATAAATTTTAAATGGTGACACTTTGAAAGGATGCAAACAAAAAGCCCCAAACCAAAAAGAAAACAAACAAACAAACAAAACTGACAAAAGAATCCCCCAAAACATCCATGGTGGGAATACAGAGCTGTACAACATTTTGGTACAAGTTAATAAACTTACCTAAGAATAGAAGACATAATTTTTCTTTTAAAAAAGGTCAAGTTTAACTAACACAAATATACTATGCTGGAGAGCAAATGCAAATCCAATGAAATCACTGTTAGCCAAACACCAGCTCCTACTGTCTGTGCAATCTCAATCTGGTTATGGGCTGAAAACGGTTCTCAGGAAGACAATTTATAATTTGTAGATAAATCATGGGACTATAGAACTACAGAAGCAGAGTAGGAAAGACCCACAGATACCACAACTAAATCTGTATACATCTTTGCCAGATTTTTCTGCTGAAGGAGAGGACGAAGAGAAAAGGGACAAAGAAGGAAGGAGTTTGAAGAGCTGATTGTGTAGCATCAGCTAAATTAAGCCCCTGGCCCAGGTAAGCCTCAGCAACTGTGTAGGAAGCCTGAGAGGGACACCTCTTGACAGAAAGAGATGCTGAAACCCTGAATGGAAGTTGTAGCTCACCAGAAGGTGAAAATCTCTTTCTCAGAAAAGATCCCAAATAACTTTCTGACAAAACATTTTGTACCATCTCAATGAAGTTAAGCAATTTACCAGGAGAAGCAGAAATCATGATCAGCCATAATTTCCTCTTGATCTGAAAACTTGGGTCATTTGTGGAACTGGTAGGGCCCATCTCACCAGCAAACACTCAGCAGCCACATAATCCTTTTGTGAATATTTGAGAGTTGAGAAAACTCAGGCACAGATAAGGAACAAGTTTATCCAATAAAAAGGTTTGTCATCAGACAAATCCATGGCATTAAATGGAAGAGAGCGATTTCTTGCTGAAGCAACTTGGCCAAATGTCCTCTCAGGGCAGAAGCTGAGCATGGTGTTGCAATTGCCAGGAGGTCACTGCTTGACAACAAGTTCTTTGCCGCATGTAAAACTCTTTACTTCTGACAGTAAGTCAGCCTTTAAAGAGCAGGAAAAATGTTTAAAGATGACACAATAAAATAAATACAAATTACTGCAGCTTGTGCTCAGTTGCCTTATGCAAATCCCAGGGTGTGTTCTACATTTTGTGCCCTCTTGTTACAAAATAAACCCTCAGCAACTTTCTTCATCAGCAGAATTTTGTCAATCCAGGAAAATAAAGTGTAGTAAAAAGAACACTTCGGCACTTTTATTTATTTTTTCTTTTAGCACAAAAGCCTGACTGTAGAAGGCACACAGCCAGGTGGCGAAGATGTCATTTGACGATGATGGGGGTGGAGCCCTGGTCTGTGATGTGTGCTGTGGAGCAGCCACATCTCCTCAGCAGGAGACAGTGTTTCTGACTCCATCACCATTCCTGTGGCTCAGGGAGATGAGCCTCTGGAAGCTCCCCTCCTGGCTCCTCCTGAATCCTGCATGGCATTTATCTCCCACTTTGGCACCATGTTGGGAGCTGTTGCTGGCTGCTACCCTACACTGAATGGGGACATTGGTTAAGGACAGCTAGAAGCCTAGAAAATTAAAATGGGGTTGGAAGAGACAGAATCACAAAATCGCAGAATTTTTAGGGTTGAAAGGGACCTCTGGAGATCATCTACTCCAACCTCACTGCCAAGGCAGGGTCACCTAGAGCAAGTGACACAAGAACACATCCAGGTGGGTCTGGAATGTCTCCAGAGGAGGAGACTCCATGACCTCTCCAGGCCGCCTGTTTCAGTGCTCTGCCACCTTCCATGTAAAGAAGTTCTTCCTCATGTTGAGGTGAAACTTCTTGCGATTTACTTTACGGCCGCTGCTTCCTGTCCTGTCACTGTAAACAGTCTGGCACCATCCTCTTGGCATCCACCTTGGAGATATTTACATGCATTAATGACAGCTCCTCTTCAGTCTTCTCCAGACTAAACAGGCCCAGTCCCCACAGTCTCTCCTCATAAGAGAGATGCTCCAGACCTAAATTACCTTGTGGCCTCCACTGGACCCTCTCCAGTAGCTCCTTGTCTTTCTTGAACTGAGAAGCCCAGAACTGGACACAGCCCTCACCAGGGCTGAGTAGACAGGGGTGATCACCTCTCTTTATCTGCTGCCACACTTTTCCCAATGCACCCCAGGATAGCACTGGGGGACCACAAGGACACACTGACAGCTCACAGCCAGCTTGTCACCCACCAGGACTCCCAGGTCTTTCTCTGCTTTCTGGCAGGTCAGCCTCCAGCCTGTGGTGGTACTTGGGTTTGTTCCTCACCAGGTGCAGCACCCTGCACTTTCTCTTGTTGAACCTCATTAGAAAGTTTCTCTCCACCTAATCCTCCAGCCTACAGATGCTACTTCAGATCTGCAGAAGCTACTTCTTCTGTCCCAAGGTGAGACCACTCTACATGGATGTCTGCTGAACTGTTCCCTAACACCTTGGGTTATGGGGATCTCAGCCTTTCTCAGCAGCCTGTCTCAGTGCTCTGTGGCCTCCACCCTTAAAAATGTTACCTAAAATCTAAGCCAGTTCTGTCCTGCTGCAGTTGAAGACTAAACATTGATGCAATATTTACTTTTAGCAAATATGCGGAATCTATGTACATTTTAAAGGAAATATACTAATTAGGCACTTTTTTCCCTTATTTTTCTTGATCAAGATATTTAGGAAGCCCTCACTTGCAATAACATCAAGCCTTCCCCTGGATTTTATTGTCCACTTGTCAAAGGGACAGCACAAGAGCAAAGATTGATTCGGGAAACAAAAATGTGTACTTGTCCAAAAGAATTATGGTTTTGGGTATAACATCTCCTTTCTGAAGTTAAATGAATGTTTGGTTTCGTATCACACTTTGGTTTCATATCACACCCTCAGCTTTACAACAGAAATGGACTACAGAGCAGAAACTGCTGGGTTTGTGCCAAGGGGTAGATGCAAAGTGTTGGTTGGTCAGACAGGTTCACCACAGACTGGCTGGCTCTTGGACCCCAACCAGGTAGGCAGCAGGATGACTGTCACGTGTGAGCAGCCCCCTTGATGAAATCAAGGCAAAGTTGCTCCCAATCCCCCAGCCCAGTGCTGCCTGGCACCCCCACAAGCAGCTTTCTCCCTGTCCCCAATGCCCCTCTGTGCCCTGCCAGGGGCTCCTCCCACATTGTCCTGTCCTGACCTCACAGCTGGGTCTGCACAAAAAAAAAAAAAAATCCTCAAATGAACCACACCTGATACTTGTTGCTGCCAGGAGGGGAAGTTTGGGATGCTTAAGTGTTGCTGCAGCCTGTGCTTGGCACTGGTTCAGCTCTGCTTGTAGCTGGCCACTCATGATAGCAAACATCTGATATCATGCTGAACATGAACTGTAACAAGCACACAAGGTGCTGGGAGGCACAGGGCACAGCAGAGAGCAACCATGTCCGGATGGAGCAGTTTTGAGTGGGTCTTGGTGGGAAAACTCTTTTTGTACATGACACAGAGGGGCAGAACATATGCTATTTTTGGTGGGGAATGAATTGGTTAATTCAGCTGAATAACATCATGAATCAGCCTATGTTGGTAGTTTCCATAAGAAAAGGAAATGCTTTACTTAAGTAAAGGCTTACTAAAACTAGTAATAAAGAAAATAGAAGACAGGGAGGTTCATATGCAAGCCAGCCCATATTCTAGGATGTGCAGTACCCAGCTGCAAGTGCTAGAGCTCTCCAAGAAAGTGCAGAGATGATGCTATGTGGTATTGCTTTTGCTATTGGCTATTTAGAAATGTCTCACTGTGAAAATCAAGGAGAGTCATAAAATAACAGTGAGTTGTTTATTTGCATGACTGTCCCAGCAGGAGTGTACTGGTTTGCATGTGATTTGAAATCCCAGGGAGGATGGGGTATAAACCAGAGAATGCTCATCCAAGATTGCAAAGTATGTTCCAGCAACCCTAGCAGCTCCCAGGGGAGAAAAATGGTCATAAATGAATGTTTTACTTGTCTCGCTACTATCACATGGAGTTTTTGACACAGGGCTTTTCTGTGCATTATCAAGGATCTGGCTGATGTAAAATGTTTCTTAAAGCTTTTTGAAAGCCATTTCTCCATGACAATAAGAGGCAGGATTCAGAACGACTATTAGGACCCCACTGCTCCTGGCTTGCTTCATGAGGGTGTGAAGTTCGCTTTCTGTAGGAGATGGGTTTGGTTATTCCTCACTAGTACATGGTATGGCAGAGCAATTGATGTCCGACTGTGTTTGAGTATTTCCTTTAGCCTCTCCTTCAGTGCCTGGTGGATAATGCAGTGCTCACCTTGCCATGGCACAGTGTCATCAGTGCCCTGGAGCAGCAGCCTCAGCTGCTCCCAAGGTAGGTAAATTAGGCACTCTGGGTTTACTTTCTGCTTTTGTCTGCGACAGTAGCACCTCACATTCCTGCATGCCGCATGGGGTGGTCAGAGATGCCAAAGCTCTTCTCCTAAAGCCCGTTTTCCATTGGTTTCTTGGTTAGTCTCTGCCTCCCTCAACATATCTACACAAGTTCATTTTGTGCATAATGCATCATTTTGGTGTGTCAAGTGTTTCATTGATCCAAGCTATACTATGAATGTTCAAAGAGTCATACTAGAAGGTACACTTCCTATCGTGTATGTCAGTCCTTGAATTTAACTCAGGATGTGGAAGTGTGTGAGTGCAAATGAATCCATGGATTACAGTGCCTGAGTCTCACAAGGATGAATCTGTCTTCCATGGCTGGGCAATGTGCTGCTGTGAGAGCCTTGGTGTCCAAGAAGGAGGGCAGAACAGCAAGCAATTAAGAAAAGGTGTTAAAAAAAAAAAATCATCAAACATGTAATCCTCCTAAAGTACACAGTGTTCTTCCCCATTAAGGAAGAAGAGCCCCAGGATCAGCATAAAGATTTGGGCTGTTACATGATGTTCTCCATCTTTGAATTAATCTGTGTGCCGGGAGCAAAGGCAGCACAGCTGTGCCGGAGCTGCTGCGGGTGTTCCCAATCCGTGTGGCTGAGCGGAGTCATCTTTAGCAGCACAGCTGACGACTGAAGGCAAGGCTCTGTGAAGGGATCTCACACCATTGACGCCCTGGCTACACACGGCAGGCATTTCAACAAGCAGCGAAATGCAGCTGCTGGGGGAACTCCCTCAGGACACTCCAGCTCTACAGAGAGCTTTCAGGAATCAGGAGAGGACATTCACTACCTATTTGTGCTATTGCATAATTTAGGGACACTACTCAAAACTTCTCTTTTATACCCGTGTCAGCTTGACTTTCGTGGCAGAACTTTGCAGCTTTTAGACAAGAAAATTCTAGGATTGTTTATTAAGATTTATATTCCAAACCAGATAAAGTTAGAGGGGTCCTATTTATGTGTAACGTGTGGTATATTAAGGTTAGGGGAGCCAGATTCCAGCAGTTCAAACTGTAGCTACAAAATCTGTGCCTCTCCTCAAACTGAATTTCTGGAGCAGCCCGGGTAACTTTTTGCTTGGTCTTCATTAAACAAGCAAGCTCTGGACTGCATGGTGGCATGTGTTCACAGATACTGAGTGTAATTGTATGTAATTTCTGACTGTGATAAAGAATCTTTAACGGTAAAATGCACTATGGAAACACAACAGAGATAAGATCAAAATGACTTGAAATTGGAACACTTGAAAACTTGGCAGAGAATCCACTTAGGAAGTTTACGTGGCAGGGAGGAGTGTGATCCCCCAAATGTTGGGGATTACATTTCCAAAATTACAGCAGGGATATGCAATAACATCTCCATAATATTTTGATTAGGAAGGAAGCAAATAATATACTGCAGGATGCTGCTGTCATAGCACACCCCTTGGCAACACCCTCTTTAAAGAAAAAAAAAAAAGTGGGATAGACACTGCTTAAGGATAGACAGGGATAGAAGTCAATGCTTGGAGAAGGGATTTTTATGCTTTCCTTCCCTTACCACTCTTTTCCTCTTTGAACCCATCAAACAGAAATCCATGTTTACAAAAACCCAGTTGCAGCCAAGTAGAAAATCTCATCTTCAAGTTTGCTGCAGCCAGCAATGGTTTCTTTGGGATCTAACTACTCTAACAGGCTTTCCTCCCCTTTTCTTCTCCTTTCATGGAAATTCTCAATGTTCTTGATTTCTGGTCAATCTCATTAACTCAGCACACACCTTGCACTGGCTCCAGACACTCTCACACAGTGATATGCAGAGAGGAGAACTCAGTTATAATGATCACTTGTGATAGTTTTGGGGTTGAGGACATTTGACACAGGCTGAAGATGCAGTTGTAGCAGGAACTGTTCTGGCTTTGTGGGCAGACTTTTTCTTAAAACCAGGGTGTTAAAATAGCACTACCAGTTCCTCTCTCATGAGAGCCCACCCCATCACCTAAAATAGAAAAATGTCCCAAAGGCCATGTGTCTGCCTGGAGCAAAGCAGGAAACTGGCATGCTATTCTTTCCAACACTGAAATATCAGCACTCTTTGCATCTGGGTTCTGTTTTCATCCTGCAGAGCCTTTCTTTATGCATGTCACGACATATCTTAAACACAAAAAAACCCCTAATATAGGTCCACAAAATATTTCCAAATGTTAGACTGGGAAATAGAAGTCATAGTCCTACTATTATTAAAAAATAAATGCAATTGAGACACTGATTTCATAGCAAACAATAATTCTTCCATGTCTTATCCCAGTTAATCCCTTAACATGATAGTTACCTATTTCTTGTCTGTATGATGGGGCCTAATGATTTAATCACCCTTTTTCTGTCTAGCATTCCCCATTACTCCACGGTTACAAGGCATGCTCCTCTCTCGAGATATCTAAAGGATTAGTATTGTTAGGATAAATCCGCAGTATTAGTGAACTCCCAGCACATGACTTGGTGTACTTGAAGTCTGCTGCTTCCCACCCAAAGAAGAGCTTCTGTGCCCAAAAACATGTGTTTTGCTTTTTCAGTATATCTGTAGGCTCAAAAGAGCAGGTCCCCTTCAGTCTTGTCTCACTGCAACTATTAATTTGATACTTTAAACTTATTAACTAGCACCATTGTTCGCTCTGAGCAGTTTTAATGTGGGAGTGAGAATATGTCCTTCTCTCCTGTGAGGAGTCTTATTTCAGACAGAGCAACTACCTCACAGTGAGAGAACAGACTTGGAAGATGCTGAAATTAAGAAGAGCTGCATTACATTTGTGACCCCTCCATTATACAGTTTATATAATTGGACATAATGACAAAGTTAGTACTTGGAATCTGGCATCCGGTCCTCCCACAGATTTCAAATACACTGTGGATTTGTGGCTGTTCCAGGTCCTCCTCTCTAAGTATTCCTATTGCTAAATACTGAACATCAGCAGTTAGCAAGTAAAACCACTCACAGATATCCAGCAGGAAGCCTTCCATTCCAAACCAAACATGTGGTCTTATTTTCAACACCTCAATACTATACCATCTTTTAGCCATAACTAATCTACTTGTAGTAGGTCACTAGATAATACACAGGTTACCAATTTCACTGTCTTGATATCAGCCTCCAATGTAAAAGAGGCTCCAAAGTTAATTTTACCAGTCTTGAATCCCTCATGACTATTGTTGCAATGCTGATGAAGTGGAAGAGGGAACAAAGGGGAAGGAGTATTTTCAGAATCACAGGAGTTGTTACAAACCTAAGTTTAGGCACATAAAAAGAATGCGAGTGAAGTGCAGTGGAAACCTATTGCAAAGATCTCAAAAAGTGCTGTGAAATCAGATTTTCACCTACTTTCTTGTGTTGTCCTCTGTGCTTGTGCATAATGGAAAGTCTAAAAAAACCCAAACACCAAACCCAAACAAAAAAGAACAAAGGCTGTTTGACCTACAGTGCAACTTTGGTGAAACCTGCTCTTCTCAGTCCCTCCTCAGCATTGAAACTCAGACTAGCCAAAGCTCCTCAAGGGTTATAGGCACCAATATTTTCACCAGTAAGCACACCCCTACAAAGCTTCGTATTGACTTCCAGAGAGGCTACCAAATATCTCAGCACCCCTCAGACATGAGACTATTTTCAGTGCAGCAGCTTAGTGTCCCCAGGCAGTAGGAGGAGGCTCCTTCACAGGATAAAGCCATTTATATGGGCCTTATGGTGGTCCTGTCCAGTCTGGAGTGGACACCAGCACTCATCTGCTCCCACAAAGAGCCCATTGATGGAGCTCAGTCAGGAAAACCTAAGCTACAGAACAATTTCCCTGAGCAGCTGGGTCTTCTGGGTGGGTTGTTGGACTTCCAACACATTCACCAGCATGTGTGTATTGCATATGCACAAAGCAGCTGTGCTACTTTGTTATTCAACATTTACAATTGTCAGGAATGCTGGTCCCACCTAAATCCTCTTGTAGCTCTGGGCTTTAATTAGCAACATGTCCAAAATACTTCGAGTGCTTCTGGAGGACAGCTATAGGTGCTTACAGACAATGCTGCGTGGTGCCAGAAGCCTTGTTCTGTGAACGGAAATGTAGCTGGGTGTTAATGAGTGTCACGGGGAATTAGGCTCACTCAAACAATCTAACGAATTCATTTCTATTGACATCTCCATTTATAGCTTCTCTGTGTATTTAACAAAGGAACATTGGTGGTAAAATAATGACAGAAAAACACAGGAATTGCATTAAACTATTGTGGCTAATGAGCATGAAATCAGGAACTGAAGTAATGAGACTCAAGTCAGCTTCCTCCAGATGATGTCAAACCTTCACCACAGTAATAAGGAGATATAAATTGCACAAATGTGGAGGAGCACTATCGTGAATAACTCCAGCTGCATATCCCAGTGCATTTACTTTCCACTTGTTCGTAAAGCTCTTCCCCGTGAAGGATCAGGCCAGTGCTAACAGTAAATCAGTAACTCTTTCTTGGTACCCAGTGCTGTTCACTGCTTGCTTTGCTTCCCTCATGCTCTTCTGCTTTCTGAAAATGGGTATTTCTAAGACGTGAGCAGTCCCTGGGCAGTGGGTAGATGCCTGGCTGCCTGCATGGGTACAGGGCCAGCATAGAGCAGCCATACTGCAGCTACCAGCAGTAGCCATGCTTCTGCTCTTTTGGGGAGCTGTGCTCTTATAAAAATCACAGCTCTCAGAAGAACATCTCACACAGGATGACAATTGCCTTGCTTATAGGCTGACACATTATCTGAACAAAAATATATTTATTTAGCCTATCTTGCATTTTAATTTGATGTACTGCAACATCCCAGCACGGCTTTTTTGGCTTCAGTTGATAATAGTGCTAATTTTTCCATCTAAATTAAGCTATCTAATGTCTAGGGACACAACCAGTCACACTACGATGTGTATTGGAGTCATGTTGTACAAATACTATGAGCAAATCCCATTGCAACAAACTTCAATGGCCTTTCTTATAGCAAGCAAATAGGAAGGCATTGGAAACATGGCAGGAATTTTTTCTCTGCAGAATCAGGTAATTGCTTGGGAAGAGTCTCACAGAGACAAACTTGTCCCTCTGCATTAGTGGGCAGGAGGTCACATCATCTGTGAGGAGGTGGGCATGAGATTTGAGCCCAGTAGGGGATGAGCCTGCAATGAAACTGGTCTCAGTAGGAGCCAAACTTTGGTGATCCCTCTCAAGACCTACGGCTGAAAGAGGCGTCTATATAAATTTTGAGAAGCAGAGTTAACTTTCAATTTCTCGTAGCTGCACAGAAGATAGCCAACAGAGTGCAGAAACCTTGGCAATAACTGCAGTGACTGCAGACAGAACTTGCAGGGTTTGGCTTCATCTGAGAGAAGATCTGGATCCCCTGTCAGTGGGCTTGAAATACAGGCTCCTGGAAAGGGTGGGCTTGTTACTAAGGAGGTCACAGCCAGTTTAACCTTCGGCAGACAGAGCAGGATGTTTTAGTCCTTTGTCCCTTTATGGCCTCATCTAAACCCAGGGATGGGAGAATTACACCACTCTCCCTCAGCTTCACTGGGTGGTTAGTTTGCTTTGGATTCTTTTACATTCAAGGACATAAATACCGGACAAATTGTACCTAATTCCACATAACCTGGGGGTAGCTGAGCACCAGATATACCACACTGAAAGTCCCAGCCCCTAGAGTGCCTTATTCTCTTCCCCCTCAAAGGGGGGAAGTGTCCTTTGTGACACTTTAGGATTTTGTGTCACATCTTTGATGAACCAATTGCAAGTCCTCCAGTGGGGAAAATAAGCAGTCACAGTCCCTGGTGGGACTCTCAGGGACTGGAAGAAAAAGATTGCAGGTTTATATCACAAGTCAGGGAGCATGGACCACTCAATCCTCTGATTGATTGTTGTAGCAAAGATGTGCCACCAAAGAGCCGTGACCACCAGACTTGCTCTATATTGTGTTAGTAATTCAAGTGGATTTATCAGCACACACAGATTTATCATGCGTGCAATTGATTTGCATTTATTATGAGCCTTATCCTGCTTCCAGTTGGATACTTGCAATACCAACCTGCATATTTCCCTTCAGACATACTGTTTCTATGTGACTGAACAATTCTCATGAAGTAACTGAGACTAAAAAATGGCCTTGTTTTTGGCAGTTTCTATAGAGAGCTTGATTAGAGAGGTCTGGCATAAACAACTCAGCATCTCTGCCCCAACCACACTGCAATGTTTCCACACAAATGAAATCATAAATTGGACACACATTTTTGCCCTGAAGGAGTAAATGCCCCCCAAATCCCATCTGCCACCACAGCAAAAGGGTTTTAAGCTTCTGCTTTTCAGCAACAGCAAGAGCAAATCCTGCAAATTAAATGAAAAATCAGAGCAGAGAGCAATTTAAGGAGGGGGATTCCCCAGGGCTGTGCAGAAGGGCAGCTCCCCCATTTCTCTTCCAGGGGGAAGTACAGCACCCTCAGATCCCCCACTCCCATGGGTGTGCTCACCAGAGCACCCTGCCAGCCCTCAGTGCACACAGAGCACATGCACCTTGCTCATGTTACTGTCACATGCATACACTGAGCCCATGCTGGAAAAAGCTTAGGCTTAGAAGAGCCTTGAAATCTGTTTTTGCCACTGTTCATTTTTTCTAAAGTAAATTATGCTTAATGAAAATACCTGAGACACAAAGTACCCTGTTTTCATCTTAATTAGCAATTATGGTTGCTAATTAAGGCAATGCCAAAATAATTGTGTCATAGTACAAAGGTAATGCCCATGCTTCTCTGTGCCAGATAAACAAGATTATGATCTTCAGCCATAGTTCCAGAACAGATAATACTCTACTAATAATTTTTGCAGGGCTTAATTTAACATGTGTATGAGAGAGAAGAACTGTGCAGCTTTTGATATAGGGTGAAGGCCACCACGTCATGTAAAGATGGAGGGAGAGATCACAACAATCCCTTGTCTTAGAGTTGAAACACAATTGGCCAAATAATCATCTTCAAGTGATCTCACATTCCTCACTTCTGATAATTTTTAAAATCTTCTTTGTATGTTAAAACACATACACTATCTTATATTTATATGTATTACATATAAAGTATAATCTATAATTCCATTGGTATGAATTTTCTTCGCCTAGTGCCTTCGCACAGACACATCTTTGACCATTTACCCAGGGAAGCACTCGTTGAACAAGGCTTATTTCCTGCAACCAACTAAATAGTCTTTTTTTAAGCAGTAAAGAAAGGCATATCCTCCACAAAAGTTAATTCATGCAGCATGACTCTTTGAATTTATAGTCTAGCAATATGCAAGTGTTGGAAGTAGCAAAAAAGATCCTTGAAAACACTTCTAATTGATTAATTCAGCAGGGTAGCACCATGGAAATGATTGATTTTAGTCTACCAGACCTCCCTCTGACCTTTTTAGAGCCTCTGTTGATGGGTACTTGAATGGAAAAAATTTAAATACAAATGGTAACGTAACAATAGCACCCAAATTCCCATCATTTTAATATAGCAAATTTATTGCAACAGGTTTAAGATGCCACAAGGACCAAAGCTGTTTTTTTAAATGCATCTTTAAAATAGTGAGAACTTTACTTTCAGCAGTAATGACTGATCTCAAATGACTGATCTGACTCACAAATAATACGTGACTGTGTTCTTCTTCGCTAATGATGAGGTGTAACAAACCTAGTGATAATGACTATTAGAAAGGGTAGAAAAAAACACTGCGGTACATTTCTTTGAGGTCATAAAAAAATTGAGGTCAGCAGGTTAGTTTCCTGTATAATCGTGATTTATTGCAGGGTTTGCAAACCAAACCAAGGGCAGGTACATTACCAACACTTACTTAAACTGAAGCTGCCCCTATTCTTTCAATCGATGTAAAGAAATGTAAATAATGTGGGGTTATATTTCTGCCACTCATCTGGAGTTTGGGGATAGGTGATAGCTGCATTGAAGACATACAATTATGAAATACAAAAATGAGAGGGACAATTTCTAAGTGTTTCATCCTTCAGACTTGACTTGGGCAAACTCCCACTCCAACTCCAGCCAACCTTCAGAAACCATGCAGACCTGCTGCAAAGGGAAGTGTTTTTCCTGCCCTTCTTTTGGCTGGATAATGTTTCAGCTTAGTTCATGGGTTTAGAAATAACCATGGGTTTTAGAAATAACCATTTCATTGTGCTTCCAGAGTACTCACGTGAAATATTGATGTGCTGATGACAGAGGAGGCAGGCAGTGGCTGTGAAGGAGACACTTCTCCAAGGGAGAAGGACCACTGCTGTCTCCTGCCCTGAAGTAAACCTCTTCTGGATGAACTTATGGCTTTTTGGAAGCTCCTTAACTGCCCTGCACCCCTGTCCTGAGCCCGGGCTGTGGGGGTGACATGGATTTCCCACACGGATGTCTACACGGACAGCTGAGCAGTTGAGGGCTCAGCAGGGCAAGCAGGACACTTCCCAGTCCCCGAATTGAGACAGAAAGCAACCTTTTCCCTTCCTGACAACCCAATCTGCTGTTAAATACACATCATATGCTTGGTAGGACCTGCCTAAATTAGCAAGGGAAAGCATGCAAACTCATGCTCATCAAAGGTATGTAGTACCTTCCACAGGTATTTGCAAAGGGATTTTGGTTTTCTGACATCTCCTGAGAGTCCAAACCTGCTAATGTGATTTCTCTTCACAGCTTCCAGTAGTGGCTGGCTTTGACCAGCTCAGATGTATTGTCAGACCCAACTTGTGTTACCAGGACCTGCAACTGAGGAAAATTTCACTAAACAAGTTACAATTGTTCTTTCAGATGTCATGGTTGGGGCTTAATCGGGCTGGCAGGGACTCAGTTTTATATGCATGTGTTTGTTTCAAAATCTACTAACTTGTTTCCCGCAATCTCAGCTCTGATTTATATATGTATCCAAAATCTTTTACCCTTATGACTGTAATGCAAACCTTGAAAATTATTCAGCATGTAACCAAGCAAAGTCTGCCCAAGCTATGAGCTGCTTGAGGAAGTGTCAGTACTGACATTCCCTGTCCTCTCTTTCCTGTCCCACAGAAAATGCATGGGGAAGAAATGGAGAGTATTACATCATATGCACCTAAAAATGTTTCCGAGCAAATGACCTAAGCAGAAAGCATTTCAGTTTGGAGTGAGGAGTGGCACCTCCTAGAGAAGTCCATCCTTCCCTTCTACTGAGTGGCCCATCAGCTAGGAGGGAAGTACAGCATGGCAGGCTCACAGGATTGCCCTGAACTTTGAACCAAGCATCTCCTGTGGAAATTGCTCCCTGCACATTTGCTGCCTTTCTCTGTGACTGTTCACTGTGCAGAGGGGCCCACTAGCTGGCAAAATGCTGAGACGCTTTTCTCCTTATCCTTTATCCCCTTTCAATTAACACCTTTCCAGCTGTATGTCAGATCTGCATCCCACCTGCATATTGTACAGAAATGGGATTTTTCTGTGATCCTCCCTTAGGTCCTTGCTGTCAAGGGCCATGGCAATTCACTTCTCAATACTCAGCAGATAACTGTCTTCTTGGGGCTGCAATAATTTAACTTTTTTTCCCAGTACAGGTGCATAGGAATCACCATGAAAATATGTGCCTGAGTCAAGCTCCCAAGTCCCTGTTAGCACATACACTGGCTCATGAGATTGTACAAAGGGCAATCGGAAACGGCTTAATCAACCTTACTACCACAAGCACAGCGTTAATGAGCAATAAATAGTTCACCCAAGAGCTGTGGGCTTACCTCATGACAGCTTTCATTACAGAGATATCATCAGCTAACACTCAGCATCGAGAAGGTGGCAGTGGGGTTGAAACTAGGTCCCTTCCAACCCAAACCATTCAGTGATTGAACCAGAGGGTGGTCAGGCACTGGAACTGGCTCCTCAGGGAAGTGGTCACAGCACCAGCCTGACCGAGTTAAAGAAGGATTTAGACAATGCTCTCAGGCACACAGTGTGACCCTTGGGGCTGTCCTGTCAGGAGTTGAACTTGATTATCCTTATGGATCCCTTCCAACTCAGGATATTCTATGATTCTATAATAAAATGTGGTAGTTTCTCAATTCCAGCTGAAAAACTTAGCCGCAATGCTTCAATGTTTCTAAAGAGCACCTGAGTATATTAAAACGCCCCCATATGCACGTGTAGGTAAAATATTAATTAGTTAAGTTTTAAATTACACTGGATTTATCCAGCACTCTTGCACTAGAAAAGCAAAGGAAATACAAGCAATTATAAGCAAACTGAATTTCTCTGTTCTACATTCTTCTTAGAAGTTTATTTTTTTCTGCTTCAAGGTGATTTGACATTTTTGGGTTAGATTTTAGGAACTCGGTGCGGAAGCCTGGCTTTGTACTGCCGCTCCAAACCAGAAATGATTCAATTATGCATCAGCCCATCCCTTCCCCAAAACCCTCTCAGAAACTGAACTCCTTTCAATAGAGGTTTTAAATAGAAAGGGTAAGTAGGGTAAAGCTGGTTGTGGGAGTTACTTTATCTTCCATATTTTCCATAAGATGGTTCCTCTGACCTGGCCAGACTCTGAGGTCCCTGTCTGTGTTTCCTGCTGCTGGGAGAGGCCAATCTTCTTGCACTCTGTGAATAATCAGGAATGGGAAAGGGAGACACTTCTGCACTGCAGAGCTCTCCTCCCTAACTGTGGGTCTATCTGCTGTTCTGTTGAGATTTGGTTAATGCAACAGAAGCTATTTTAATATAAAGGTTCAAATTTTATTTCACCTTTTATATTAAGTAAAAGGGCCTAGTTTCACCGAAGCCTGGCTGTGTGAAAGCATTACATGACTGCTCATCTTATGAAAAGCACACAACAGATACTCCTACTAAGCAGTTTTGCAAACATGGTGACAAGATTATTGCTATTATTTTACCGCAGACTTTTTCTTTGATAACTGGAATATGTTCATCTTTCTTTCAGTTTTGTCCTGGTGTTCTAAAATCTGTATTTTAAAATAAAATTTGAGCTTAATTTCTAAATTGTTTTTGAATATGCTAGTTTGCATGCAGAGAATTTACCCCAGCAATCTGATTTCAGCATCAGAGCAAGCAGTGTAACATTTTTGGAAGTGGAGAGGTTTGCTTGTCACAAACATGAAAGCACCTTTTGTTTGGGGATGCTGTAGAATAACAGATATGAAAATCAGAAGTGATGAGCTCACTTCAGAAAATCTGGCAACTCTAAGTAAAGTGAAAAGTATTTTTCAATTTTAATAGCATGATAGTAGTATGTCACTGGAGGTCTGCATCCGTCCCAGAATTTGTTTGATGCATACTGATATTCCCTACAGCTGTCCCTCACTTAGAAAGTAGCTGCTTTCCATTATTTAATACAGTGCTTTACAAATACTTCTGTAACTCGGGTTCTCCTCAAGAGGAACACCCAGTTCCTGCAGAGGCGCAAGAGTTCAGCCACAGGCAACTGCAGCCCACGCTGGTTTTTGAAGGTGACTGGCAAAGAGGGCTTCAGGATCTGGTGTCCTTCTTGGAAGGCTCCCACCAGCACTCAGAAACTTTGAGAAATCCAACTTCTACCTATGACACACAATCATAATCTCCAAGGTATTAAAAACTATTTAATCATAAACACCATGCCACAGCATCCACACCAGTGACACATTTATCCTGTTTGGAATTAAGTTTTCATGTACCAAGGGCTAAATTTTCTTCTTTTTCATATTTTAAAATATAAGTTACATGCTTTTATCTGGACTTCTCAAACCAGCTGCTCAGTGTAGTGACTGCTCCATGCCTGGTGACTGTACTAATGCTTTTATGGCTCTTAGTTGTTCTGTGTATTTCTTCTGCCTTGATGCCCTCCACTCTGCGCAGGCATAGCCTGTCCATTCTCATCATTTTCTGTTTGCTTTCCAACTTAGTTTTCCAGTATATCACTCCTTACTCTGATCAAAAGGATTAACAGAGCTAAAAGGCTTAATAAAAGCAGACATAATATTTGGCACAGGGCGCTGGTGTCTGTGCTGTGGACTCTCTAACCACTCTGTTTAAATTAACAGCTTTGAAACAGCTCATTATAATTATTTTCAAGTACATCCTTAGCTATTTTGTAAAAAATGTTGAAACTCTCTTTAGAAGACCACTGCAAGAGGGATTTATCTTGACTAATTTTATCCATCTAAGTTTTAGGACTAGATTAGTCCCATGCAATTCTCAGAGGAGAGCAGCAGTGACATGGCAATACAAAATGTCCAGATTGATCGGTTCCCTTTGTCTTCAGAGCAGGAGCTGAGGGTGTTATGCTCAGACTTGGAGGTTGTGCTGTGCCCTCTGCCTGGGAGAAGATGCTGTGGGGGCAGTTCTCGCCCACATAGTGCAAGGCTCACACTCTCCCCCTAAGTACAGTCTAAGAGGTATTTAAATGGTACTGGCCCTAGGCCCACTCAGGGATTTAATTCCTTTGGATTTATGTATGGATTTTATTTTACCAAAGCTATTTAGCACGAGGCATTAGGTAATGCAGCCTGCTTTGGAGATCTAGGGCTTGCAGGTTTTACTAATGCCCAGCAGAACAGTGAAGTCCTTACTGTATGAACATAGCAGTTTTAATGTAAGCAAAAAGGGAAACATGGCTGTTGGACAGAGTTATATCCTTGCAGTGCCCCTAGTGTTTGGCAAGCATTGTTTTATACCCAGGTGCAACCCATATGAAGTCCCACAAGTGCTGGGAGAAGGCTGGTGACTGAACACCTTCCTTTCACTCAGCAGCTGTCTCCTAAGGTCAAGGCATCCTTGACAAGGCTCCACAGGACACTGTGTAAGCTGGCATTGCCTGAGAGTGGGGAGCAGGAGAGCCATCCCAGGAAGATCCTTGCCCCAGCACAATACCTCTTAACTGATGCTGAGTATGAGACTGCTTCCATTTTGCATGAAAGTTACCAGATTTGCTGATAATTCAGCTGAGAAAGGCTAAGGTTTTGTTGCACCCAGAAGGATGAAATGAAGGAGGGTTTGCTCATATGTTAACCATATAATAATAAGGCAGAGCACTCCCTCTAAAGGAAGGGGTAAAACACAACAAACAAAATAACTGTTGCTACTGGTTTAAGTTACCAGAGGTTTTGTCTGTTTACCTCATCACCTATTTCCTTGGAAATATTAACATTGGTACCTGTGAATTATTTCATGTTATACAAAGTTATCGACTACATTTTCCTCACCAGCTGCCCTGCCAGGGGTCTGCTGCAGACTCACCATTAAGCTCTCAGGTTCCCCAGTTACGATGAATAATGACAAAAAAAGTTCCATCTTTTCTGAAGAGCACCAAAAAATGAATGGTCGAGGGATGATACTAAGAAAAACAAAACAAACCATGCAAATGGTTTTGAGGTTGTTTTGAAAGACTTATTGATGTGAAATTCTCAGTACTTTAATCATTATTCAAAATGTACCTTGAATCCCATTATGATTTTGCAGTCACTGAAGGATGGAGTCTAAGCATGGGTATAGAATTAACAAAAGCTCTGTGGGAAAAGCTTTCTCACAGCCATGGGTGAATATTAGTCATACTTGCATATTCTTCTTTCCACACGTCAAAGGTCTGAGGAGACAAAGAGTTGTGCCTTGGATGGTTTTGAAATCCATCAATCTCCACTGGTCTTGAAAGGACCCCTCTGAGGAAAGGTTTTTTTGCCCACACAAATATCACAGCACTTCAAGGTACACAACATGCCTTCAGGTACACAACACTGTGTTTCTAAACAATACTTCCCTGAGCTAAGAAGTAAAGTACAGCTATACCATACTGCGTGAAGTCTACTCCTTTGCAGGAGAACAATCTCCTTCTCTCTTTCCAAAACAAAACCATAATTTAAAATTATTACATTATTACCAAGAATGAGTAGGATAAACAGCACACTTTTTTTTTAAACTGCCATTTAAGAGTAGTTTAAATCCAGACTCATCTATCAGCTTATAGATTATTTCTGTTTATGAACATAAACAATATTCTTGCCTTCTTTCCCTAACACCAGTGACTCATATGTTGGGGTTTTTTTTCTATAAACCTATTGCACATATCACAAAATACGATAAATTTTCATATTGTGAGGGTATCCAGCTCATGTACAAATTATGCTTTTGCCATTTTTCTTTTAAACATGACATTTTTGCTCCTGGTTTCTTTCTTTTCTCAGCGTTTTCATGGCAAATGATTTTTTTTTTCAGTTGGAAACAAATTGAAATACAAAGCAGACCTTTTTCTTTCTAAATTGCACAGCCAGTTTGGATCAGAAATAATAAAGGACACTTCACGACATTACTTTAGCAGGTCTTGCTGCTGAGGAGAAGATGTGCCTAACAATGAATACTTAACAAGATTTGATTAACGCTTGTCATCAATTCCTTGCCCTAAATGTTACAGGTTGTGAAAGTACATTAGCACCCGAGGATACAGCTTCTATGGCCCACCCTTGCACAATAAACACTATGGCTGGATCCCAGATACCTGGCAGCACTCCAGGATGAGTTTGTGCTGGTGACAGTCAGTGCTGGCAAGGGCTGGACCCAGACATGGACCTGGACCTAGAATCAGACCCAGACACATCACAGTGCCGTGGGTGGCCAGTGTTCATGGGGTGAGCATGTGGACAATAACCCTTGCCCCACGGCCCCACCTGGGGTTATGGCTCTAAACAAGTCACTAAATATTTCTGCTGTGGCTTCCCCAGCTCTTGCTGTTTTACCAAATGCTTTCAGCAATATGTGAAGAGGTACAGATGGGCCCAACCCTGCAGAATTGCTGAGACCACTCATGACCAGCGACCTTGCAGCCTCTGAGTATGGGCTGGTATGGGAAGACAGCAAAAGCCATTCAAAACAGCCCTCGGACACACAGTCAGCAGAATTTCCCTATTTGCTGACCTGAATCAGGGACATACAATCCTTTTGCTTGGTGTGAACTCTTAATATTTTCTGTGCAAACCCCATCTGCTAAGGTTCAGGCAAACTCAGAGAAATCTCCTCCCCTCAGATCCCCAGGGCTTTAACATGCATTCGTGGCCAGAAGCCAAGTACATTTTGGGGAGTAGCAGCAAACAGCTGCTTTTCAGACTCTTCCCAACTGAGTTTTAAGACTTGCTCCATGCAGTTATTACTAGCATGATCCAAGCTCAACTTCCAACCTTGGCATGAGCAGGCCCTATAAGCCTGTTTTTCTAAGGAAACATTATGCACAGTGAACATTAATTTTTTTTAAATTCCTGGCCAGTTTCAATCAAACCTAGCAGCCAGACAGCAGTCTTGGAGACCCTAAGTTCCTACAAGGTTCATGAACCATATGTGTGGCTGGGACAGTGGAAATGGAAGGAAAAGCAGGCCAACCTGTATGAGACCTCAGAGAGCCCAGCAAGACTGAGATGCTGTGGATGACTTGCTCCAGGAAAGCTTCACAATGTTTTTCCATCTGCATGGACATAGGAGTGTCCAGAGGAAAAGCAGATTTCAGTATTTCCAGTGTAATTTTTTTATAGCAGTATCATGAACTTACACTCTCTGTCCAATGTCTCTCTGTTGGAACCAGCCCTTGCTGCGAGGTGAAAGCAGAGGATTAATTTTGTGAATGTCAGAAGCCTCTCAGAGGGTTTCTCTGGTGCCAGCTGCAGTTGCTTCCCCTTGGTCAGAGGGACAGCCACATGCAGCCAGGCAGTGAGGAAAATGAGGAAACTATTGCTCTTCTATTTGAAAACGTGCCTTTGTTCAAAGCAGTGTTTTTGCCATGAGCACACGTGCCTGCAGGGAGCTTCCTTCAGGGACTCGGCTGTAAAACGAGGCCACAAGGGCAGACACAGAAGGACTGCAAAGTCCCCCGGCTGTTTCTTTGAATGGCTGCCTTAAAAAGGAGGTACAATGACAGTCTGTGCTCATAGAGACTTCGAAAACCAGCCAGCAATAGCTTCCTCACCAGCTTTTTTTTTTTTTTTTTAAATTCTCAACTGCACATTTTTAAACAGAAGATTAGCATGTCTCCTGTAATAGCAGCAGTTTTGCTGCAGTGCCTCAGCAGAAGGCAGCTAAAGAGGACAAACTGAATCTGGACACAAGGAATTTGCAGTGAGCAGTCCCTTCTCAGGACTGGCCTCAGCACAGATCACAGAAAGCTGTGCTTCTTCACTGATCCAGGCTAAAGCAACCTAATTAAAGATGCCAGAGGTTATTTCTAGTAACAAAGCCAACAAACACTCTTCTGAGTGATTAGCATTTTTTCAGACTCATTAAGAAATAAAAATAAACAATCCTTATCCCTTTCTTTTGGTTCAGTGCTGCACTGTTTCCCTAAGGCAGAGGCCAGCTAAATAGAAGTGCTCAGAGAGATGTGCAAAGACAGCACCTTTGTCAACCAAAGAAACCTCCTTCAATTATTCAGAGCATCTGCTGTTCTTGAATTTCTCATTCTTAGAGCTCCAGCTAAGTGGTGCATTTGGCAGTAGTTCTTATTAACTCACAGGACAGCACAAGTAAGGAACATATGTATTCACAAGATAATTAATGCTCAAAGTGAATATTGTGGTAAGAAGTTTCCATACATATTTGCAAACTATCTGCCAAATACATATTTTTGAAGAGTAGGGAACCTCATATGGAAAAGGTGAATGCAATCCTAAGTAGATAGGAAACAAAACCATTTATTTTTCTACTTCATTAACAGCCAGAAAATTGACCAGAATACTCACAAAGGTGCAAACATTGAAAACCAGTGAACACAGCCTACAGTCAGCTGACAACTAGGAAAATCAGTCTCTGACATCTGTAATATTTTGCATCTGAAAGGCACACTGGAGCTGAATTCATGGCAAAGCAATATTTAAGAAGGTAGCTGTGAGAGCTTTGTGTCTATACTGAGATGCTATGAGTTAGAAAAATTCAAATAGACCTTGTTATCTCCACGGCTGAACTAGGCTACTGAAATGGCACGAGCTTGATGTAGAGTTGACAGACAGCATGCTCATTTTATCATATTAATCCTTTTGCAGTGTATTCCCAATGGCATCCTGATTGCAAGATCCCTTTTACAATGTATCATCTTGATGGGAAGAGAGGATGCTCCATTTGGCTGGCCAACCCAGCCCATCCTCCCAAGCCATTGCATTGCATCTCCTCAGGAGTGATTAGACACTGCAGTTGACTGAAGCAAAGAAATCCTCTCTGTTTCCTCAGTTGTCACAGATACATTACCCTTTGTGTGTCTCTGCAGAATTGCTGGCAGCATTTCTTTCCAAGGTGCCAGCTGAAAGGGAGCCTGAATAAATCAGCTAGAAGTGGCTGGATCTCCATATATATGGTCTGTCAGGGAAGGCAAGCAAACTACCTCCAGTAAAACCACGGTGAAATGGTGAATAACATACCCCAGCAACTTGCAGTAAGGCTATATATATATATTTACATAGATGTATGTGTATGTATGTATAGACACAGACATATCTACATCAGTGATGTGCATGGTTTCCAACCAGACAAAGGAGTGGGCAGGTTCAGAGCGTTGACTTCACAAACCACTGATCTGGTTATGTTCCCTTCAATCAAACTTTTTTGATTCCTTCAGGTGGTCAAAAAAATAAGGAGCTGGTATTATTGTGCACTTTTCCTTATTCCCCTTTTACCGCACAAACCGTCCCGTCTTAAAACTCTCTTAGGCAAGTTGCAAAAGGGCTCAGCGGCGTTAGGCAGGGGCCCTTTCCAAGCATCCCGTCGCCAAGACGATCCCGCAGGCGCAGGGCTCCACGCAGGCGGGGCCGATGGTGACCCAGAGCTATGGCCGTGCCCTCGGCAGCCGAGCCCGGAGCGCTGGGCCTGGGGCGGCCCGGTGGGCTCAGCCCGGCCGCAGGGTCTCGCTCCATGGCGGTGGGATGGGTGCCCGGCGCTGAGGGCAAAGGCGAGGGGGTGGGAAAGGGTGCGCGAGGAGCTGGGACGCGACACTTACTGCAGAAATGCCTCCGCCTGACCCTGCAGCGCCAGAGCCGCGTCCGCACCCAGTGCAGGCACGGGGACAGGTCCATGGCTCCAGGGACCGCCCGTGCCCGGGGCCACCTGGCACGGCCCGCTCCCCGCCGGGCAAACCTGCGGCAGCCCCCGGCCAGCCTCCGGGCCGCCGGCAGGATGCGGCGGGCGGCCACCGAGGCCCTGCCGTCCCTTTGTCGCCATGCCATGTTTTATGCATGAGGGTAATTTCATCCCGGTTCTCCGCGCCTGGTGTCTACGTGAGCTCCTGCGACGTGCAGGAGCCACGGCATCAGTCCCTGGGGAGAGCGAGCTCAGGGGGAACCAGGAGCGAGCATCCCTCCTGGGGCGGGGGAAGGCCTTTCCCAGCCTCTGCGGAATGGGCTGAAGTTCACACCTGTAAGTCTGCAGGTGCTGCGCTGCGGGGACCCTGCAACGAGGAGATGTCCGAGGATATTTGGGAGCCCTGCAGAAACCCGTGTGCACTCTGGTCACAAAATCATGGCCCGCGTTTGAAACCTCAGCCCCGCTGCTGCCTTGTGAGGAAACAGGAGCACGTGAGGGCAATACAGCTTTGGCAAGTCCATGTCAGTGCTGCACTGGTAGGGGTGGTCAGCATTTATCACATTCTAATTTCACTTTTGTTATATACAGTAATTCACAGCACTGTCACTGCTGCCTGACGCACTTCTTTTGTAACATAAGTAAAAGGCTCCTTCTCCAATGAGTTCACACAACCACGGAATTTCACAGAATAACCTGAGTCGGAAGGGATACACAAGGACCATCAGGTCCAACTCCTGGCCTTGCACAGGACCATCCCCAAGAGTCACACTTTGTGCCTGAGAGCCCTGCCTAAGCACTTCTTGAACTCTGTTAGGCTTCATGCTGTGACCACTTCCCTGCGGAGACTGTTCCAGTGCCCAGCCACCATCTGGGTGAATTTCTCAATATCCTGGCTAAACCTACCCTGACACAACTTCAGGCCATTCCCCCATGTCCTGTCACTGGTCCTGTCACAGAGAAGAGATCAGTGCCTGCCACTCCTCTTCACCTCATGAGGAAGCTGTGACTGCCATGAGGTCTGTCCTCAATCCCCACTTCAGGCTGAACAGACCAAGTGACCTCAGCTGCTCCTCATACGGCTGCTCCTCATACAGCTTCCCCTCAAAGCCTTTCACCATCTTCGTTGTCTTCCTTTGAACTCTCCCTAATAGTTTAATATATTTTTTAACTTATGGCACCACAACTGCCCCCAGCACTCAAGGTGAGGTCGCCCCAGTGCAGAGCAGAGCGGGACAGTCCCCTCCCTTGCCCAGCTGGTGATGCTGTGCCTGATGCCCCCCAGGACAGGTCCGGCCCTCCTGGCTGCCAGGGCACTGCTGACTGAGATTCAACTTCCCATTAACCAGGACCCCCAGGTCCCTTTCCACGGCACTGCTTTCCAGTATCTCATTCCCCAGTCTGTACATACGTTTGGCAATTTAGGCCCTGCTCTCATCCCTTTAAGCCTCAACAAATACATTTGTAGGGTTTACTTTAAGTGTTCCCTATATCACAAGAAAGAAGTTACCACACACATACACACACACATACACACNTATAGACAGGGTACATACATACACACACACATACACACACACACTGCACACCCTTTACCAGGCAAGAGCAAATCTAAGATGCGGGTCTGGAGTACATAGGGTGTGTCACAACACACGTAGGGTGTGTTGCAAATGTATACCCAGAAGGATTCTGGAAGCTTTTGCCTTGCCACATGCAGCTGAGACCACTGAAGACCACTGAGCTGCACATGCAGCTGAAATTGCTCCTTAACTCGAGGAGAGCAAGCCCTGCCACATGCGCCAGTGTAACTGGAGAGTGGTGGGTGGCCAGGTTTCAGGTTTCCTTGACATTTGAATCTCCCAGTAGGGTCATCCAAAGGGCTGTCATTGATTTTTTTGCTCTTGACATAGGCAGGTAGATCTTGTGCTCTCATTGTAATGATAGGTAAAACCCAGCAGATGCATTTTAGCTACATTTTAAAGCTCTTTTGATTAATCCTGATCTGGACTAAATGTAGCATTTTGAATCCTTATTGAGAATATGAAAAATGCAGTTTTATTTGCCCCTGAAGATTGCATTGAAGCCCAGGCATAGCTTGTCCACACTGGGAATTCACACCGGATTCTGCATGACAACCCCAAGCAGCCTAGAGATTTAAAACCAAACCCACAAATCACTGTCAAATCAAGGTATGAAATTCCACAGACACTCATTACATTTTGCCAAGCAACAGTCATGTCAGATTATTCGTTTGGAGCTGATTAGAAATGAAAGTAATGGATGGTGCAGAAACACTTCAAAAAATGTGAAGAATCCACGTTGAGTCTTGTGTCACTGTGCATTTGGAGCCTGGTCAGAGTGAATTGGTCTCATACTGTGGTGGGCAACACTGCTGGCATAATAGGGAGCAGCTGACCCAGGTTATGTTCCCCTCTGACTTGCTCCCAGTATTTCAATGGGCACCATCACCTATTTCTATCAAGACAGACTCACCCTGTGATGCTTGGGTGTGCTGAAACCATGGCTGTACCAGAGAGAAAGGCATTCCTGCGTCACCCTGTCCAGCTTCAGCTGCTTTGACAAGCCCAGCATATCTCCAGGTCTGTAATAAATTATATCTCAGAATTAGGCTTTCTCTCCTCTTTTTCTTGAGGAAGAAGGAAATAGGAGTGCAGGGGACTTTAGGTGGTGAAAATTCACTTCTTGATTAGAATTCAGCACAGCTGTGATCTCAGTGTCATCGGTTACTTGCACGGATGCTGATGCACATAATTTACAGCAATAAATGAGATATAACAGCAGGTATGTGTGGGCTGGAAATAGAAATTAGATCTGAAATGAGAAAAGTATGACGGCTTTTGTGTATTTCATGCTTTAATAGTGCTTATAATTGTCCTTTTAGAACTGTACAGACAAATAGAATAATGTAAGAGATGGGCTAGGTAGGATTCAATTTTGCTTGTTTAAAGAAAATGCATTACAATGACAAGTATGTTTGTGCTGAAGATAGTTTGTTTTCTTCAGTATTTGATGTTTGTCCTCCTCTCTTTTTTTTTTCATTTTTAAACACAAACACACCTAAGCTTAGAACTAGCTATTTGTTGTTGTAGAGTACCTACCTTAGAGTAAGCAGAAGTCATAATTTTTACACTTGGTTGGTTCCAATTCAGTATTATTTTTTCATAACATTCTGTGTGATTTGAGTGCAGTCCCTTGGCACCAGAGTGCAAAGCAGAGATTCAGAAAAGCTTAATTATGCACATCATTTTTGACATGACCTCCCCTTCAATTTTCTTCCTGTAAATGAATGGTGACATGTCAGAGTCACAAGGCAGGGCACTCAGCACGTGTGTCCTTCTGCATTTTCCTTTAAATCCTTGGTGGAGAGGAAGAGACATGCAGTTGCACAGAAGAAATAGGAAGTGGTGAGCTGGTTCACAGGCAATCGTGGTGCTCCTGTAACTCCAACCTACAAGAAAAGCCTTGGCAACAGCTAATGAAGGCATCAGCCAACAGAGGCAACATCTTTTAGTCATCACAGAGTTCGTAAGGTTAAATATAACTGCTCAATCTGATGCTTGCCATTGACCTCCCAGTGCAATGTGGTTGTCTAGCAGCTGCTGCTATTCCTCTGGAAAGACAGAGACCTTCTGCAGATCATGACGACCACAAACTGCTGCCTCAAGTCCTGACATGTGGCTCTACTATTTTCTTCCTTAACATGCTGCTGGCAAACAAACACATTTTATGAAACCTTTTCCTCAGCAGAGGGGATCTGCTGTGGGGCTCTATTCCCCCCAGCACTCTAAAAGGCTTTGAGGTGCTCTGACTGCAATATGAGCAAGAACTTTCCAAGACAGCAAACCACAACCCTGCTAAATGTCAGAGCGTTGTACTTCGGCATGTCAGATTTCTATTTTATTGTGCACTGGTATTCAATCTTGTTTAATACTGGAAAGCAATTGATGTAGTGATGTTAGTGGCTGTCAAGAGTAGGGTGTGCACTCTGGGATGGAATAAGGAGCATTTCAGAGAAAGCTTCCGCTTAAGCCCCTCACTCTGTGTGCTTCAGTGCAATGATTCACTTAGTTAAATCACTGGCTAACAGGGTTTATAAATACTGCAAGGGGGGTGAGGGGGGTGGGAAAGGCAGGATTGCTGGCTCGGGATACAACCCTGGCCGCTCAGATCCCGTACTGTAATGCAGTGCTGTGCTCTTCTTGTGCCATCTACTGACCAATTCCTTCAGGCTTTCAATTCAGAAACGGAACAGTTTCCAATTTATTTTTAAATTAAAGTATTCGATGTTGGATTTTGCCCAAGCAATTAATAGCTGGTGAATACAGTGAGTCTTCATGCCTTGATAACATGCTTTATCTCAGAGCTGAACCACCCTATCCTGCACTAACTGGCTCAGTGCAAGGAGGAGGGATGGGATGGGATGGGATGGNAGCTACCTGGAGAGTTTGTCCTCTGTCCATAGGTCCTTTCTGGGACATGGCAGAGCTATGGCAAGGGGTTGACCTCTCATTCCCTTATCAGGGAGTGGTATTGAAATGCAACTTTCCTTACCCATGCTCTGTGTTAATAGAGAAGCACTTTTCTTTTGACTCTCCAACCCTCTGAAATTTGGAACTACCCTGTAGGATTAAGATAATACTTTCAACTTTTTTTTTTAATTAAAAGTCAAGGCAATGACTAAATAGATGTGTCCTGTCCCATCTCCACACACCCCCCCCCCAATATATCTGAAATGCTTAAAAGTAGAAAACACATACCCTGTTTCTGTGTAGGTTTAGCTGTAAAGTTGCTCATTTGCATCTATCTTGGGTAGAGGGTGTTGGCCTAACACTGTGAGTTGCTCTGCCAGAGGTGAAATAGGGGCTCAATGGTAGTAGGGGCAGCGTTGGTATTGCTCTGCAAATGTTTGTGATAGCTGCTGTCTTCCTCACTCTGGCTGTGGCAGTTAACCTTCTGAAGGCTTCAGGTTAAAAAGAGTGATTCCAGCCCTCATCAAGAGCTGGCTGAAACCTGTAATTTGTAGCACATTGATAGGACAAGGCTGGGATTGGGAATCTTGTATAACTGTGGCATCAATAAGTAATTTCTCCACAATAGCACCATCAGAGGACTGTGCAGGCTGTAGTATTTGCCCTATCAGGGCAGGTGGTTGTTGTTCTAGAGCTTCTCACAAGGAAAAGCATGGTCAGAATGACACTTTTTTTCTACATATGATTTTAAATGACCATTTTGCTCTGGGCCCAAAGCAGCCTTGACCAGGTCAAGGCCTGATGCTGGAGAAATTGCTTCCAGATGCAGTTTTTTCCTCCCACTTGCGCTCTCCTCCAGCTGCACATTTCAGTGGGGCCATGACCTCAATGTGTATTTTAAAAAATATGTGGAAAATAAGCTTTCAGTTTTCTTAGTTGCTAAATGGGCAACTCTTCATTAAATGGTAAGATATGGCAGGCTTATTCACCCTATAATAAAAGCATGATGTAAATTTCATATACTCTTTAAAGGGGATGACAAAGAGACCATGGATGAATTTTGTATTTGGGGACACAATATTTTCTTTCTAATTATTTAAAGTTCAGTATGTGATCTTAATTAATGCTTTCTTCTTGCATTTTACTTGTTGGCCTGCAGGCAATTTCTTCTAAAATTAATTGGATTCATCATTCCAGAAATCTCAACTGGATGATCACATAAATACTAAATATTTTTAGAAACAATTTCAAAGATTGGCAAGCATTTGGATTTTGTTGCCAATAAACTTGGCACACCACTATACACAGAGACTTTTTTAGGTAGCTATGGGCAATTTCCTGTTCTGTGCTCAACTATTCTGCAGGACTTGCCACAAAGCGTCAAACATGTAGGATTTAGAAATCATCTAATGCTTCCCATGTACATACATAGATTTGAGTCAGAAAAACTGCAGGAAGCTCACCTCTGGGAAAAAAAAAAAGCTTTCAAACTAGGTCGCTGGCCCAGAATAACAGCAGGAGACATGACAGTTGTACCTCTTGAAATATTTATCTTAGCTTTTTCTCATCAAACATGAAACATGCAGCTGCACCACTTATGGGTCAATAAATAAATGTTGTACTTCAGGCAAAATTCTGCTGTTTCCTTAATCTTTTCCTAGACTTCATTTTTTCCACTTGCAGAGAGTTACCCAGTGCAGTGAAACCAGTCCATTAAGCCAAGCTTTCAGGCACTCCAGCCTTTCACAGGTGTGAGAGCTAAACCAGCTGCTAAACCCTTTCAGATGGATAAACTCAAGGCCTATAGGACTGTTTCTGCAAAAGAGGATGCCTAAAATAGGAGTTCCTATGAGAGTGGAGTTCAAATGGAAGCTCCCAGTATGACTTTACAGTAGTCTTCCTCCTTGAAAAGGTGCACCCAAGCAGAACACCAGAAAGTACATGGCAAATTTGTGTCTGTTAAGAACCTTTGGAACACTTTATTAGCATGCTTTTATTAGATAACTAGGTCTCACTCTAAAGGTCTCTTAATTAAGAATGATTTTAAGTGATATCCATTCCCAAATTTATTGAGCTGCTTTCAGTCTTTTCCTTTGAAGCCTGTTCCCTTACTTACTCTTTTGAAGTATCATTTTTGATAGCCTTGTTAATCAACTCATCTGTTAATTTCATCTTAAATTTCCTGCGTTTAGCTGTACTCTTTATTCTTGTAACTATTTTCTCTGTTCTTTCCTTTTAAATATATGCTGATTGCTAACACATTGCTGTTTTATCCAGCCCTTATTTTATTATTCTGCATTTTTCTCTTTAAAGTTACCTTTTGGCAGTTATGACTCCAGTATCAAACACAGCTCTCCAGGAACTTCACAGGCCAAAAATTTATGTCTTTCTTTTTCAGAGTTATGCTTTTGCAAGCACCATGGTATATAGTCCCATGTCAGGGATTATGGGGGAAGTTCACACCCTGTTTCCATTTCAGTCTTCACAACTGACTTTCTATAAGTAAATTTATTTCCGTGGATTCGGATTTCATATTTATATAATGGTGATTATTACTACACTTTCAGAATTTTTAATAATATTCCATAAAATAAGGAATGGTTAATTACCTTCTATAATTATAGCATACTTGGTTACCTTAAACCAGAGAAAGAGGTGGCACTTAGTTTAATATTTTTAAAGATGAGTTATTATTTACCTCTGAGTTATTATTTACCTCCCACTGTCCCTAAAGGTAATTTGTCTGTTTTAATAATCCTGCCAGAAGGTGCTGCTCACCTCTTGGAATGGGCATAAACTAAGAATCACCACCTCTTGTGCCTAATATTACATGGAGTTCCAGTGATTTCTGACTTTATGTATCTGATGGAGATCCTAATGGCATGACTCAAAGCCAAAGAAAAATCTAAACCTGTATTCTAACCTATTGTAGCTTCAAACTGAGGTTGCACAAGAGACCAGGTAGCAGACAAATGGGTTCAAATTACTCTACAGTTTGACAGAAACTTTTCCTTCCACTGGCTCATGACTCAGATGCTTTTACTAACTGACTGCCTTAGAAAAGCATGTTTGATGAAACATTTCTGGGCATTGTTTCTGCCCTGCCCCACTCTGCTCTGAAACAAATGACTGCATAAAAATAATCATTTAGGCCTATTGCAGAGAATCAAAGGCTTGAACTTGGTGCACTGCTGTGAAGGCACATCGGTGGTCATCCAGAAAATACAAACAAATCATTGAGTCTAAAAAATCATGTTTCAAAAGTAGTTTACCTCAATCCCACAGGCACATTCTTTTCCTTCTAAAATTCCAAAACCTTCAGGCTTCAAAAGCTGAAACTTGAAAATTATGTTCCAAATATTTGTAATAAAATTACAAGAAGAGGCGTCTCATGTCTCCAGCAGAGTGATAGCACTTGCATCATGATGTAAATAAACTGTGACTTAGTCTTGAGTTTCTCTTCAAAATGAAGGCCCTGATCACAGCTTTATTGGCAGCTTTCTGGTCTGGCACCTGGTTTGACATGTCACACAGCTTGCTGAGAGAATGATAGAAAAATTAGGATTGGAAGGGGTTTCTGGAGGGCATTTGGTGTAACTCCATGTTCAGATTGGGGTCAAATGATCTTTCTCAGGGCTGTTTCCAACTGTGCTTTGAAAGGTTTGTGTATCTTGGAGGGATATGTGATGTCCAGAAGGGCTCCTGCACAAGCTAAATGTTCATGCAAAGCGTATTCATCCAAACTGGGAAGTCCAGAACAAGCGTTGCCCTTTGCTTAGGAAAGAGGTTTGGATGAGTCTTTCAGCTCTTAAGTTCATAAAGGTTGATTAAAAGGTGATCTTAAAGCCCAAAAAGGAGCAGAGCTCAAAAATCTGGGTTACTCTGACTTCATTTGTTGCCGGGGTTAAAGTGTCTGACAATGTCACTGTGGACAAGTGGCCATTTACATCATTGTAATGGTGACCCATGGAAAAGTCAGTGATTTTTTTCCCTGGGCATCTCTAATAGATGACTGTTGTACTTTGGGAGAAGTTGTGCACTCTATGTGGGAAAAACAAAATGAGCTTGACTCAGGTAACTCTTTCATAGCCAGCCTCTGGACTAGCCCAGTGAACTTTTCAGGAGCAGGAAGATGATTTGCATTGTCTTCTTCACTTTCTTTTTTTTTCCTTGGGCAAAGCTTTCAGCTAATACCTGAAGAAGCTAGACATACCTTCTCTGCCATCTCTACTCAAAATTCACCTTTTCCAAGCTGAAGTACAAATCATTCTCATCTGACATCACCTAAACTCAATGGATGAGCAGGAATATCTGTTTTTTTCCCTCTTTCACTCTTATCCTCCCAGTGCACATCATCAGCTTTAACCCATTTTTCCTACCTGCTATTTCTTGTCCACTATGTAGACACAGAGAGCATGAGGTGATGTCTAACTACCTTTGAAAATTTTATTAGTATAAAACCCAGCATGCTGATCTCCTAGGAGTTGGTGCAATTTAAACAATAAAAATAAATAACCACATAGGAAGAAATGCCAAGTTGGAGTGAGGGGTGTTTCAAGCCTGTTCCACTTCCAGTTCCTTGAGCTAAAAATGTTCTGAGCCATGTTTTTTGCTAGTAGGACAATTAAGAAACCGGCGATTTAAAGAGAATCTCAAAGGTTATTTGTTACATTTTATGGTGAAAGCAGAAGCAATATCCTGAAACTAAAACTTATCCTATCCCCAGATTATGATGGCCCTCTCACACATTTCTTCTTCTCCCTAGGCCAAGGTCTGCCCTGAGAAGGTCTGAGAAAGGGCACGGGAACCAGGGCTAATAATCTCAGAAAAGTCCACTGGGAGATCATCCTACTCCTGCTTGCCCAGTTCTTGTAAATGGTTTTATGGAGAAAAACTGTTCCTCAAAATCCAGCAAAGGACTAGGAGTGAAGTCTCCCAGTGAGATGATCCTTGAGCTAACTTCTCCCTAAGGACAGTCTGGCTGGAGCAAAGAAAATTGTCTGGCTTCTAGGTGAGCAAAGCCTCCAAAGCTATTTTCTCTCCCTGGGAGACAGGAAGTTTAATTGTTCTTAACTATATAAAAACATAAATGAAAAACCCCAAAACCATGTTTATATTGATATTTCCTTGGCTCCTCAAAGAAATGATAGTTAAAGAAAACTTAGCTCAATAGGCAATGGACAGATGATTCAAAATGTAATAGGATTATTTTTATTTTGCCACCTTACAGCCACAAGGTGTCATTCCTTACTCACAAGAAGAACAGTGGCTGGTACACTGCTCTCAAGCAGAGCTCAAGCAAAGTTCGTGGCTCCTCCAGGAGCAAGAGCAGTTAGGGAAAAAGACAATGAAAAGACAGTAAATGCAAAAGACAAGCATCAAACTCAACTGCAATATCTTCTCCTTTCACCTTGAAAGATCACATACATGCTTTGTACTATTAGATACACAGCTCTCCTGCATAGCTAAAGGATTAAATCAAAACTCAATTCCATTGTTATTTTCCTGCAGTATTTCAGTGTTGATGAGATATATTAAAAAGTTGCACTGTCCTCAACATGTTTCTATTTAATGAAGATGTGAAAAAAATCAGCAAAAAACAAGAAAGCTTTAGAGACACATCCAGAAACACTTAACACTTCAGAATAACAAGTGACAGAAGAAAAAAACAGTGGCAAAAAAGGAAAAGCCAGGCTTTCAAAAAGCTCAGCATTACACGACTGTTAAATAGCCAGATTTTTCAACAGTGCTTCAGGAATGAAACATCTTCTTGCCAACTGATGCTTTATAAACAGCATTTCTGTCCTCAGAAACCCTAGCAGAGCACTAACAGTCCAGCTGAAATATAGCAAAGATATTTTTCCCTTCTACCATAGCTAATGGACACTGAATTTCCTCTGGGTTCTCCGGTGAACTCCATGGGCTTTGAGTAGCGATTCAGCAGTCAAGTACTGACACCGAGTGCTAGCAGGAGAGAATAGCACTGATTTGCCAAAGAGGAAAAATCCAAATTACATGGCACGTGTAATTTAGTGGCATTCTAGACTGTCTCTTTCAGTGCTGCTATATTTTTCCCCTCTTGTGAGTAAGATTGTGTCTGAATATGCATGAGTTTATGTTCCATAGTATCATATTAGGGAGGAAGGAGGCATTTTGGTCTTCCTTTAGGGATTTCTTACACATTTGGAAAAAGCTGTAAAGAGGAGAATTTTTTTTTTTCTGTCCAGTCCACAGCAAAATAGTCTCCTAGTGCATTCACACACTGAAAATTGATTAAAGATGGTGTTTTTTCACTTGAGTAGGTATATCCAGCTCTTAGTTAGTCATTAGTGCTTTTCATGTCTCTTAGCACCCCTCCGCAGCACTGGCCGCCATCAGCCCTGCTGGCTTCCTTGCAGTGGGCTCCCCCATGTGACAGTGTCAAAGCCACCAGACAGAGCAAGCTGTCACTTAGAGCGTCAGCTGATGGCCACAGGGTCACACAGGCGCAGCCGGAGCCTGGAGCTTGTCAGCACGACCCTCGATTATTCTCGTCATTCCAGCTTAAGGTGGAGGAAAGCCAGCTCAGCTGCTGGAGACTTGACTGAGCTGGCAGCTCAAGGAAACACTTTCTCTTTCAAATCAAGCCTATTTCATGGGGAAATCATCGTTACAGAGGAAAACATTGCAAGCTATGTGCAAGCTCTCTGGGGAGAAGCTGCACTTCACAAGGGAATTAGCATAATCTAGGTGGGTCATCCAAGGGAATAAGAAGCAAATGATAATTTAATACCCTTGGAAAAAAAGGGAAGGAGGATCGTAAGTCTGGTGAAGTAGGAAGTTGCTTCAGGAGAGATTACTTTGTACTACAGGGAACTGAAAAGACTTCACTGGGCAGCTTCCATCCCCTGGGCTGAGCATCTCCTGCTGTCTCACAGCTCAGCAGCTTTGGCACGTTCTGCACTCAGTGCGCTGGCATGTGTTGCATTAAATACATTGGCAGATATTGCATCTCCCCAGACTAACTGGTGTACGCTGTGTGTCTCCAGGCTTGTCCCTTGTGCAGCAAGGACATCTGGCACATTTTCCCTGCCACAAAACCAAAAGTTTTATGGCTGAACATCCTTGTTTTGGAAATAACAGCATTGCGGGGGCCTAATTCCTTTGCTGGGAAAGGAAATGAGTCGATTGGGTGTGTGCAGCTGGGAAGAGAGAGGAGGAGTGAAGTCTTGGTGTTCGTGGCAGCTTTTTCCCTCTTTTTGCTGAATCACAGCTAAATACTTAAATCCAACCATACAGGACAGCATGGGACAAAATCTGAAGATCAGTCTCAGGTGCAGGCAGGACATAAATAAGGTCTGCTAAAGGTCTGACTGTGTGTGTTCACCCTGAGAGGACGACAACACACTTTTTGCTGTTTATTAAAGAACATTAAGTTCAGATGCTGTCTGATGTAAAACTGGAAATAGATACACTTAATCCCAAGGTAACAGTAATAAACTAAAGGTTCACAGAGCTCCTAGTTTCCTGGGAAATGTGCCTACAACACTGCCCTTGGAAAGGAGCAGTCAGCCTGATTTGTGTCAGACTGTTTGTGCTCAGCAAGGGGCGGAAGGGCCTATACTCCTCATCAGGAAGCCCTCAAAACTCCCTTGAGAGGCATAAAGCAATTGTGGCTGGCACATGGAGTAGAAGAAAGCTGGATCTCTGCAAGAGTTTCAAAATATTAGTGGGGTTTTCTTCTGTCATCCAAAGGAATGGGTTTCTTTTCCTCAAACCCTGTCCTTTGGGCGTCCTGCTATTGCTGCTGCAGATCTCAGAAGTCCTGCTGATTTCTCTGCCAGGGCTCTGACAGTGCTGAGGTGAATGCTGAATTAGCTCCTCAACTTTTATTTTCACCCAAACCCACAGTTTCCCACCCCTGCTTCCTCCCAGCCCTATCTGCAAACATTGCAGTTTGCATATTTTACTGCATACTCGCTGTATAGGATATTTTTAACCAGGTTGTTTCCACCTCTTATTCTCCTTATTTTGGTTTCAACTTATTCCAAGTGCTACAATTAAAAGAGAGGTAGGAAAACCCCTATATCCATATGTCTGCTTGCAGCACAAGGAGCGTCACTGCCAGCTTCATGTGTCCTTGAATTGAGCTGGTCAGCTGGGCTCTGCTCCAGTGCCTGGGGACTTTGGCAGGGTCAGCACAGCCTCTCAGTCTCTACAGACCCCTCTGCCTGCTGCCAGCCTCATTTCAGGTCCTATCTGTAACCTGCCTGTACACCCATCAGAAACACAACCGTGCTCACTGAACAATTTAATGCAAGTTTTCTGACAAAGATTTTCAGCTTCTGTTACACTGAATGCAAATGAGTGTGTGTAACACTGACCACGGTTTCCTGCTATGAAGCTACCTGGGAACAAGGAAACTCACTTGTCTACCCAGATAAGTTCAGCTGTATAGGAGACGGAATGAAGCTATGCCATGTTTACAGAAATAGATTGTATCTTGTCTGGTAATATATAAACCCAGATTCTTTTAACTTTCAAAAAGCCTACGGCAACATTTAGTTACAAACTATTTTAAAGGTAGAAAACCAATGCCAGGAGCCTCTGTGTGAATATCAAAATGAAGAGACTTTCTTAAGAGTAGNAAAAAAAAAAAAAAAAAAAAAAAAAAAAAAAAAAAAAAAAAAAGAAAAGCAAGCAAGCAAGCAAAGTAATCAACCATGCTGGTGGTAGACTACAGGTCTCTGTAGGAAAGAATTTGAGCTGCCTCGGTGTCTTGTAGCAAACCCTTTCTTCCTTCTGTGCCAATCGAGACAACAGCCTAGCTGTTTGAAATCAGAGAGCAATGGAATTTTCCAAAGCACAAAATTTAATGGGTTGTTGCAAAACAAAAATAATTTTTGACCTCTTGCTGAAGAATGGGGGGCTAGTGCTTTCTATCAGCAGAGAGCTGTTAACGTGTTGAAAAGATGACGCTGATTCCTTGATGGTGGCACAAATGAATTAGAATAAGGGAAGGAAAATTGTCATCTTGTACTGAGCACCTCATAATTTTGCTGTCAGTTGAAGAGCTAAGATTACTGCCAGCAGCAGATAATACACAGTGAAAAGAACCAAAAGCATCAAGTTGCAGGAAAAAAAAAA
>VZDJ01007755.1:29060101-29207053 GCA_008694505.1 Cyanoderma ruficeps
AAAAAAAAAAAAAAGATGAGTGTGTGTGCAGTGAGGCAGGGAAGGAAGAAAGGGTAATAAAAACCTGTTCTGAACACTACATTAACCACTTAGGGGGAGACTGAAGGCTGCTAAATGGATCCTTTCTGTTGAAATGAAGATGAAAAGAATTGAAGAGCTCATTCCTGACACTGCTTTGTTTTACTGCACATAATCATAACAATTGATATATTTTTTGTTTTGAGAAATGGTGTTACAGAAAATGACAGCCAAGGTTGATGACTGGGGAAAATGCTTCCAAAAATCTCTAACTAAATTCATTATTCCATTGGGGAGGTAACCATTAATTGGTTTCAGAGATCATTTCAGCACTTGGAGTTGATGAGAACTGGTGCTCCTATGCTGAAAACAAACTTCAGGCTGATTGTGAAATAAGTTGTTCTTGTTGTACTAGTTTGTTATGTAAATCATCCAGAGGGGGAACAGAAATACCGTTTGACCTATACTGCTGACAGAAAAACACAGTTTGCAAACTGTTAATATTACAGCCAATCATACAGTTTTCTATTTGCAATCTTTATGTCCTGCCTTAAATAATGTGGTCTTGTTTCTGCTTCCCTGACTGGGAGGCATCTGTAATTGAGATCAAAATGGGAGCCGGAGATTACAAACTGCAATAGTTATTCATGAACTTGTGCTTTGCAGATCACTGATTACATTCTGAAGAACTATGTGGGTAATTCTTTCCAAATAGCAAATACATTCAGTGTGTGGTCTTTCCAATGGTGATTTGAGATCAGAGAGATGGCACAGTGGTCTAAAGCATTCACAGCAAGTTAAAAGATCATCTGTGATTTTTCTGGAGCATTTGCTCTTTATGAGTGTGATCTCAATATCCTGATATTCTGATTTGTTTTTGATGTGTATCTTCTCACCTGGATTTCAGTACAGCCCTGCAAAGAGTTGTAACAGCCTGGTTTGTGTGTTAGCCCTGGTGGGCAGCTCAGCCCCACACAGCTGCTTGCTCATTCTTACCACGGGTTGAGGGAGAGAATAGGAGGGGCAAAGTCAGAAAAGTATGGGTTGCGATAAACACCGTTTAATAAGTAAAAAGGGAAGGAAGAAAAAAAAAAAAAACAAACAAAAAACCCCACAAACACACACACAAAAGCAGTAACAAAAAAACCACCCAAGAAAGACAACTGATGCAAGAAATAGCAACTGCTGTCCTTGAGCCAACTAGTGCCTGGCCAGTCCCCAAATAACAGCAGCCCTGGCTTACTCCACCCCAGCTGTTATTGATCATTTTGTTGTGTGGTATGGGATGTCCTTTTTGTCACAGAGGTCAGCTCTGCCCCTTGTCTGTCCCTCCAAACTTCCTGCCCACCCCTAGACCACTCATTGGTGCATCAATGTGAGAAGTAAAAGCAGCTATGACCCTGTGTAAGCACTGCTCAGCAGTAGCTAACACATACCTGTGTGATTCTCAACACGGTTTTCATCAAAACCCTAAAAGGCAGCACCATTTAGGCTGCTGCAAAGAAAATTAACTCTGCCCTAGCCAAAACCAGTCCACCCAGTCAAGTGATTGTGAAATGTGGTAATAGGTTGAGCAGAAACGTCTTAGGCTGTTTTTGCTGATGGCATTCCATGGAACTTCAAGGCAGACTTTCCTTTCACAGCCTCTTCATATTTGTGGCTTATCTCAGGAATTTTACAAGTGTTTTTCCTTCCACTGTTCTCAAAGTGTTCCTTTGGTGCTGCTGGCTTCAGGTCAGCCTCTGCAGCAAAATGTCCAGTGATTTCACTGTATTGGAGAAGTTCTCTGAGCATCCTTCACCATGCAAGAAAGGAAAGAACATGCTTAGGCTTAGTGTAAATTCCAGAAATAAACTGTGCCAGGGACCCCTGTCAGCCCTGAAAAGCAAACATTGCATTAAAAAGCTGCTTCTGAATTTGGGCTCCCAAGTGCCAGCTAGCAAACAACTCTCCATCACTGCATAGTCACCTATACAGTCACCCTGGAGCCTGCTCTTCTCCAGGCTGAACAGCCCCAATTCTCTCAGCCTCTCTTCACAGGAGAGATACTCTAGCACTCTAATCATCTTCATGGTCTTCCTCTGGACTCACTCCAAGAGGTCCACACCTTTTCTGTGTTGGGGATCCCACAGCTGGTCTCATCACTAGGCCATTCAATTTATCATTAATAGAAAAACAGCCTTTCTCTTCACACATGTGGTGTGGCCAGGTTTCTCTTGCTTTCTTAAAGCTGTAAGTAAGTGTAAGTGATGTAAATTTTACCTCTTTTTTTTTCTGGTAGGCAGAACACCTAACTGGGAATGTGAAATGATACCCTCAGTCACTGGTAGACTTCCTTCCAGTACTCTGAGGGTCACAATAAATGGCAAGTACTGTTTCTTGCCTGCTTAGCAAACCAAAACCTCTCAAAACATTTGGTTCAGTAGTGGCATTTGTCCCCACATACCAACCCTCTTAGGAATTAAAAATAGGGCTTGGAATTAATAGCCTAAAGATACCTTTTTTCACTAAGACTGAAATGGCCATATGTGGAAGCAAACCTACTCAGAGGAACATATGTGTGTACGCTGATGGAAGGGGGTTGTGTGTGTTGGTGATAATGCTATTGCATAGAATTTTTTCTCAGGTCTGAAAAAGAGTGATGATTTGAATATGAAAAATAGCACTTTTAAAAATAATTTTCTCCAAGTCATTGATGAAGTATATCCATCCAGAAAACCTGATGTGACCTCAATTTTAGTGTGTTAGTCAACTCTTATGTTAATATCCTGTTATGTCCAGACTCGGAAATGGCAATCTCATTTTGCCAGTAAATTCCTATTACATTGCAATACCACATCTGATGCTGTTTTATATTAGGAACATGCAGCTAGGACATTCTTGCAGTGTGTTCACATTGCCTTCCCTGCTTGCTAATTCCTCTATATTTTATTTGCAAAACTTTCATAAGCTGTCGTCCAGAGATGACCAGTGTTCCTTATTTTGTTTTACAAAACATTCAGGACAACTCGAACACTCTGGGAATGGCAAGAAGAGCTCTAGAAAGATCTCATCCTCACCAGGAGTTCTCATGAATCTAGAGATAACCGTGGATTTGCAAGGTGGTTGAAAAAAAACAAAACAAAAGAGTCCCCCCCCACTGTATTGTACCAAGCTGAGCAATTCTCCAGTCTGTGAAAAAGACCAACACAATTTTAGTTTAGAACACCGTTCTGGAGGAGTTTTGTAAATGGTTTACCAACATAAGTGTGCAGAGGTTCTCAGACTATACTGTGCAAGCTCCTCCATGGGAAGAAGCTTTTGCAAAGGGAGAAGTAGTACCATACCAAATATTACTGCTACAGCACACATCAGAGTTCAGGTCTTGTGTGTGAAAGGAGACTCCTGTATGTTCTAGCCACTTTCAAACTTTTCCTAAAACGTGGCTAAAATTCAAAACATTGATAGCTCAGTGTAGTTAGAAAGCTTGTTTTGCACTTAAAATTCACATGTAATTCCTGCCAGTGTTCTCTTTACTCATATATATTCTACTTTTTCTGGTCCTAAAGCAGTATAGTCCAAGATAACTTTTCCTACACATTCCTCACCCTTTTCCCCCTGTCTCTTAGGGTATCACAGTGTGAGCTGGGCAGTTTTGTGTCTCACCACTTAGGCTCAGCATGCTCTCTTAAAGGCTCTTGACACACCATATTGTCAATCACCTCTCCATAATGTGCTGCTTCTGAGAATGCTTTTTGGGATTTAAAGAACATATTTTTTGCAGCAGAGATTGCTAGGTTGAATGGAAAGTATTGGTATTGGTGGAAGGGCTGTTAGGAGTTTCTGCGGGGAAAGAAGTAAGAATAGTAAAGGCTGAGAGAGAAGCTCAAACTACTAAAAAGGAGAGAGAATCATGCTCAGTTTGAAAATTTAGGTCAGAATTACTTCTAATTCATTTTTATACAGGTTCATTTCACCCACTTCACTGCTACAAGGAAAATCTGTCTTCTTCAGTTACCTCAGCCAGTACAAATAATGTCTGTGGAGTTTCACCACCTCAATTACAGATACTGGTTAATATCACAGGGCTGGAAAGCAATCAGGGGTGTTGATTGATCAAGTTGGAGTCAATGGTAAGAAAAAGAGGCTTGCTAAGACATCCGACATGATCAAAGTCTCAAGTAAAGGAGAGATGAGATTTCACATACCTTAAAGATGGTGGAGCTTGCCTTAGTGACAGGTGACCCAAGTAGCTGCAAGGTTCACATACCTGCTTTAAATGCTTTAAAATGTTACGTTTCCATTCAGTATCTTGCCCAGTGTATTCCATATGTTGTTAGTAATGTCTTTTACAGAACAGAGAAAAACAGGATGCCAGTATAAACGGTTTGTTTAGGAATGATCTGCTTTTGCCCCTAGTTTAGCATCTCAAGTTATACAAATTCTAAGTGTCTAAGTGTGATGGGCTATGCAAAGGATTACGCTTTCATGAGAGAGAGCTAAGTAGCAGAAGCAAATGAGCTCTTTAGCAACTGTGATCCTGGTTTTACACAAATATGCCTGCTAAAAATGTTTGAAGCAAGAGGAATATGGAAACAGATGACAAAATAATCATAGAATCATAAAATCATTTAGATTGGAAAAGACCTCCAAGATCATCAAGTCCAACTGTTAATGCAGCACTTCCCAGTCCACCACTAAATCGTGTCCCTAAATGCCACAACTACATGTCTTTTAAATACCTCCAGGGAGGGTGACTCCATCACTTCCCTGGGCAGTCTGTTCCAAAGCTTGACAACCCTTTCCGTGAAGGAATTTTACCTAATATTCAATCTAAACCTTCCCTCTGCCCAAGAGAGGCCTCAGTTATCACATCACCCACCACTCTGCTTAAAAACAATCTGCCCAGTGGGTCCATTTCCTAGTTGCCTCCCTTGTCAGCTGTGTCTTCCACACACTCCAGGACACTCCTAGACTATTTTCTCTTTGTTGTATTTCCAGCAGACATCTGCTTAGTTGAAGTCTATCGCAAGTATAAGGGCCAGTGATTGTGAGACTTCTCCCAGCTGCTTACAGAATATTTCATCTGCCTTTTCATCCTGGTTGTATAACAGGCTCCCACCAGAATATCTGCCTAGTTGATCTTCCCCTTGATTCTTACCCATAAACACTCAACCCTATCATTACCACCACTAAGCTCCAGACAATCAAAGCATTCACTTAACATACAGGGCTACCCCACCACCTCTCCTTCACTGCCTATTTCTTCTGAAGAGTTTGTAGCCATCCATTGCAGCCCTCCAGTTGTGCAAGTCATCCCACCATGTTTCTGTGGTGGAAATTTGTCATAGTTTTCTTGCTGCACTGTGGCTTCCAGTTCCTCCAGTTTATTGCCTGTGCTGCATGCACTGGTGTAGATGTACCTCAGCTGGGTTATTGGTCCTGCCACTTTCATGGAGGGAGAAGCCCTATTTCCTACCTGACCATTTGCAGGCACTTTTGTGGTTTCTAACATATCAATGACCCTTGCATGGATCTCCATCCTCTCTCTCCACTGAGACAGCAGACAAGGACCTTGCTAGTACTCTGTCCCTCAAGCACTGGCATGCTCCTCCCAGATTTATCTCCATTGAGCCTGGTTTTATCCCTTCCCCCCTCCAAACACAGTGGAGTAACCAGAATTTTTCTGAATCGATTTTTTCATTTGAAGATTTTCATAAGGCATTGACTGCTCTTTGTAATTACCTTCTTAACACTACCATCAAAGCATGCCTTATCAAAACATATATCTCTGCTGCTGCATTTATATTCACTCTATTTAAAAGCAAGACAAAATACTTTTTTTTTTTGAGAGCAAGGTACTGAAATTATCATAGGACCATACAGAAGAAAGGGTTTCAAAAGACTCAGTCACAGATAGCAACAGGAGACTACTTACAAAGTCTGTCATTTCCTTTACCAAACAAGGACTGATGTAGGACACACATTTCTCCCTATGAATTTTGTCTCAACTGGTGAAATGCAAAGAAGGCCTCCAATCATCCAGCAATATAAGACATATTTATCATCATGCAATTAGCTAGCTACTTGTTTTCTGCTCTTTTCCTCACTAAAGGTTCATGTCAAAAGATCCCTAAGTCCTCGAATATTTACAGGTTTCCAAACATATGTGATTGATGTGAGGGGCCTAAATATCACATTTAATGTTATCACCACACATAAACAATGAACAGATAGATATATATTGGTTAAAAATTTTAACAAACAAACAGCTGGAGAGATCCCAAAACTGGAAGTGCTATAAATTATTTTTAGGCTCACTGGAAATAAAGCTGGCATGGATGTGTAGATTTCATGAACAACTGGGCTCAGAAACAATTGGAAGCATGTGTCTCAATTGTGCTTCATACACTTCCATAGAGTGGCAGATTAACTGCCTTTTGGTCTTCAAAATGCCCATAATAATTGCAGTGATTGAAAAGAAACACTTCCTTAAATGACACTGCTCTTGGAAATGCCTGGCTGGCTAGTACTGTGGTACATGAGACATTATGGCCCTGTTCTGTCTGCCTTCAACCAGGGCAGGGAACAGAATCTATGCGATTGCACAGGCATAGCTGGGAAAGACTTCACCCCCTCGAATTTGTTAGAAATGCAGCTGGCAAACCTGGGTCATTTATACCTACAACTGTATTTTATGGGATGTTCCAAGCTTTTACTCCAGGCTGCAAGGCAGCTTTGTAAATCAGGTTGGACCACCTGGTGTCTCCCACCTTGATGCAGCAGGATGACTCCAGGGTGTAACTTGAATGTCAGTCTAACACCTGCTGTTGGCACCTGAAATCTTTTCACTGGCTTCAACAGCATCATTCAGTTGATTATTTCCTGATGTTGATAGCATCATTCTACTGCTTCTCAGAAAAAAAAAAAATAAAATTTTCAGTGCTGAAGCCATTATACAAGGGCCAGAGAAGTTGCCAGGGAGGACATGCAAGGCTTGAGACTATAAATACCCTGTCTTATGACAGTGTACACTGCTTGGCAACAACTCATATTGACACCTGCCTTATCTGCAGGAGATGACAGGATTTAGGCTGAGAAGGAGGACAAGGGCAGCAGAGAGGCAGTGAAACAGGCATATGTTTTACTGTATGTCAGTACACCTTGTGAGGTGCCATGATAATATAGACCTGCAAGAGGTAGAGTCAAAAGACCATCAAAATTACTTTGTGCAGTTAATGGTTAATCTGATGCATAAAGGCTGCAGTTTTGAGGATATTTCCCCTCCACAGCCCTTTCTATGTCAATGTGTTGCTGATCAAAGTCTTCTGAAGCTTTTAGTTCCTCCCTCCCTGCTCTGTTACTGTCAGTTAAATACAAGCTCTGGATGCTGCAACATCCCCTGCAGCCATCTAACCCACACACGATCCAGCCCACTACCCTCGTCAGCATTTCTGTCATGCCAGGAACTACAACAACTTGAGCAGCCTTTAGAGAAAAAGTATCTTCAACAAAACCACACGCATCCCATTCTTTTGGCAGACAAATCAGTTATCCTTTGAAAGATTTTAAAATGACTTCAAAGATCTTCTGCTCTGGCAGAAGACCATGTAGCCTCTTTCCATCTCCATGTACCTGCTGCAGGTGTGATATGCAGCGTTGCTACAACTACCTTAAAGGAGACAGTGTTGAGGTGGGGGTCAGTCTCTTCTACTGTGCCTACAGTGAGAGTACTAAAGGAAATGGTCGTAAGCTGAGACAGAGGAGATTCAGATTAGATATTAGAACAAAATTTTCGTTGTTGAGATGGTCAGACTTCAGAATAGGCTGGCCAGGGATGTAGTGGAGTCACCATCCCGGGAGGTATTTAAGAGGTGGCTGGATCTGGCGCTGGGTGATGTGGTTTCATGGTTTAGAGGTTTCAGTGGTAGTGCTGGGCTGACAGGTGGACTTGATGATCTCAAAGGTCTCTTCCTACCTGATGATTCTATGATTCTAGTGGAGTGTGATCCTAACTTAGGCACCTACATTGTGATGATTTGCATCAGTGCCCCTAAAGTGAGATTAAAAGGCCCTGGAAACATAGCCAGGACTTCTTGGGATCAGCCAGGGCATGAGGTGCACCTGAGAGTTAGGGGAATGCCACTGAGATCAGACAGGAAACCCATCTGCATCTGCTTCTGTTATTGCAATTTAAATTGGGCACCTCTGTTCTCCTCAGCTGTGCCGATGTCCCTCTATTTGCGGGCAAGAAGGGATAAAAGACAATTAAAATTCAGTTATTGAAATGACCAAAATCCCCTTCCTGCCCCCCTTCACTCATTCAGGTTACAAGACAGTAAAACAATTTCTTACTGGCATAACATGGAAAGTGGTAAACAGCCACAAGTGGATATGGATGACTTGACATAGGGGGCTGAACTTCAAGCATCCTTGCTGCTTGGGAAGGATGCCAGTGACACCTGCATGCCTGCTGCACTGACTAGTGGAGAGTAAGGGACGACAGGAAAGGATGAAAATCACACCTTCTTACAAAGCCAGCAGACTCTCTCCAGGGTGGGGCTTTGCCTGTAAACTGTGGAGAAGAGTTTCTGGAGACTCTGGGAATTAATTGTTTGGGCTCTTTGGGATGGTGGTCCACTCCTCTCTGCACTGCGACATGGACCCTTGGGATTAGAAAGACCCGTGTTTTGACAGGCCCGACTGACACTGTGATAGTGTCAATACCTAGGCAGTACTGTAGTTGGAGGAGCAGGAGCAGCAGCCTGCCTGGACAATCACATTCTATCTCCTGACTAGGGAACAAGGAATGAGAAACTATGCATTTTGATAATTGAACCTAGTCTTGGAAGCACTAATCCTGAGTTTAGTTTGTACCTTCCCTACCTTGACCAGGTCCAGTCTCCTAAGCACCAAAGCAGGAATTATACAGTAGCCTTGGCAGTGCTACTTAACTAAAGGTCAACCTTTAGTGCTGCTAATTAAAAAACAAAAGCCAAAACAAAAAAAGCTCTGCCTGCTGCCATCATTCCTTCTTTTTTTCTTTACACAACCTGGGCTCACCGTATGTGTCAGCTCATGGTAGGAAACTGGGGTGGAGGAGTGGGAGCAGTATTCCAGCAGAAAGCTAGAGGCAGGCAGGCAGGCAGGCAGGCATGGAAGGAACTCATCAGTTTTGCAGCTGATGCATGCTGAGAGGCCTGTGGATGTCTGGCAGCAGCCAAAGAGGCAAGGTCCATGCTTCAAATACTGTGTCAGAAACAAGACAGTGGTGTAGTGGTATGAGAAACTGTCATGCTTAAGAGGCCATAGATCCAAAAATATATATTTTTTGTAGAGCAGGTGAATGGTGATGGAATAAAAGTTATCTTTCTAGCAGTTTTAGCCAAAGACAGGGAATTAGACTCAATACATAAGTAACTATATGAAATGATATGACCTTTCTTATGCAGACTTGATGGTCTGACTTTTCCCTCCTGGGTATTAGAAAATATAGGAAATTCTCAATTCTTTTTTTTTTTCTTTTATTTTTTGTTTTGTTTAGGTTTGGTTGGATTTTTTTTCCTGCCAAAACGAAGAACCCAGGCCCATGTTCATTGGTGGAAGTAGCCTATGTGTATCCAGTGAGCAAGAAATGCAGTTTTCTGCTGAGCCACAAGCAAAAATGGGCAGAAAAGGAAGGAAGAGGTCAGCAGGTATTCTGTGTCCATCATAAAAGGATGCAGCTACAGTAAGGAAAAGGGAGCAGCAAGAAAAGGAATACAGTGCATTTTATGGAGAGATATATATTCATATCAAGATAAGATTGATTGACATTGCTGTATATTAAAAGCACATAGCTTACTTTATTCTTTTACTAATATATTCATTCACTTTTTGTTTATTTTCTTTAAAGGATGTGTTTACTCTTTACATGTAAACAGCAAACTGTAAAGATTGCAAATCATATCCATCTCGGTAGTAATGGTATCCATGTTGGTAAAATCATCTCTGACATGATTTAGAGATCTGGTTGGTGCCAAGAGAAAACATGATACATTTATTTGACAAGTGACACCAATTTCAAAGTGGCCATGTTTCTTCTGAGGACCGTGGTGTACAACAGTCTGTGACATAGGAGTGCAGCACAGGAGTGTGGTACTGTAACAGCAACATAACTCTTGAGTCACATTGTTGCTCTTACTGAATGCATTTCAGATTTCTTAATTAGACATAAATGACTTTGATCTCCCAAATCCACCATGCACTTGTAGAGTGCTTGAAATATGAGGTTCATGCAGTAATCCACCTATTTAGGATGGAGGGCGACCAATCAGAGTTCTGCTGCAATGAAAATGATCCTTTCACTCAACCAGGCATCACTACCAGAAGCAAGCCAAAGAATTTCCAGGGCTGCTGAGCCTCTTCCTTCGCTCTCATCCAAGAAGCATCTTTCTGTGTTTATATCTATGGGTGCAGCTCACGTGCTGTGTTTCTATAGTGTGGTTGTTAATGCATGACAAAAAATCCTCAGTGGCAAAGTGCAACAAGTGAAAATGCTGCAACTTGTGGATTTTAATTTGGTCCTGAGAAAGGAGGCATGTTGGGTTCCCTTCAGCGTAGCAGAGGCTCAGCAACACCGAGGCTCCCTGCACAAGGAGTTTGCTCAGCCGTCTCTAGCCATGGCGTTATCTCACAAGTGCCGAGGCAGCCGCCGTCCCCATGGAGATAAGGTGATGGAGCGAGGGAGAAGCAGATGAGTTCTGGACTAAAGGTTAGCCTCTTCCAGGTCTGGAGGTGATCCAGCTTTTTTGGAAAGGAATTGGGCAATCCCTTTCCCAGTCGGCCAGGACTGAGCTGACGATGACAACCACCCCCTTCGGGTAACCATAACCCGTTTTAATGAACCCAGAGGGGACTTCCCGCGGGGCAAAGGCTGAGAGTGCAGCTGCGGAAGGCAGGCACGGTCTGTCGGGGAGAGCCGGCGCTGTCTCAGGTGGTATCTCGGTGGCGGGGCCGGGCCAGGCCGGTGTACCCCGCGGCCGCCGGCAGATGGCCCCCGCCGCAGCGCCGCTCGGCGAGATCGGCCGAAGGAGGGGCCGGCGTCGCCGCGCTAAACCTCCGAGCCCGCTGCCCTCCTCCTCCTCCTCCTCCTCCCTCGCCGCGATGGCTTCCTAAGGGCGATGCTCCAGGCCGCCGCCGCCGCCAACTCCCGCTCTATCGCCGGGTGCTCGGTGGGCGCGGACGGGCGGGCGGCTCCCGGCGGCTCCCGCGCCGTTCGGGGGCCGGGCCGGGGCGCGGGCGCCAGCCCTCCCGGGGCGGGGGCAGCCGCCGCCTCCAGCCGGTGCCGGGCGGGGGAGCCGGGCGGCGCGCAGGCGGGAACGGGAGAGTCGGTGCGGGGGCCGCCGTGAGCCCGGAGCGCTGCGCCTGACGGCCATCCATCCCTCCCTGGAAATGCCCGTCCTGCCCGCGCCGGCAGCCGGGGGCGGCATGTAGCGCGGGGGGAGCGGGCTCCGCGGGGGCGGGAGAAGCCCCTTCCCTCCGCCCGCGCTCGCAGCCGCACACACACCCCGCGCTCCGCAGCGAGGCGCACGGCCGGCCCTCCTCCTTCTCCGCCCGCTGGGTGCATGCCCGCCTCGCCCGGCGCAGGGACGGCGCGCCGCTGAAGCAGCCCCGCCGCCGGGCACCCCCGGGCGCCGGGCAGCGCCGCCGCCATGGCCGAGGAGAGCTCCGACGTCCCCAAAGAGTTGATCGGTGAGGCACGGGGCATGGCGGCGGGGATGGGGGTGCGGGGTCCCGGGGGAAGGTGGCGCGGGGGCAAGTTTGGAGGCCGCCGTGCGCGGGATGCAGCGCTGCCGGGGGTGGGGGGAATCCGAGGCTGGGTCTGTGGAGCCGGGGAAGCGCCGCGGGGGCTGGCCGGGGAGCCCGGGGGGCTCCGCGCGGGGCCGGAGGGACTCGGAGGAGCCGGCGGGGGGCGGCGAGGCCGCGTTGCTGCGTGCGGGAAATGGGCGGGCGGGGGCTGCGGGGCTGCGGCGGGCAGCGGGGAGGCGGCTGCGGGCAGGGACTGAGCCCTCGGGAGCCGTGGCGGGGCACAATGTGTGTCCCACCTCCGGAGGGGGCTGTCCGGGGTGCCGGCAGGCTGCGAGCGCTGGCAGACGCGCTGTGAAGCTGCCCCGGCCCCCCGCGCCCCCCGCCCCGCCGCCCGCCCGGGGCACGTCCTCGGAGCGCCTCAGCCTGGCGGCACGGGCTGCGGCTCCGCTCGGTGCTTTTTTATTCACCCTCCCGGGTTTTGCGTAGTTTAAGACTCGTTTTCCTCCGTGCGTAGGAGGGAGTGAGGGTATTTGTAATTAAAGTTTTATGGCCCCATGCACACGAGCCCCCATCCTGCACGGTATGCGCTTAGGAACTCAGTTACAGGTGATGGCGAGGACTCGGAAAATGCTGTCACCGCTTTTGGGAAGCTTCCAATAGATGGATCGTTGACGCGGTGTGTGTGTGTAACCAGTGTCATTTGGGGATAACAGGTTTGATGCTCCAGGCCCTCAGCTACCTTGTTCAGGCTGAATTTCCTTTGGTTTTGCCTGTTGAAGAGCTATCTAAAGATCTCACCAGCAGTAGAATAATTTAAAGTGTTATGTTACTGACAGATGGAAACGGAAATTTATCAGGCAACAAGGTACATGTTACATTGAGTACAATCCTTCAGACCTTACGTAGGTAATTTACATTGTTGCATTTCCTTCAGTTTCATCAGTCAGCAAGTGCTTTTTTGCATTTTTCAAATATTGGTAAAATCTGGGTGGATATTTGCAGCTGCTGCAGGTTTTTTTTCTGTTGAGTCAAAATAGCTGTATTTTGCAGTCCTTTGGGTCTCCAGACCATGTGGTTTACAGAGAGACTGTAGTCTATAGCTTACTGCTAAGAAGTGATGAGCTGGGAAGTGTTCTAGGAGTAGCTATGGTGAAATCCATGGAGTTTTTCTATTTTTAAGTGGGCAGGCATGTTTGAGGTGCTAACACAGTATTTCTTACTCACCATGGGTCTCATATTGTGGGTGAGGTGTGCTGAGGTGTATTACAGGGAAGAATAAAGTGGGCATCTTCACACGTCTCCTCCTCTGGTGGCTCTGCACAATCCCCCTCCCCCAGCCCTGGTGTCCTGCACCCGCTCAGCTTGATTTGTCAAGGGCTGTTCGGGGGTGTGGGGATCTGTTCATGTAGATTGGTTTAATTTCTAGCAGTATTTTGGTGTCTGCATGTTAAAATTTAACCTTTAAATAAGCTTTTTGTAATAACCATGTTTTTTTAAGAGCAGGACGAAAGGATGTCCTTTAACGTGGAGTGATTGGAGTGTGGAGATTAAGCTGGGGGTAGGAGTGTTTGAGCAACAGTTTTTGTTCTGTTACTCACTTCCCGTGTGACCTTTGTCAGTTCTCATAGGTCATAGTCTTCTAAGAAACCCTGTCTTACTGTTAGCTTGCCTGGATCCACTCCTCCCAGGTGTGGATGTCTGAAATCTCCAGCATTAGAAATGGATGAACGCTTTAAAATGTGAACCTTAATGTTATGTTTCCATCTCTCTCTCAGTCTGAAAATTTATGTGGTGAGTCCACTTACCACCGAGTGTGGAGGGAATTGTCTTCAGTCCTGTGGAGAGTATCTATGAATTCTGTATTTTGGCTCTTTGAGGTAGTGTTGCTAGCTCTTTCAGGCAGATAGAGCCTTGTGAGGAGCTGACATCCTGATGATGCTTTGTGCAGTCTGGGGCCACAGGCCCCTTCTCTCCCTATGGCTTGTTGGAGAAAGAGTGAACTGAGGGCTTGCAGTCATTCCCATTTCTGCTGTGTGGGACAGCAAAGGGAAGCACGTCTGTCCATGCAGGTGCATCAGGAGGAAGTCCCTTGCTAGGTGTAGGCACTTGGAGCTGTTTGTGGGAGAGGAGAAACCAAAAGGCACAGGCTGCAAGTGGAAGGCAAAGTAGCAGAGACAGCAGCAATACCTTCTGCAAGGAGACAGGACTTGATGAGAAAACCTCTCTGGTCAGCTTGCTTCTGGGTTCCCAGGCAGGGACAAAAAGACCCTAACTGGGCATTACCCATGGGAGGGGAAGCTTTGGGAGAACAGTTCACATCGGGCTGGACTTTCCCCCGGGCTCCGCTTACCTGGCTGCTCCGGGATCTGGGAGCCTGGCTCCTGCCCAAGCGGTTGCTCCGGGAGCCGGCCGCGCTGGCTGCCTGCCACCGGGGCTGCCGCGGCTTGGGACAGGCTTCTCGCTGGGCAAGCCGCTGCTACCGAGGAGCTTTTGTTTTCTGATAGGAAAATTAAAATTCCTGGGGAAAACATGCCGATTCTGCAGAAGGAGCTCTTTCTGGTGAAGAGTCCCTCCGACCAGCCACGTTTCTGACTTGCACACCCTTCTGCCCTGCAGGCAGAACACTGTGGCCTGGGTTAAACATCCAGGCTTAATAAATGGTGTGTTGTTTGTGCTAATGTCTTCTGACTACCGGATGAAAATTGTGCAGAAAAGCGCTATACAGAGCACTATAATTAAAAGCCTTAGGAATAGCCTATTATCTTTTATTTTTGCATTTAAACTTAAACGTGCCCGAGGGCGAAGTGTATGTGTCTGGAGAGGGTGGAGACTTGCCTTTTAGAGATGCCCGTTGTTGGTCTGCAAATAGGTTAATGTGTTCAAAAGATTTCTTTCTCCATCCTTTTCAGTGGGGGCTGGGGAGTGAAACTTACGGAAGGTGCCAAACTGGCTCTTCTAGATGAACTCCTCTGTTTATCTCTCAATTACATCAGTGTCAGTAGTTGTATAAGCTTTCTAGACACAGTTCCCTGTGTGTATGTTCCCTTCGGGCCAGGGTGCAAATGATCAGGAGAAAAGCTGGTTCGTCTCCTACTTGGCAGAGACTGCGTGTACGTGTGTGGCCATGTGCATATTAAAACATTATGGCAACTAATGTAACTTTGGTGTTGGCACCATGGAGTGGCTAAGTTGTCGCTGGGTTTTGGACCGAGACCAATGTTGCCTCCATAGCATCCTCTGCATAGCTGCCAGGTGTTACTATCTGGAAGTCTGCTTGGTTTGCTTCGCTACTTCAGTGCACAGAGAGCAAAATGTGTGAACAGTTGCTTTTCCATTGCCTGACCCATTTAGCCTCCCTGATATTAACAGGAGGCTGAAATTTGTGCAATGCAAGGAGCTAATTTGCTTTAGTGAGCTTTTCAGGTACAAATAATAGCAGTGAGGAATTTGTTGTATTTTCCCAGAATGGAGCTAAGCAGTGCTGTGGCTTGTCTTGGGAATGCTTTTGATATGTAAGTAGTGCTGCAAAAAAGCATCAAATTGTGTTTAGAATCCTGGTACATGACATCAATAATCCTATCACAAGTAGACACAAATTATTGTGTAGATGGCATACTTAGAAAATTGTAGTTGTGTTAGGTTGTGTTGAGTACTGGCGCATGTGCATGAGACTTCCATGAGTGCAAGCAGCTGGACAACATAGCTCTGAGTCTTCCTGAAACAGTGGCATGCATCTGTTTCCCTCTTGTGTTAACACTGAAGGTATTCAATTAAGGTGTTTTCTTTTGTTACAGAAAGTGTCAGGGATGTTATTGGGAGGAAAATCAAAATTTCTGTCAAGAAGAAAGTAAAGCTGGAAACCAAGGGAGATAAAGTGGATAACAAAATATTGGTAAGTACAATAGACTGACTCTGATTACATATGCAAAGGAAAAGCCAGTATCTTTTCAGAAGGCATTAATTCTCCTCTGGAAGTGTTCTTTGAACTTTGTGTGTGCCATAAGATATCCATGTAATTTATTTTCTTACTTTTTCTTGTTTTTATGATAGCCTGCATAGGAAGTTGGTGTGCAGCTGTGCATGTGTACACACACTTGTTTATCACTGAGTTATTTTTCAGTTTTGGGTATTGTGTTTTGGACTGATGAGAAAGCAAGCTATTATCAGAACCTGTTCTAAAATATTTTTCTGCCTTTGCTGGTTAGGTTTCCTGTTTATATCCATAAGAATTTTAAGTGGCCAAGAAATGCAAAACAAAGTGTATAGAATTAATTTTGAGAATCTAAAGCTGCTATGCAGTGAAGAGCAACAGTAAAACTGTTGGGCTTTTTGAACTCAAATGACTACTTGTGTTTTTTTGTATTCTCTGTTAAGCCATACATCTGCATTTTCAAAGAAATGCTTAATGTGTCGGATTCTAAATTGTTCTTAAAACTATAGTGGAGGAAAGTGTCAAATTAATCTCACTTAAGTATGCTTTTCTGTTTTCTCAAGAATAGTTTTGCTGGCCTCTCTTGATAGTGGTAATGAGCCACTACATTTGCATACTATCTTGAATATGCAAAAAGACATGGAACTGTATTTCTTTGCTCTTTTGATACCTTTCTATCAGGAGAACTCTTAGAGTAACAAACACAAATAAGTACAATGCTGCCATAATATTTTGCATGATATTTGAGATTTGGTGTCTTGTGTTTGTGCTGTTCTATATTTGAAAGTTTGTTGCCAAAGCTGTTGTTACAGATATTAGGTACATTTTCCATGCAGATGTGCTGTTTTGTCTTTCAAACCCACGACTTTTTAATCACTTCTGAATTATCTTCTTAAAGTACATGTTGCTATCCCTGGGCATTAAGACTGTAAATAATGGCTCACTTTTCTGTGAGAGCCACTGTTTAAGGAACCTGAAATATTTTCTGCTTAATATCTACCTGTGTTTTATCTAGTTCCTCGATTTACAGTTTCTGTACTGAAAATGGATTGAATATGTGAATGTTGATTGATTGTCTCTATTTATTTGAAAGCCATGTTTATAGGGAAGGCTGACAGGTTTCACTGAAGTGGTTACACTTGATTGACTTTTTGACTTACATGGAATCATAACTGTTATCAATAGTGAAATATATTGTGGAAATACCGAAATACTGTTCTGAACTGATGGGACCAAGAGAATGTCAAGCTTTGAGTCATCAGTGAGGTTTCTGAGGATGTACTTCTTGGCAGTAAAATGCAAAAATGTGATGACTTGAGTGTTTTTTCTCTCTTAAATCTCCTAAGCTCTCAGCTGAGGACTTTCACCTTCCATGACTGAAAAGATACTGAAAGGGAGAGAACCTTTCTGAGGTTCGTGAGTTAGTGAGCACTATTTGTGTACATACATGTCGCCTTAAGTGCACAAGATAAGTGTTTCAGGAGAATGATTTGCTGAATGTTGATAACCATTTGTTCTTTGAGGCAGAAATGCAGGGAATTTATATTGGTGGGGAAAAAAGAAGTTTTTATTTTTAGAGAAATTGATTATTGATTGCTAGAACTGGATTTAGTGTTTTCCTCTGCATTTTGTGAAACTCTACAAATCACTAAGGATGCTTTTTTTTTTACAATGCTTCTCCGACTGTGTAAATCTTTATGTGGGATTGTTTGGTTTGGTGTTTTTTGTTTGTTAGGGGTTTGGGGGCATTTTTGTTGCATTGGGAAGTGATTTTTTTCTTTTTTGCAGAAGTGCTGAATGTTGTCTGCTGTGGCAAAGGCCTGTAGAGACTGTGGTTCACTTTAGGGATGCAAAGCTCTATGAAATGCAGAATGCTCTGAAAAAAATTGCACTAGAAACACCTTAAGTTCGGTACCTCAGATTAATGGAGACTTTTTTGCCTTAGTGTGTCAGCCCAGTCTCACTTCTTACCTGTGTGGTAGAGAACATATACCCTTCTCTCATCAAAAGACTGATGCTGAAAATAAATAACCTTGCTTCAGAAGAATCTGAGTGCTTAATTCTAAATGCTACAGGAAATCTGCCAGCAAAATTAAGAATTTCTGTACTCTGAGCTGGAACTTGAGAGTATTCAGTAAATAATGCATATGGCCATGTTCTGACCCGAGCGGGTAAAACCAAGTTGCTGTGCCTTGGGTGAGCCTGTCAAGAGGAATGCTGAATGAAGTGTTGGCAGCAAAAGCAGTTCAGTAATTAAAGACTGTATCCTTAAGTGAATGCACCAGAGGGCTCAAATGTGATTGCATGGGCAACCTTCATGCCAGCACTCCTTGACTCCTGAGAGCTTAGTTTTGAAACATTAATCTTCTGACTGCTGTCTCTTGAGTGCACACGTAGCAATGGAGTGTTTTGAGATTTTGGGCTGCATTTTATATGTAGTTGGGTGTTTACAAGCAAATTAGGTGCTGTGCTTTAGGTCCAGCACTTAATAGGGAGAAAATATCAGTTGCTCTCATCTGGCTAACCCCAGAGCTGTTGGGAAATGTGCTCATGGCTTTGGAGGAGGTTGATCACAGAGGTTGGCACTGAGCCCTGACACCCAAATCTGTGCTTTAATTATATGATCTCTCATCCTTTCTTCCTAGGGAAATCCAGCAAAATCAGTACCACTTTGAGAAAGGGAGATTATTTAAAAATGACTGCACTTGGCAGGTAACTATAAAAACACTTGACCGCTGGCCCCGTTGTTCACAGTGTAATCAAGGTACAGAGTACTAGAATATGGATGTAACCATCTACTTGAATCACTCCGCTGTAGGAAATTCCTCTAATAATTAAGATAGAAATTAGAATCTGGGACTACAGAAAAAACACTGCAAAACCCCTGGTGTTGCTTGCAATAGGGTCCCAGTATTAAACTGGTGAAGTTGGTAGATAAAGACCATGCTTGCCTTAAGATGTTTTGGGATTCCAGCTTTGGTTGCCAGAGTTTGGAAATTATATCTAGGAATTTTGATATAAACCAGAATTTTTTTCAGTCTGCACAAGGAGTTTGCTGCCTCAGTAATCTCAATCTGCAGTTATTTAGTTTTTCAGTTAGTCATAATGATGCAAAACAGTAACCGTCATGAGCTGCTGAGCTGCCTCTGGTCTGCTGGCACCAAATCTCCTGTTCGGGCAGCAAATGGGTATCCAACCCTGAAAAGGCAATAACCAGCTTGAACAGGCAGAAAAATCAGTCCTCAAGCGATTAGGGCTAAACCCCAGTCTCATCTGGGTACTCTGGCAGAGTCAAGCTGCCATTGATGAAAGTGAAGAAAAGTGCAGCCATATAGGAGACCTTGAAATGTGACAAGCCGCCCCACAGGGTGAGTGGAACAGACATTGTGGGGCTCCCCAACGGGGTACCCCCCCCACTGTGGGCCAGGGAGACACTCAGGAGGACTGGGGTGGCAGCTGGGGACAGCTGAGCTCCAGTGGTCACCAGCACTGCAGTGGCCCAAGGCCAGGCCCAGGCAGCTGGGTCTGTGGGGTGGCCTCAGCTGGGAAAGTGACTGAGTGCAGGTGTAGCTGTGGTGTTGCTCAGGCCACTGTTGAGTGTCAGAGGTCTGAAGCAATGTGGGGAGCCCTGGTCAAGGCTTGTTCCTACTTTTGGGGTCACATTTCTGTGCCGTGTTGGCTGCAGACAGCCCAGCTGTGGCAGAGCCCTTGAGCAGGCTGCCCCAGCTGGCTCCAGGTGGCCTCAGCAGGAGTGGACCCAGCTGCCTTTGGCTTCAGTGTGATGCTCACAACAGTATTCCTCTTTGGTTAAAATAGATAAAGATGTCACTCTTTTCTAATCAGTGGAGGATTGCTTCGGTTTTGTGTGATTGTTTCGTTTAAACCTGGTTTTTTATGAAGACAAGTTTTAAAGCATCATGCTGAGTGCCTGTGGTGTTTTTCCTCACACTGACAACTTCTGACCTTCTCTCCAGTTTCAGCCTAAGCTGATGGGTATGGAGAGGTCTCAATTGTGATGATAAGAAGGGGAGGGGGGGGAGTTAGACAGCCAGAAAAAGAAGAGCATCTTTACACCTACTCCCTCTTCTGTGAGCCTTCACCTTTTGCCACCATGAGGGATCAGGCAGAATGCCCTGTCAGTGTCTGTGAGATACTTCAGTGTTTTCTTATCTCTTTTTTTTCTCTCTTTTATTTTAAATCCAGAGGCCCCAGTAATTATCATGTTATCACCTGCAGACAAACGTTGTTAGGGACTGGACTTCTTAGCTTTGGTGTTTGTGGTGCTGCTTTTCCCCCTCAAAATAGCCAAGATATCTGTACGTAATTTTGCTGATTATTTCCTACTGCCTTTTCTTCCCCTCAAATTTATTGTAATTAGCAGCAAATACTGAGAAGTTCAAATGTGAGCTAAAGCCAATATGTGAAATAAATGTGACCAACTCTTTATGAAATATTGATGTGTTTGTAAGTGGATCATGACAGGCCAGAATTCAAGATTAATCTTATTTTTTGTCTTTACTATTAGAAAAAGAGAATATAAAAGGCTATAGTTGCCTTTGAGATTAGTTTTCCTTTCCAAAGTAATACTATTTTAGACATAAAAGATAAGGAAACATTGCAAGTGGCCATGCTGTCTAGATGTTTAGTCAGGTTTCTTTGCTTTGTTGCTGGGTTTATTTTGAATTTTTTTATTTTGTTTTTTTCCTAACCTTACGGCTGTAGAATAGCATGATGTGATGTAGTGACCAAAAGCACTTTATTAGGAAATCCCATTGAGGAGTCTTTGTTACACTTCTGCCCTCAGTCATTTACATTCTCTTTGTTAAAATATCACAGTGCTACTTCTGAAATTGAGACAGTTGCTTTGGCAGGTGGCTCTCCTTAAAATGTACTGTATGCCCAACATAAATTCACTGGGAGCAATTCATATGTCCTTGTCACTTTCTCTGGGACATATGTTTCCATGGGCTTTTAAAACAAAAATCTGAGTTGACTCCTGTCAAAGAAGTTTATATTTTTTTCTGTGCACATGGTCTGAGATTTCATGTTCTGCTTCTAAAGACTCTCTTATAAAGACTGGAATTCTATTTAAAAAATAAAAACTATCTGTGTTTACATTCAAGAGAGCAATTATGGCCATTTTGTGTGCTCTCCATGTGGCTGACTCTGATGAAGCAATGGAGAAAAGCCTGTATGAGCTCCTGTGCCTGTTCAGCTATCAGGTGGCAGTCTCTGGGTGCAGGCAGTAGTATTAAAAGCTCTGGTGCTTGTTTTCCATTGCTCATCTTTTGTCTTCATCCATCCATGATATTCAGTTTGAATAAAGATAATTTGCACATCCTGCCTTAAAAAATATGCACTTCTTTTAAACCACTAAGAGCATGAAGCTCACAGGGTTGTCTAAGGTTGGTTTTACATAAAATGTGTGCGATCTCACACGTTATATCATGACAGCTGGCGTGTGATAATGATGTTAAATAGGGACATTCTTTAAAAATAATGGTGTTTCCTCTTCCCTGCCCAGAACATTGACTGTTATGACATATATCTTAAGTGTGTCTTTATGAAGATGAAAGGAGGTAGGTGTTGGTACATCCCTCATGTCAGGAAATCTAAATGAAGTGAGGTAGGGTAATCAAAAAATACTTAGATGTGAAAGTGTATTTTAATACATTTACAAGGTGCCTCTTAGGAAACAACTGAACTGTGGCCTGTAAGATTGCTACAATAAACTGAAATAAGAAGAGTACTGCAGGAAATAGTTTATTAATTCAGCCATGCAGTTGCATATGTTTCCAAAATAGGAAACATTTTTAAAAAAATACACACGTGCAAATTTCACTGAAATTTACATTTATGTTGTACACTGATCCATCTGGTTCCTTTTAATTGTTGGGAAGATTTACAAACCTAGCATTCTGGAGTACTGTGTCCAGATCTTGTACCCCCAGCATGAGAAGGACAAGGACATGGACCCATGTGTTGGAATAAGTCTCCCCAGGGATTCTGCCCCTCTACTCCATGCTTGTGAGACCCCACCTGAAGTGCTGTGTGCAGCTCTGGGGCCCTCAATGCAAGGACATGGACCTGGAGTGAGTGCAGACTAGTGCCATGAAGATGATCAGAGGACTGGAGCCCCTCTCTTATGAAGATAGGCTGAGAGAATTGGGGTATTTCAGCCTGGAGAAGAAAAGGCTCCAGGGAGATCCTATTACAGCTTTCCAGTACTTAAAGTGGGCTTATAAGAAAAACAAGGTCAAATTTTTTAACAGAACCTGTTGTGATGGGAAAAGGGGGAATGTTTTTAAACTAAAAGAGGGTTAGTTTAGACTAGATGTAAGGAAGAATTTTTTTATGATGAGTGTGGTAAGGCACTGGAACAGGTTGCCCAGAGAAGTTGTGAATGCCTGATCCCTGGATGTATTCTCCCTTTCTTTAGTTTTGGGCAACTGGTACAGGCAGAACAGGAGAAGAAAAAGAGACTCCTTTTTCAGTGTCCTGAAAGCACCTGCTGTTGTCCTGGCTCATGTAATTTGCATTTACACACTCACCTGCAGTGTTCTGAAGGGAAAAAATGTGAACAGGATCTCAGTCTTAGCATGTTCTGGTTTTCTGTACACAGCTCTAACAGTTTTCGGCGTAAAAAAATGTGGTGGGAGGGAAGAATCCACTGTGGCCCTGAATTGATCATGGAATATTTCCTCCTGTTGATTTTTTTTTTTTTTGATAACCCAATTAGAAAGCATTTCCTTTTTAAACTGCCACACTCTTTCCACTTCTCTTGTTGAATATATAATGTATAATGTACCAAAGTGGTTTGTTAATGTAGTTTTGCTTTGAGAGGGCCTGACTCCTTGCCACCATTATTTATGAAATGGAGCCCTCCTAAGCAAGGATTTTCATTGAAATCTATGCATAAAAGAGGCAGAAGACTGATTATTACAAATAATTTTCCTAAAGCTGAAAATAAAAAATAGAAAATGAGCATTAGGGTCAACTTCTTGTTTTAGTTACACTTTGCCATTGGTGGCTTTTTTCCCCCAAGAAAGAGAAGATTTAGAGGGGAATAGAATGTGTTATTAGGTAGACATTTATTTGTGAGGGATTTCTTTTCTTTTCCTTTTTTTTTTTTTGTGGGGGGGTTTCTTTTTTTCCCCTTTTTTCCTCTTATAGCTTGTTTTATCTGCCTAAAACCAGATTACTTTAAGAAAAGACTTCTCATGCAGAGAATGCGGTTTATTTTGGTGTATGTAGTGTGGAGGAGGACACAGTAAACTTGAAAAAGGCTTCAAGGGCTGCTAAGCGAAAAGCTAGTGCAGTGTACTGTGAAAAATGCTTCTTTTTGCTCAGTCCCTCTCTTCAACCATTTATGTGGTGGAAAATGGTTGAATGCCAATGATTCATTTGATTATTAAAATACTTACTTTAGCTCACCTACAATTCTTTTTTTTTTCTTGTGGTGGTGGTAATTTAATTCTGTGTAAGGTAATTACAGGCCCAGAATATAAAATTATTCTTTAAATTTAGCTGGTGCTAATGGTGCTCTGTACAGCTACCTGAGTCCCCAGACTGATTTTTGCCCTTGGTCCTGTCTCACCTCTCCCTATTTCTGAAACATCTATTCTGTGTCAACCCATGAGTGATATCTTTGTCTTAGTGATAGCTTCCCTAATTTGATTCGTTCAGATGACAAACTGTTAGGATGCAAAATGTAATTAAAAGAGCCAGATTCTTATGACCCTACACTTCTGAAACAGATTTAACCAAATTAGTTGGCCTGCTGGATGAGAGGAGAGAGACCCTGGCTCAGGGAGCTGGCGTTGCAGGATAAGATCTGAATAGCTGTGGCATGCAAAATCTAAGGCTAGCACAACAAAGCAAGTTTCTGCTATGAAGCTCAGAGAAGGAGCTCTGAGCTCCATTGCTGGTGTTGATACAGATTAACAGTGTTTGGGTCCTGTGAGGCCATTGGAAAGGTGTTTGTAGGGTAGAAGCAAGCTGTAAAGTGAGGAGGAGCTCATATTTCAACAGGTTATGTTTCTGGATCTTATTTGCAAAGTGACCTTTTTAAAAACAATAAATACAAGAATTGTGGTCTGGGCCTATCGGTGTGGATGTTGTGCAGCTTATCTCCTTGGCTGACAAGTGACAAGTTTCTATCTCCATACAGTAGAAGGCCTGTGTGCCAGCAGGATGGGCCTCAAAGTGTGCATGTGGAGATGGAAAAGAGAAGTGGAGATGCTGGGTCTATATTCCCCTTAAGATTTTCATCCTGCATTGCATTTTCAAGTGGTGCTTGTTTCTGTGCTTTTTAGATCGGTCGATAACTAATTTTTTCCCCTTTCCACAGTGGAAGCAGTGGTTAGCAGCGTGCTGCCTGTCAGGTAGACAGTAGTCTCTTTGGGATGTCTGGAAGCACTCTCTTAGCCAAGGCTTAGGAAGCTGAGGTCATTTGGAGCAAGCCATCTCCACTTTGTGCCTCCAAGATGCTTGCCAGAGGCATGTCTTTATGGAGTAGCCACTTAAGGTACACATTACTTGAACAGCAATCCTTCCCTTGTACTTAACACTTGGTCAAACCACTGCTTTTGTAGACCTCCGTGAAATTTTGAGGATTTGAGTGAAGTTACAGATACCTACTTCTTGGGGCCAGGGAGCATGGCAAGAGGGTGAGAGAGCTGCTGCAGAGCAGTTTCTACTCAGATTTGATTAGAGGAAGTGAATGGCTGTTGACCCCAGTCTGAATTGGGAGACAGGGCACTGCTGTGTTTGTTCAGGGTCAGCCTTTGAATGGAAAGGCTTCTCCCTCGCTGCCTTGAAGGCCATTAGCAAGACTGAAACTATTCACACACAACTACTGATAAAAGGGAAGCCTTTCAGAGGCTCATCTCTTAACAAATACTACAGGCTGATGCTTAAGAATGATACCTTTTATAGCCATGTATGTGAGCCTCTACTCCAGTGTGGAGCTGAGGACCCTTAGGCAGTGAAGGTAGGTCAAAACAGATGTTTGCATTTTTACTGCAGCTGGCTTAAATGGCAGTCTCTTATTTTGGTATTTACATCATTTACAAGTAAATATTTGAGGAAATACTAGCTTTGTTAGGTACTGATGCTTTGTTGAGTATAATTTCTGCCACCCTGGTAAGTTTATTCATATCCCAAAACTAAATTATGCATTTATTATTATAGCATGAAGAATGGATTTTAAATATAACAAGAAGTTTACTTGGCTGTGCTATTCTTCACATCTGCACTTTGTAAGTGGCAGAAAAGCACAGGTTTGGCCTTCCCTTCTCTTTTCTCATCTCAAGAAGGTGGTGAAATCACTGCATTTTTGGTAAAGCATATTGAAGTATTTTTTCTGTGTACAGTTGCTGCAAACACTATGAGTATCTTTATGCTTTCTTTCTTACCTTGTATCTTCCTTTTTACTATCTTTCCATATCCTCCGCTTCAAAAAGTCCCTGGAAGCTTTCCCGCGTGCAGATTGCTGTCAGGACTGGGGTTTGTTTTTTTGTCTACCTCTTTTCACGCTAGTATGCTTATTTTTCTAACAGCCCATATTCCCTCACTTCTGTTTCCTTTTCTTACAGAGATATGACAAATATCCCCAAATTCCTCAGTATCCCTGCAAATACAGGAATGATGGACCAAACATGATGCTGCTGTTCTAAAAAATATTGTAGGCTGCCATAAACTTACTCTGTATACATTTCTATCTTGTCTTGCTAGCCAGGTTCTCTGCTTCCTTGTTCTACAATGTAATCAAAATCTATGCTAGGTCTATGTTACTTGTGTCATGGTGGCTGTTTGGTTCATGCTAAACACTATGGTGTTTTTTGTGCAATTCAGATTTAAGTTCTTTCCACCTTTCCCAAAGCAGCTCTCTTTGGTTAAAAAAACCCCAAGATAACAAAAAAAAAACAACCAAAAACCCAAAAGCAAAACAAAAGAAGCAAAACCTCATCATTAAACCCCAGACCAACTGCTAGCATCTCAACAAAGTGCTGTGCAAATTATGCTTGTCCTGAGGGGAATCAAGGCAGTGCAATGGACACAACTCACCTGCATTGCTTGCTCCACATCTCTAGGTACAGGAGCAGTTGGGCTGAGAAGAGAGGGAAAGTTAAAAGAAAGCAAGTAAACAGCTGTAGTATTACATGGCAATTTAAATGTAATTAGCTGATGTGGATGGTGCCAGAGCAGTGTAAAAGATTGTAAAATAGCTTTAAAAGGGTCTCATCTGTGAATACAATGCTTTGTTACCCAAGTTTTATAGTTTTATCTTTAATTTGGGAAGACATCCTCTATGAGACTTGACTCTGCTGATGGAATTTAACTGCATTTTATGCAATCTGTACTATTTCCTTCCCATGTGATTTCAAAGCCAGTTTTCTACCATTTACTTGCTTAGCTACACCATGTTAGCAAACTGCAGGAGAAGCTGAATGCTGATTCTCTTGGGGTTCTGTGTAGGCATGTCAACTGAAGTTTGGAAAAGCTGCTTATCTGGAGAAGTGTGTTAGGTCTTTAGCCAAATGCCAAGAAAAGTCTTCAGGAGTGACCCAATACCTCAGGGACTTAGGTGGTTTGTTTGTTTGTTTGTTTTGGTTTGTTTTGTTTTCAGATTTAAACTGTTGCTTGTTTTTTTGCCTACACTGAGTACTGCTAAAAAAAGCTAAGAGATGCAGCTCTCAACTCTTATAAGTTGCATATTCAAATTAGAAGGATTTTAGATGGTTGCAGGTTTAATGGTGACACTGAAAATACATTGCCTTTTTGCCTTCTTCTTAAACTGTTACCCTTTCCAGCTGACAAAGATTTCTGAAACTGAGTAAATGCTTATTGTAAGCCTTGGAAATATATCCGTCCACGTTAAATATTTTGGAAACACTTAGCCAAAAATAGAGAACCTGAAAATACTAATTTCATGTGATATTTCCAGTGTGATTCAATCCTTTTAATGCATTTCCTGTAACATTATTAGGTGGTCCTGCTATTGTTTATATGTGCGTGAAATTGTGTGAAATTAAAATTGTGCAGGTTTTTATACTGTATTAGTTTATCACAATGTACCCTTAATGCAATTTTAGTAGGTTTTTGTTCAGCCTGAGGGCTTAAGTCTGCCCCAAATATATTATTCTTCTATTTTATTTTTTCCATTTTTTCTCTGTCTTATTTTTCTATTTTTATCTTCCATTGTTTATTTTAGAATATTCCTTATGTTGCTTTTCTGTTTGGAGTGTCTGTTTCACCAGGAAGACAATTGGAGACAATTTTTGATATGAAGACTGGCCTTAAGGACATACTAATAATTGAAGGAAACATTGGCAAGTCAGCTTCTTGACCTCTCCTTCCACTTCTTAAACTGCCCCAGTCTCCCACTGCTGTCTTGGTTGTGGTTCCTACCATGTCCATGGTACCTCTTCCTTCAGCTTGGAGCAGCATGAACCTTGCATGGAAGGAGTCAGGGAATTGTGCTTGACACAGAGCACTAGGAACCAACTTTCCTCAGCCTTCCCTGGGAGCCAGAGCTGCCTGGTGCTGGTGCTGTGTGCCTCAGAGCAAAGTCAGGGTGGTTTCCTGGAAGGAGGAATGCCATCATGCGTGTACTTTGAGATGTGCTGCAAAGAAAGCTTTGCTGGGCAGTAGCCTCTCTGTTTCAAGTCCACAACGTGGCTGTTCCTTGTGTAACTTAGTGCAGAGAAGCTGGAAGGGAGCTGGAAGAGGCTGGACTGTACTGGGGGAGGAGGTGTCTCTGCTTGTGCAATTCCTTCTGTAATGCCAGACCTCTCTCTTGCCAAATGCAGGAATCTGCATGGTGCTGCTCAGCTCCAGAACACGATGGGAGGAAGGGATTCACTGCTTTCACTGCTTTCAGAGCATTGAAGAATTGAGAGTAAGGGAGTCTAACAGAAAGACTACTTGCTCTCACCAGCCTTTTTACTATACATGTTCTATGAAGGGCCAGCCTCAGAAATGTTTTCCCATGTCATCTTCACCGCCTTATTTTTTTTTCCTTTATTGATAGTACTTCTGAAAAACCTCAGCTTGTGCAAAGGGAATATATAGTGTGACAGAACTACCAAAAAGAAGAGGAATAACTTTCTCCACCTCCCTGCGTCACTGTTTTTGAGGTGGTAATAGCAGCTTTTCCTGGAACATAAAAAGGAAGAGCTGGCAGGGACATGAGGCTCTGTCAGAAGCCTGGCAGGAATTAAGCAAGCTTCCTTAGTTGTTCTTGTATTTTTGTGTTCTCTTCAAGAGTGCTTTCCATGGACCCAGCAAAAATATTGCACCAATCTCACTGGGCATTAGTTATTGGTAAAGTAATTTGAGAACCTTCGGGAAAAGATGTTATTTTTATACGTTTATTTATTTACTTATGCCATTGTTGTTACCTTTAAAAGAAAAGTTGTTGTGGTTTCACAACTTTTGAATAGGTTTTATATCTGTAGGAATGCCCTTGTGGGAAATTTAGCAAATGGACAGAGGATTGCAGAAGTGCTTTTAAAATACACTGCACAGACACTGCTCCTCACTCCCCCAAAACTGTTTCAAGCTGTACATTAGCCTTTGGGTGCAGTTCTCTGGCTTAATGTCTGATATAATAAAGTAGGCTGAAAAAATCCTTAAACATATAGGGTCCAGATGCATTTTTGCAAAGTTGAGTTGTTTAGTACAGTGTGGCTCTTGCCACTTAGTATGTTGAAAGACACTGAGTAAGTTGGGTAATTGACTTTACATCTGTGGATATTGGATGACCCTCCCTTGGGGAGCAGAGAAGTTTTCATAATTGAATTTTGGCAAATCTGATGGCCTAGTCTTAAGGGAAAAAACAGAAATACATGGTCAGGTGGAATTGGTCTTGCCATGTCATTTAAACTTTGGTGGTGAAAATTCATTAAACACCAATCTGTTATATTTTTGGCTTTCTGAATAATCCATCTGTTCACTTATGTTGAACTGTATCTACTTAAGATGTGACCAAAATCCGATTTTGGTTTCTTTGCTGTAATCTCTTGTGGTGTAAGAGCACTCTCAGGTGGCTTTTGGACCCCACACATTTGCAAGGTGAAGAGTGGATTGGATTGCCCTGTCCAGTGTTTCTTGCACAGTCCAAGGATTAGTGGATCTTTCGATGTGTGATGGAGCCAGGCCAGTTGGGCGAGGCATTAGGTTAATGCCTGGGGCATTTTGGATGCATTGACATGAGGAAATTTAGTATCTGGGTTACAGTAGCCTCTGGCTGTAATATTTAGTTGATGCTACTGTAAGAAAAATACTCCTTTTCTAATTTTTCTTTTTTAATTCCCCCTGTGATGGAAAATTTGTCCTAAGCTGATTTTAGCATTACATGGAGGTAAAGATTCATAGTGGTTTGCAGTTATCACTCTGCCACAGAGTGATAAGGTTGCTTTCAAGCATCTGTAATGGAAATATTGATGTTTTTCCGTTCCTGTAGGTAGAGTTCATGTGCAAAATGAACACTGAGCTTTTATGTGTGCATAGCAATCCCCCCTCCCAGGAATATAAACCAATGCCTATAATGTTGTACAAGTTGATGCTTTAGATGGGTTTGTGATGTAAAGAGCCGCTTTGTTATATACTGCCTAATATATCACACATAGATTATATAAATTTCAAAGACTGTAATGTTATGCTCTTATTTGAAAGTTAGTAGAGTACTTGAAACAAGAGGCAATAAAATCAAATCTTCTGAGCCCAGCGTGCTGCCTCTTGCATCAAGATGGTGTTCGGTTGCTAAATGTGTTTTTCCCCAGACAGGGAGTGCATCTGCAGATTCTGCAATGCCCATTTGTTTCAGCCGGAGAACAGTCCTCTGTTGACACTTGCTGTGAAATATCATAGCCTGGTTCACCTTCTGTGCTGCCGAGTTCTTGTAGCTTTATCTTCTTTGTTTATTCATTATTAAACGCATGCTTTCTGCTTGACAAGCGCTATAAAACCCCTTTCACTGTGGCTGAACCCAAGAACCTCTGCTGAGAGTCCAGAAGGGTTATAATTTTTTTTTTCATGCAAATATATGCATTCTTACTTTCTACTGAAGTGCTCTTCAGACCAGACTCTTTACTAGGGTGGTAGATAGTCCCTGTCCTTTTCTTCAGGCCATGTAGTCATGGAAAGATAAATGCTAGATTTTTTCCAGATTCCTACTGGAAACAGAAATGAGGATATCTTGTGTGTTGGAAAAAGGTTTCTAGAGGTCTGATAGTGTATTAGCTCTACATGAAAAATAATGTTCAAACTGTGTGTTCATACCATGTGTTGTTATTACATTCCTCTGTACTGATGTAGCTGGTATGCAGCCCCCATTAAGAACACAGAGCGTGAAACTGAAAGGTATGCTTTTCTAACATGAGCCACAAGAGTTCTAGATTTCTCAAGCTGTATTTTTAAATTAACTGAGTGCAGACGTGCAGTGTTGAAGTTTTTTAGGTTATTTGAAGTTTTATGATTATTTGAGAACAACAGACAAATTAGGGCTTTGCGTTTCTTTCCTAAGCTGTATCTTACATAAGCACTGTTTTATCTTTCAGTTCTTATTAGGCATGTTCTGACTTGTTTTTATTACATGACATTCTGTGTGTCCTTTCTTAGATGAGCATTCCAGTATTTGGGAGCTATAGACATACCTGATACTAATTCAGGACACTAGGTTTTCTCCCAAAGGGAGAACAACAGAGGTCACCTTTTGGTCTTGGTTAGATAAGAAGGCACCTTTCCAAATACAGGCCTTTTGCTTCTGATTCTTCTCAGAAAGTATAGCTGTGGCAGATTTTTAGCTTAATTTTCACCTGTCTGTATTTACTTGTTTGCTTTGAAACTAATCAGTTTGGGACTGTAAGATTCTTTTCCTGTCTGAGTCATCTCCTGAGTCAAGAGACGTAACCTCAGGATTTCTCCTGTAGTTGGATGCAACACCAGCAGTGACCTGGGACAGCAGTTTTGCTATCCGAGTGAACCAACAGTGGAAGAGCTGACTCTTCCCCTAGAAAAGAACAAAGAAGCAGATGGGAGACTGTCTGAAGGATGTTTGAAAGCAAGGCCAGGGAGAGTGAGATCAAGGCCAGAGGAATTACTCAGACTGCTGAGTGAGCCTTCTTTTTGCTCTCTGTACTTGACAAACCACAGCTGTGAACCTTGTCCCTGTCCCTGCAGCAGAGGACCTGTAAGCAAAGGCACAAGTTTTTTTTTTTTCTCAGAGCACAGGTCAATTAGGGTTTATCTAATTGGGTGAAGAGAAGCTGAGAAGAAAACGAAGGAGGCTTTGGGGAACTCTATATGCTGAGTGTTTTTTAAGACCATCATTAGTAAAGAAGTCCAAGAGACTGAACCTTCCCACACCTCAGACTTGTGGGTTTTATCTAGTCTCATCTTAGCAGTGCCACAGCTTCACTCTTACCTGGCCAAGGGGCAGCTGTGCATCTGATCCAAGCCCTACAGCTGCTGGAATAGCTGTCAGGTAGCCACGAGCACGGCAGGTGGTGTGCAAGGCTCCTCAAAATGCTGCTACCAGAAACCAGTTCCTCCTGACTGCTAGGCTCTTGGTTTCCCCCTCAGGGTTGAAATGGTAGGACACTTCCCTCTGGGCCATAGCATGTCCTGAGAGGAGAGATGCTGGATTCCAGGATCAGTGTGCTGCTGATGGTCATGGCCCCTGACAGACTTGGAGTCAATACTGGTTTGGTTTAGCTCCAGAGGTGCCACTACCCCTTTTTGCTAAGGAGTGCTGATTAGTGCCAAAAGTGTGGTTATCAGGTGAACGCTCTCCTTTTCAATAACACTGGATCTGCTGAAGTGCTTAAGTTTCCAAGGCATGGAGTCAAACTTTCCTTTCTTTTTAGAGCCAGAAAAAGTGTGGAAGTTATGGGAGCACTAATTGGAACCAAGTGTGTCATCTGCAATGAATGAGTAATTGGATAAATTTGTATCCTTACCTCCTCCGTGTGGTCATGTGTTTACAAAAATGCCATGGTGTTTGTTTTTAGGTGGACTTAACACCATTCCTTGAAAATCTCAGGCAGATAGGCAGAGCCCTTTCAGCACTTGCTGTTCAGAGGCTTGAGTCTGCCTTACTGGGCATTTGTTTGAACGTTTTTTCCACACCCAAACTTGCAGATGCTGGAAACATTTCTATTGTGAATATTAATGTTTGTCTTCTGGGAATACTCACGGGGCAAAGCCCAACTATCATTTCTGTGAGTACTTTTTCAGTAAACTTTGTTTCTCAAACATTTTTGGAAGGAGTGAACACTTGTGTGAGAGCATTAGCCTATGGCTGCTGGTGCTTGTTGAGAACAGTGTGTGGTTGTTGGCTTAGCCTTGCTCTGTAAAAACTGCTTTGCCAAAGTATCCACTGCTTTTGTTCTATCTGCCTTTTGTCATTTTTTTGAGAATGATTGTGAACAAATATAAACTTGAAAATAATCTCAGTCCCTTTTTTTTCTTTTTGGCCCTTCGGGTATTTGCCAAAATGACATTGCATTGTGGTAAACAAGGTTGGCATTAACTCCCAATTGCACAGCATTTTAGCTGCTGTTCTTATTGGTGAAAAGTTACAAAGCTGGGATCTGGCAGCTTCTAGCGACAGAAAGCCAGAAGGAAAATCTGTTACTTCAAGTCCTATTGACAGTCTTGTCTGCTGCCACACTCATTTCTTTAGATTTACAGGTAATAAAAATGTGAACAGCAGCTCAAAACAGTATATTGATAACTGAATGAATGTTGAATAGGATTATTTAATAGCATTAAATACTGAGGTGCAGATGTATGAAAGCCTCTAGGCAGCAGCATCCAGTAATCGAGTGGAGCTGTCAGCTATTACAGCCTTCACATAAATCATCTTACACCCATTCATGATGAATCTGTACCTTGGGTCTTCCCCCCATGTCCCCAGACCAAGACAAATCAAATCAATGTTGTTTATTTTTTCCTACCAAATTAAAAAGGTGATTATTTGCATGGAGTGAGAGAAATGGTCTAATGACAGGAGAATAAGGTCTTGAATCCTGGACTTAAAAATGTCAGGTTTCAGCAGCTGTCTGTTTTCGTAAGAAAGCAGGCCCTTTTGGAAAGGTACCCTTTTGGAAAGGCTCCCCTTTGCAGCTGGGAAAAAATACATCGAGCAAAAATACAATTTGAGTTCGGCTTAACAAACCAAAGCTTTTTTAAAGATTTAGTTTTCTTCTGACATCTTCTCTGTCTGTTGATTGTCTAAGTTATTGCGGTGTAGTTTTGATGCTTTCCAGTTTGTGCTTTCCAGTGAATTCCATGTGACAAGCTCTCCTGGACAAGTGTTTTCTTTGTAGGGCAAGTTAATGTCCTTGAACACTATTAAGCTCTGGTATTCTGGGAACTTTGGGGCAGACGTAGCCACTGATTTAGACAAATAAATAACAATCTGTAGTTAAAATTTTCCGTCTTACACTAATACAGGCTACCCTCCTGCTTTCAAAATGCTTATTTTTAATGAGATATATGTATTTTGCTTGCACATTATAGCAAACTATTGCAATATATTATCAAAGGGAAAACCTACCAGAAGGGAATTGTCTCAGAGTCTCTAACTATAGATAACATCACTTGTAACTGAGATGTAAAGGTCTTCTCTGAAGGAAAACCCTATGCAGGCAAATTTATTTTAAATAGGGAAAAACATATAATGAGGCAGAAAAAATATTTAACAGATTTAATAAATACACAGTATGCAAGGGTATGAGAAAATATTTACAGTATTACAGGTCTGCTAATTTTTCAAATGATCATGAAAATACGCAAGTGCAGCTGTTCTTGTTGATGTGAAGGGATGCTGCTTAGGAAAATGTGGGTCAGATCCTTGCAACTAAAAATCTTGATGATATTGACTGGTGACATTAGTAACTGGTTTGATGTAGCTGTGTACAGATCTGAGATAGACTTTAGGAAGGTGTGTTAGGATTTGGGAACCATCCCTAAATATTTATCTAGTTTTGATTCATGAGCCTGAAAAACAGATATCTTTGCTAAGAAACTAGCTTGAAAACAATGTTGCAGCTTTTAAAGAAGAGCTGTTGCTCTTTAATAGTTAAATAGTGGATATGAGCTATATAAATTGCCAGAGAAACTGGAGGCTTTTAAACTTTTTAGGCCCAGTTTGATTTTGGGATTGAGTCCTGTAACTCAAGGGGTCTAGGATTGAGACTACCTCTCTGTGTAGTTCAGTAGAAAGAAAAGACACTATTTACATGGTCAGGACAGTCTTTACTGTGGAGTGAGAATGTTGAATGACCATGTCAAATGACAACAATGAAAGACCATTCTGAGTACTCTTCAAGTGATTAATTTCATTGCACTTCTCAGTTGTCTGTGTGTCTAGGGAATAAACTGACTGACCTTGATTCTTTTCGATCTTGTATGAAAATGTTGTCTAGTTAGGACTTGCCAGATGTAAGACAGGATCAAATTTTGACTCACTCTGAAAACTTCCTTTATACAGAGGGATATGTGGTATAATCCTTTCTCTAGAAGTTAACTAGTTTCCATTTAGAAGGTCATTAATGTTTAAAATGTATTTGAAAAAAATTTTAGTAACTTTGAGAAGTCATATACTATCAGAATTTTACTGCTAAGCCAAGTGAGTTAAACCAAATTCCCCGGGCTCTGTGATAGTTTTATTTTTTCAGTGAAGGAAATGCTTCACTTGGTTTGTTTCCCTTTGTAGAGAAGTCCATTGATCCCTTTAAAACTTGATACCACCGTTGTTAAGTTTCCTTCTCTGAAGAACTATTCCCTTTCTGCTTTTCATTTTCTGAGTGCTCTGTCACTTCAAGCAAGGCATTACACTCAGGTTTATGTTCCCTTTGTTAAAGCACCTTTCCTTTGATAAAGCATATTATGGAAACGTGGACAGTTGTATGATTGCTAAGGAGACACCTAGTATTTTTGTCACAGTTGGCTTTTGCAGCTTTACTCTTACCTGTGTTTAAAAAAAACAACTGCCACAGCTGATTCCTTTGTAATGCTCCACCCTTAATAGAGAGAGTGGCAACAACCTCTGGATGTTTTGAAGGAATAAACCCATTGGGGTGGTCCAGTGTGTCTTGGGACCTGTGTCCCGCGTTGCCTGGCCAGCCCTGACACCGGAGCTGCAGTGAAAGGTACAGTTCGGTATCTTGAGATACTTCCCTGATCCTGTGGGTCCTTGCCCCGCAGAAGTGTGAACAGTGTTGAAGGAATAAAGGGATGGACTCTGGTGGGGGACTTCAGCTGGGTTTTATTAAGTCCATGTGGAACTCCTTCACACCCAGAGAATCAGCCCGCCAAAGCCGGCTTTTCTCTCTGTACACCACCTTAAGTATGGGGGTGGGGAAATGGGAAGGGGACAGCTTGGAACCAATCCAAAGGATGAAGGGAGTGACCCAGAACATAAGACAGTCAATAGAACCAATCAATACATCAAGATGGGGTGGTGGCGAGGGAGAACAGGGACCCTGCCCATTCCTTTGACATCCTCACTAGAACCTTCTAGATGTCAGGACGAGGCTGTAAGGTGATGAACAGGACCCATAATTGTGATTGACACTTGACAATCACTCAGGGGAAACCAAGAAGGGTTTAACATGTGGGTACATGGAACAAACCATCGTAACTTACACAAAAACAGTATAAAATAAAGAACAGATGCATACAGAAAAACTGGTAAAACCCAAAATGCACCACTACAACCCATAGCAATAACTTTAAACCTTCGGTCTACCCTGGAATATCCTTTATCATTTACTATCCTAGCCGTAGGTGAGACACCAAGCTCTTTGTGGTGGGTTTTCATGTTTCAGTGGAAAAGAGGAGATGAAAAGATTTTCCAGGTAGAGCTCAACTGCCCGTTACCGTGGTCTGCTGTGTTTTCCTGAGTGAGCTGCTGTGATGAGCGGAGTGACAGCCAGTGAGTAAGCTGAGCAGGCTCCGGCTGCTGCAGGGCAGTTATACCTGTTAGTGCAGACACAAGCCAGGTATCAAATCAAAGCATGGTGTAATGGCTTGTTAGCTATAGCTAGCAGGCTTCATGGTGCCAAGAAGGAAAAAGCAGATGGAAATGCTCAAACGCATTTCCTCCCTCCCCTTTCCTGTCTCTTGGATCTTTTATTTCAGTCAGTAATGGAAATCTGTGCTCTGAGTTTTGAATGAAGGGCTTACACTGTGCTAGTGTTAAGTACTTAATGAGCCTCATTTCTCAAAGATCTTGCAGTGTGCCTCAGTTAACCCAGCTACTTTTTTTAGGAGTACTTGTTTTGGCAGAGGCTTTTCTATGTGTATGAAGAATGCACAAATAAACCGTTGTGCAATTTGCAATTAAAAATGAGGTTATAGGGAATGGAAGGTTTTTAAACTAGGAGATCAGAGGCTGCAGAGCCAAGGAAAACAATTCCCCAGCATCACTCGGTAAACCCCAGTCTCAACAAGATCTGTTTGTCTGCCTTGCCTGCTGAAGAAAATAGAAATGTGAGTGAGTCCATGCTGGGGAAGTCCTGCTGTGCTTGTGAGGATCAGGCCCCAGCAAAGGGGGAAGTAACCTGAAGAGGCCAGGAACTCCTTTGTGGCTTTTTTTCCTTTCCCTCTCCAAGGAATAATTGCAGTATGGCAAAAATCTGAAGAACATGTACAGTGATAGTGGTTAGGACTATTGAGGTTAAAATGAATGACACTAGCAACTCGGGAAGTGTGTACTTTCAGAGAGTGTTTGAAAGGATACAGGTACATAAATCTAGAGCCCATCCACAGCTGTGGAGTTGTTTCAATTCATAGACACCAGTGGTTAGCCATAAGAGTAGCTGTGCTGAGGTTTGTCTTTATGCTAAACTCACATTTCTGCATTGATTATGTTAGATTTAAGCAGGAGTAGTTTGGTCTGATGTAAATTTTTTAGGATAGGAAGGGAAGAAGGGCTGTTGCCTGGGTAATTGCATCACATCAGCAGTTTCAGTGACAGCTTGGTATTGGCTAAAATTCCAATTATAAGAGTGGTTTTAAAGATGGACCTGTGTTTTTCTTTTCGTTTTGTTATAGGGGACTTGAACAGCTGTCTCCTGGATGTGATGCTTTAAAAATCCTTTACCTTTTAGAAGTACCTTCTACATCAAAGCAGGCATGGCTAAAGAGGTTAAAAATGTTAGCTAGGGTTACACAAACAATTGCCTGAATTGCTGGAATTCCAATATCTGACGTATTTGTTACAGCTGCTGTTTGCCTGCATGCCTGGTCTTAAGTTGTGACAAGTCCTGGGTAACCAGCCTGCTCTTGTGGTCAGCTTGTCACGTGCTGCCAAGCTGCTGAGATGTGATACCAACTGAGGAGTGAGCTCTGGACCCAGGTTCTTCAGAGGTGGTGTTTTAACCTTACATCTCCATCTTAAACAAGAGACCACAGCTCAGTTCATCCCTAGTCTCCTGGGCAAGACAGAATCTGCTGAGCATTCAGCTGGCTAAAAGCAAAGTTTGTTATTTGAGCTAGTTAAGTAATTGAAGAACAACTCTGGAAAAGGGGTGTGAACCCCGCCCTGTGGCTAGGGAAGGACCAAAGGGGTCCTCTAGGCTTCAGCTTAGGCTAAATGCCTAAGTCTTTTAGATGGCTCATGTTACATGAAATCATTTTTCACCTTGCTTCCTTGCACTTTGCTTTCATGTTTGTGGAATGGAAGAGCAGCTTGGCGCTGCCTCGGGTAACAACCATCCTTTTTTCCTGAATGGTGTATCCTGCTGGCATGCAGGGTGTTCTTACTGTGATGGGTTTCCACAAGTGTGTGGTACTTGCTCATGCTGTTGATCTCTCCATCTGTGCTGCTGTGGCACGCTGTAATTGTAGCTTCTGGTTGTCTTCTGACGCCTATAATGGTTTATGGGGTTGCCTGCTGTGGGCTGTGGCAGTGCATTTAGCAGATGTTTTGTGGCATCTCCTAGGCACCTTTTTCAGCTCCTTGTGATCTTTAAAGTGTCCAGTGCGGCTGTTCCTCTCTCAGGAAGAGAAGTTGTTGGGAGAAATGTTCAGAGGTGTTGTAGAGTAACCCTGAATGGCTGTGGATTTGGTCAAGAGCAGGTTACTTAAGTTATAGGTCTCTTGGGTTGCAAGACTCTCCTGGACCATCCTGAATGGAGACCTTTGATACTATCCTGCTGCAGTAAATTTGGGAAATGCAACAAGTGCTTTAGCAGTCCCTTCCCTGTGGCCAGCACGGGTGCCTCTTCTGTGGTCCAGGAATGGCTGGAGTCCCACCAAGTGGTGGAGGAAGGAGGTGTGCTTTGAGATAAATGCCTCTCATCAGCTGTCTGCCAATGGCTTTGCTCTAACCGTGGTACCAGAAATTTTCCCTTTGTTTCTGGAAACAGCTCTTTCAAAGACCAAAAAAATCACGATTACTTTAAATTAAATCAATTAAGTTAAAAGACCAGAGGCAAATGCTCTTAAATCAAAGATGTACAGAATAAAGTGTTGTCTAATCCATCACCAAAAGCCAGCTGAACTAGGTAGCAGCCAGGGAGTGTATCACAGGAACAATGAAGACAGTTCAGGAAACAACATAAGCTTGTCTTCCTCTCCCCGCACAGGAAATTGTTGTTACACTGGTAACAGGCCTCTCAAAAAGCAGCCTCTGAACTAGTGACTTGCTTTTCTCTGATTTAATATTATCTTGGCAGTTTTTGAAAGTCCAGCTGTGAGTCTACTTTATTATATTAGCCATGGGATCCTATTTTGTATTCACACAATGTTTGCTTAAACACGATATCTTGGGAAGGGTAATAATCCATGGTAAATATGATATAGCCGCTGACTGCCTTATTTCATGGAGCTCCTAGTCTTTCTCCCTTCCCCCAAGAACTTTTAATTATTTTTCTAGCCTGTTGATGCAGTTCTCTGTAAACATGTAGATTTATTTCTGTCTTCTCTCGGTTCTTTCCTACTCCTGTTTGCTGCACTGTGATGTCTGGTCTTAAGTGCTGAAAGTTTTTTTGGGTGGGGCAATGTCAGTTCAAGCAGGACAGTAGACTCTCACTTCTAAAACTGTTTGTAGGTGCTGCTTTGACTGGAGGTAATAATGAAACGTGAACTGCTTGTGGTGCTGTTTGGCTTGTGATGTAAAAAAGAGACAAGTTTAATGACTAGCTATTAAAATGGCCAACGCTACTCTTGGAAAAACTCAAAATGTCTGGAATCCAAAGCATTTTTCCCTTGAACAGACTTTTCTGGCTGATGTCATCAACAACAAAAAGTTGAGCTTTCCTATTGCCTAAGGTGGGGGGAAGGCGTGACACTAACAACCACAATGTCACAACTCCTCTGATGAGCGGGTCCAACTGTGGATGTTTCAGATGGTCAGAGTGTCTGGGGTAACCCACTGTCTCTGCTAAGCCAAGTGAGCCTGGCTGTTATGAATGTGCATGTTGGCAAGGATGTTTAGGCTGATTATGGTGATGGGGAAAAAATGGAGAAGAGTGTGTTGGTCCAGGGTTCTGCATACAGGGTGTGAAAGGGATCTCAGTAAAGATACTTTTCTCTGTGACTGAAGGTGATCTACCAGGGTGCTGCATACAGAGGCCATTTATGTAGCTATTGATTGTCTCTTCAAATAGGTGTTTATTCCTATGGAAGTACTAATAAGCAGCTTTGCAAAAGTTATATGTTATAAATATGTGCCAGTCACAGAAAAAAAAAATAACACTGTATTAATAGGCTGCTAAGACTCTTTTGTTTGTTTTTCCTTTGCACCCAAGTTTCAAATGTCATTTTCTTTCTCAGCAATTTTGCTTATGTCTCAAATATGACATCTCAGCAAACCATGTTCCAGTACCTCATCCCACTTTCCAGAGGATTTGGATTAGAATCACCAGATACTGAAAAACCCCAAAATCCTTCATAAACCCCTAGGCCCTCTAGACCTTTGCTGAAAAAAGAAGCATGCAGCAATTTGCATGCAGGATTCTTGGTTACTCCTTCCTGGCTTCTGCCTTAACAGGATTGCAGTCCAGTGGAGAAGCTGTTGCTTGTTTGCCTTCCTTTGTTTTGGAGAATGACTTTCTGAGAGTAGATTTGGAATGGCCTGTACATTCCTTCTCTTGAAGCCTCCTAGGGTGATTTGATCTTTAGATGCTATTTGAACAGTGAGAAAAAAGCATTTGTTGTCTTTCTCTGTATTTCTTGTCTCTCTTGCATTGTTTTTAAGAGGTGCAAGCTGCAAGTCGTGCTTGATGCAGTTTGGTACAAATGGTAGCCAGACTGAAATAATGACAAATTTCTTTCATCCTGTGAGTATAACCATACCTGAGAAAATCAACTCCATAGGAGTGATTTCTGATGCATGTCCCCTCAGTGTGACTGCAGGTTTACCTGCCTCTTTTTGGTTATGGCTGGACAAGAGACACTGGACTTTATTTTCACTGCTTTGATTCTGTGGATGATATGGAAGGTAAAAATGAAACCAGGAAACTTGCTCCTTCTGTCCTTGCCGCTGTGTGGCTCCTGTCTCCTGCCCCTGCTCTGCAGTGATGCTCTCTGAAGGGATGTGCTGGAGCTGCAGAGCACCAGGATGCTCCCAGGTCCCCAGGGAAAGAGCGGCCAGGTGAGGTGCAGCACAAAAGCAGAACTGGAGGGAGCTTAGCTAAGCCTGCCTTGTGCTGTCACACACCAGGACAGATTAATGTGGGTCAAGAGGCCAACCTGGCAGGTGTGGGGGAAACAGAAGTGTTGCTCATCACAGCAAACTGGGGCAACAACAGGGAGGTTGCTAAAAATTCTACCAGAAACATGGAGTGTCCAGCAGCTCCATTACAGCCAGGCCTAACGTGGCCTGATCAAGTTGGTATTTAATGGCACAGGACTGGAAATGAGAACATGGATTGAGGCTGTCACACAATGCTAAGTTTTAAAAAAAGCTCAACCAACCAAAAAAGAGAGCATGTATGCAGTGGTGGTAGGCCTGATGTCTGTTCTAGTGCCCGGTGCTGTACAGTTCCACTAACATTACTGGCCACATCCTCTTTTCTGGGATGGAAAAGTTAATCTTTTAAAGCTGTATACAAAGGTGCTGTTTTTAAAACCTAACTTAGAAATGTAGCACATGTCTCCCATTTTGTTTTAAATCTGGAATGTCTCAAAGGAGGAAAGCTGTCAGGAAGAGAGTGCATTTGTGTCCTCAAAAAGATGTATTTAGGAATGAATGAATGATGAACAAATGGTTTAATATCCTATGTTCTATTAATTTATCAATACTGACCCCACAGGAAGACATTAAAGTGTTTTCTCGTTTGTCACTTCACCTTGCTGAATGCTGGATAAGTCCTGCTTTTTCTAATTTATTGGCTTTTTTTGAGAGAGAGATAAACTTATTACATTTACTCTGTACTCTAGTGGAACAAACAGAGAGGATCACTTTTTCTGTTAAAGTGTTTCCTGTAGAAAACAAAGAGCCACTGATTAAGCAGAGATATTAACTAGGTGTGGCAACATGTGTGGATAGAATTTTGATAACAATTCCAGGTATTTCTTGCTGCTTTAGTTTTTTTTTGAATGTAAGGGTATAATTTTCTGGTAAAGGGCATTCTGCAGCTAACTTGTCTTGACCTTTTGAAAATCCAGTTTGTTTCATCACTGCATTTATAAATATACCTTCAAATAACACCTCTGAAAACCTGGATTATAATTGATAACTCATGGAAAATTGGAGAAGAAATTTCATTAATTTGCATTCTTTGTGGGGATCAACAAAATGAAAGATTTTGTAGGGAAACAGATTTTTCTGAATTATTTTTACTGTGGAGCATTGTATGGAAGTAGCATGAAAGGTTGCTTGTAGTGGTGATTTTGTAGTCAACACAGTGGAATCAAATCTTGCAAACCAGCACTTTTTATTGCCAGTGATTTGTTTATTGTTACTTCTGAGATATTTTGGAAAATTTGTGCGTAGTTCTGACAATGTTTATATGACTGGGAGAATTAAAAACCAGGTAAGAAAATGAATGTGTTTGTGATAGAAGGCTAGAGCAGGATGGGTAAGTGAAGCCACTCAGTTTTGGTCAGCGAGGCTCCTGCTGTTATCAGTGTATAGATTCAGGGGCTTCTCCAGACAGTAATTAAGAGAATCCAGGTTAAGCTCTTCCTCTGAATCTCTTTGTGGAGACTGCTCTATCTTTCTGTTGATTGTCACTTAGCTCTGAATTCAAATAATTAGTTAATTACTTTTCTACACCTAAGCAGTATGAATATCCTCTGCTGCCATGCTCCTGAGGAATATGAATTGGAAGGGGTGAGGCTGGTTAGGAGGGAATAAATAAAGGGAGTACTGCAAAAGTTCAGAATGTCGGTATACACTAAGTGAGAAGGAAAAAAAAAAGTCTTACAGTGCCAAGTGCAGGGACTTTAAACTTCCCTTGGAAAGTTTTGCCTTGACAGTTCATTAGTTTTATTGCTCCAGTTTTGGCCTGAACCCAGACACGGCAGTATAATGTCTGCATGGACAATGAAGACTCCATTTATAATTGTTAGAATAAAAACCTGTCAGCGGGATTTAAATGTGCCGTATTGGTAAGTGTAGTTCTCTATCTCTGAAACTCTCAGTGATTCTATGTTAACCTGCCCATCAAGTCCTCCTAAAATTTGTCTTTTGCATGTCATTCCATGTTTCTTCCCGAAGGTATCATTCTGAGTTTGTGCTACAGTCTGTGTCCCCTATTGTTGACAATGGTGACTTGTCAGTATATTGCTGGATGACCACATCAGGCAGGAATGCCATTGCCGGGGTGGGGGAAGGATGTTCCCTAACCAGCAGTCACAGAAGTGTGGGGATTTCAGAACTGAAGAGAACAGGACTAGGCTATGTCCCCTTTGCATGTTTCCTGTATGAAGAATTGAAGTAGTAGCTTCCAAATATTGTAGAGCGTATGACATTTCTTCCCAGTATAATAAATATTATTTATCCCCCCTCCTTTTTTCTCCTTCTTATTTTTTTTTATTTTTAGTGATAAAAAAAGTAAATTGCATTGCTTAGCTCAGTGGATATATAATGAAAAAAATTAATGGATAGGTCCTTGTTTAGTATTCATAGTATGGTGTTTTCTAGGAAATAAGATGAAGCTGTTGAAGCATCCAAATTTTTTTTTTTTACCTTGGGACTTGTGATTACATTTAATTATGTATTTTTATCCTTGCAGCTAAGCATGTCATGCATCTTCAGCCTCAAACTGCATCACATGAAAGATTAGTTATTATTTCATGGCTGATGAAATCAGCAGAAGCAGATTCTCTTTGGCTGTAGAAAACTGGTAATGCTCCCTGCTTTGTGTAGGCAAGGAAGCTGACTTCATGATGACCCATCAAGCAGCATTGTGATGAGGTGGTGCATATCCCAAAATCTGAAGTCTGCAACTGGACTCTGTGACTCATGGAGTGTGCTGCAGGCTTCATCTAGTTTCCCAGGCTTTGCCTAGGAAAGCATCATACTGAGTTGCCAATGTGGACATGGTGGGGAAACATGCAGCTGAAATGTTTGTTTTTCTTTAGGTGTGGTAGCTGTTGTTTACATCTGATAAAGGCTCTCTGGAACTGAAGGGTTTGCAGTTTGTTGAAACGTGATGTTTTGAGGTATTTTTCTTTCCACATTTAGGTATAGGTAGGTCTTGAAACAGTGCGTGCTCCTAGAGTAGAAAACTTAATAGAGATGAGGAAAACATAATAGAAGGGAACAACAACTACAAAATGCTTTTAGAAGATGGATGAAGTTTTCTGTAATGTCTGGGAGATAGCAGTGGGTTGTTTCCTTTTAGGCATGGTTGAAAATAGGAAGGATGATTGCAGTCATCCAAAAGAATTGTGTGTTGACAGACACTCGGAAATCCTCTCCCTGGGTTCCAGAGAGGGACAGGAGGGTACTAGGAGGGCAGCCAGGTGTGCCATGTGTAGGAACAGGCAAAACAAAGTTTTCCAGGAGAGCACATTGTGTGGTTTATGCCCACAACTGTTTTATCTGCACAAGGAGAAGCAGCACAGTGCTTGTTTAATTATTATTTTTGCCATTGAAATGTGCATTTATCTGAGTTGGATAAAGGTTGGATGATGCTTACTGAAAGGAATATGATGCAGTTGCAACTATTTCCTAAGGCTTTGCCTTTTCTAATTTATAAGAATATCTGTTTAAGCAGCCACCTTCCTGGCAGACCTTGTGTTCTGTATCTTTTGCTTTTAATAGCATTTTTCTCAGTTTACTGCAGTGAGGTCATAAAGATTTTAAGGCTTTGTTTTCCACAGGTTTGCAGCAAAATTGTCATTGTACAAAAGCAGCTTTGTAGCCTCATGTTTATAAGGCCAAGCTATAGCAATGAGGAATTGGATGGGTTTTCACTGGATTTGAAGGCCAACGCTGATGCTGAATGCTGGACGCTTGCACATGACAGCCATCCCACGAAATGGGGGTGTTCCATCTGACATTTCTCTTATAAGACTGCATTTTGTAGTGTTACTGCCTTGTGTAACTCTACAAGTAATTACACTCTTGTGTAATTTATGATGTATGTGTCTGTGGTGTTTTCACACTACATTGGTTTGACTGGATAAAGATGTTTTGAACAAAAGTTTGTGTGGGCTGTGTTAGTACAGTGAGTCTAGGTCCCAGAGACCAGCCAGCATCGGGGGATTGCATGGTCACATGTAAGAGTAGGATGAAATAATCCCCCAAATCCTATCTGCTCCTGGTTTGTCCCACCTCTCCTGGCAGCGGGGTGCAGGAACAGAGCCCACATCGAACGGCAAGGAAGTGACGTGTGCCAGTGATTAATACCAGGCAGCAAGAACAGGACGTTCAGATCACTAAGGAACATGAACTTTCCTTTTTTTTTTTTTTTTTTAAATCTGCTATTGTTTGAAACTGACCTGCTGCTTTCTTAGCTGGTGTCATTTTCCTAGAGGAATGTGAGTGGTGAGATTGTAATTTCAAAACAAAGAAACAAGTAATAATTTCGTAAGGATGAGGAATCAAAACATGTTTGTTAACGTGAGGAATTTTTCCCCAACAAGGGGAAAAGGTGGACAGTAGTAATGTACTCACTGTCAGGGAACTGAGCTGTAAGCAAATCTCTGTTTATGCTTTGTTTTCATATTGCTGGCTTGGCTTCTAATTTTCTACCTTTCACTTGCTGGCATGTTAAGGCAAATGAATATACTCTTTGTTTGGCATTTAACTCCCTGTTTTCCATCACTTTGGAACATGGATGTTGGTAGTGCTCTTAGAAAAGCCCTATTTCAAGGGAAGATTTCTCCATTCTTAGCTTTGTACTGAAAATCACTACTTATTTATTTGCAGCTCCTGTTCATCAGTAGATACCGGGGGGGGGGGGCATGGGGTTAGGGAAAAAAAGTGTGTTTGTACAGCTTTTCACTTTGTATCTTTGCAGATGCCTCACTGTTAAATGTTTCTTTTGGAATGCATGTAAAACTCAGCAAATGAAAATAAACTTGTATTTGGTTTATAATGATCTCTGTCTTCACATTTAAAATGTGGCTCACACTGAGCAGTTCATTTGAACTTCATTTTGTCAGTAACAGGACAATTTTTATGTAACATTAAAACAGCAGGACCGAAAGTGATACCATTGCTCTAGTTCCAAGATACTTTAGTCACCGGACAGTAAACTTGTAAAATGAAAGTAACGTGTTTATGAACTTTGTAGCATCAGCTCTAAGTTTTGATAAAATGTCATTATCCAAAGTAGTGTGACCTACCCCTTTTTACCTTTGCATGATAGGTGATTTCCCTGCCCCATTTTGCAGAGGAATCCCACCCACACAGTGTGTGATATGGTTGCTGCAACTTCCTTACAAATCAGTCAGTGCAGGGTATTGTTGGGAGGTAAACAAAGGCACAAAGGTTGAATGACTTGCTCAGGAATGTGCTGGCAGGGGAGAATTCTGGCATCAGGGCCTGGCTAACAGTAGAAGATGGGCCTGGAAAACATCAGTTGTGCCTTGGGACTATATAAACCATTGTGAGAGGAGGAAATGTGAGTGTCTATGCCATAGGTGAGACTTGTGCAGATGTAAATGAGTTGTGTGCAGTTACAAAGGAGGATGTCTGAGGCAGTTGCACATTTTGAACTGATATCATAATCCCTGGTATCTGGAGCTCCTTATCTAGTTCCATAAAATAGTCATGGTTTTACTTGATTTCTTTTTCTTTGTAAGATATTTTCACTGCTTTCAGCTGTCAGGATACTGTCTACTGGCAAGTATTGCAGGCACAGAAACCAGTACCATAACCAGTACCATATATAAAAAAACTGTGTGGTAATGCTGGCTGTTGTTGTTGGGAAGGGAGGAGTCCTGTTAGTTACTGGAGGAAAGAAACTGTGTGGAGCAGCAAGCAGGGTCTGAGATGGGCTGACTAAGGGACCCTCCTGTTTCCATGGATCTGATGAGTGGCAAGCCTCTTTCTAAGGTGTCAACAGCCAGCATGTCTCTGCTGCCATGGTTTGGGTGGCTGCTCCCTGACTGCTACAGGTGCCTGGGCTGGGCTGCAGCCACCTTCCTGCAGGTCCCCTGCCTCCCGCTAGCCATGTGTGCTCCAGTGCTCTGGACTCAGCTAAAACTCACCTTTAACCTTGCATGAACTCTTAAGGGAAAGGCTTCCCAAGGAGGACAGCACTTTCTCATTATTAACATAATCAAGTTGTATTTATTCAGTTGAGAGGCTGGATTGTAATAACTACTTAGAATACTTCAGTAGAAATGCTGTCATCTCCAAAGCAGTAGGAAGAGCTGATGGCTTATGGGCAACAACTATCTATGGCATAAATTATTTTACAGTGTGCTTAAATTTTCAGAGCTCTTGAGGGGATGGGAGGTTAGTTGTGTCTTATGGCAGGGCTGGCTTGTTCAGCCCTGCAGAGAGAGAGGTAAAGATGAATGCAGAAAACACAACGTGTTTGAACAAACTGAATGTGGGTGCCCACTCCTAAGACAAGGAGTTTCTGCTCTCCCACTGTGGCTGTTAATCCCAACTTCACAAGTTGGTTGGTGGTTTTTGCTGGAGCAGCAGTGCTGACTTCCATCCTTGGCTCTGGTGATGAGCTGCTGTGAGAAGTGCTGTGTTTTCAGAGAAGACTGCATGTCCTTGGAAAAGCACGCTTTTACATGTTGGGGTCCCAAATGTGTGTGCACATGACAGCCTGGATTTAGAATACATTGAGTTTGGAATTATGTGTGTATTTATGTGCTATATATAAAATAAATCCTGCAATTCAATGTCTTCTAGGATTTGGTCCATAAGTAGTTAATCATTTATAAAGCACTTGGTAAAACTTGGTACACTTGGTACAAAACATTGTGGTTTTGCAGAACACAAAATCGAGGTGCTTGGCATCCTATCCATGTGCTGTGACCAAATGTGGTGGAGATCTCAGGTAATTTGTTGTAGGTCTGTGAGATGGTTTGAAAAGCTACAGCACTGGAGAGATTTAAATCTTCACAGAAGAAAAATGATTCTTATAAACTATTATAAACTTATTCACTAGAAAAATGACTCTTATAAATAATTCCAAGATATTTGCGGAAAATAGTGACTTTTTTTTTTTCCACCCCTCCCCTCCATTCAACCAGTGATAGTTATACAACAGTGTTGTAGACTGATGTTTTCAAGTTGTTTTTAGATGCTGGTATACTGTACTTCAGTATCTGGAAAGCATAACTAAGCAGTTACATCATATTTTCTGACATGACTGGTACTGTACTTGTAACCAAAACATCCCATTAATTGTTTATCTAACCTAGAGTTACTTCCTTCAGAGGAAAGCATTACATGCATAAATACTTTCCTTAAGACACAGAGGCGTTTATAAAGAAAAAAATGCCATGGGTGCATAGCCAAAAGTTGAAAGTGTATGAAAGTTACTTCAAGGTTAAGGCAGCCAAGTGCTCTTCAGGAATAGGGTTTATGTGAGAAGTCTACAAAGCACCTCCTGCTCAAAGTGCTTTGGCTCTCAGAGGGGTGCTGCTGCTTTTCTCTGGAGGGTCTAGAATTCTGCTACCTCTTCCCTCCTTTTTGAGAACATAACATCTTGTGGATTTAAGCAGGCACACTCTTTGGATTCCTGTTCAGTAAAGAGTTTGAAGGTTTGATCCAGAGCACAGAAGGCTCAGTGTACCATAGGAGTAGGAGCCAACAGCAACGGATCCAGGGCTTTGGAGGATTATGTGACTGGTGGTATTGCTCACCAAAACTTTAATCTCCTGTTTTGAAGCTGGAATAAAGCAACAGAACAAAAAGCTTACACTAATGACATAGTTATTTTTTTTTTTTGGCATTGACAAGGTGCAAAATTATATGCAGCACTACAGTTAGGGTGTTTTGGAGCAAAAGGAAGCATACACCAAGGTTAAACAAAGCTTGCTATTGAAATGAGGCAGTAGTAATATTACAGCTTCATAGAAGAATTTGTGCTGTGATGAGTTACAACATAAATGGTTTTTTCCTTAGGTTAATCTTCAACTTGTGTGACAAAAGAGAACATTCTTCTTAGAATAATTAAGTTATTTCTGCAGCGGTAATGTCTCAGTCAAGGCAAGTGGCAGTGAAGTATTGCTACAGAAGACAAGGATGTGAGAGGGAGCAATCCAAAAGTGAGGAAGAGTAGTTCTGGGACATAAAAGCTGCATATCCTTAACACAAGCTAAAACATAGGTTGGGCATGTCCTCCTAATTTCCATTCATACACTAGCAGGCCTGATACCTCAGTCTTGTTTTCTCTTTATTTACTGAGAGTCTAAAGGCTGACTGGAAGAAATGAGCACATCCTAGGAATCCAGCTCCAGGAGCCTGGGCTCAGATGGACAAAAGAGAGGAAAATGGAGGCGTGTGCTCCAGCTGATACGGAGAAATTGGCTCAGGAGTTTCTACCAAGTTTACTGCATGAGCTCTAGCCTTGCATGTGTGGTGACACCAGTTCAGCAGGCTTGGGTGCCTGCCTGTGAAAGCCCCTGAACCAAAGAAGTGTGTTAGAACTGGCTGAGGAGCAGGGCAGGCACTGGCTCTTGCTGCTTCTGTGGATCAGAGGAGACTGGGCAGCAAGAACTGTGCCTCGCAGGCAGCCTGTTCAGGCCTGTCTGACTTGCTGCTGCTTTGTGCTTTGCCCCTTCCCTGCTGCCTGGGAGTTGGAGAGTTCCTTAGAGCTGGTTGAAGTGCATTCTTTGTTCTGTTTAACTCAGCTCTCGTGCCTCATCCCAACAAACACCCTTACCGAGTTCAGTGGGGAAGGGCTGGCCTCTGAGGTGTTCATCAGGCGTTTTATGGGCTTCAGCAGTCTTTGAATACCTCTCTGAGCAAACCCAAGATAAGCATTCCATAAGGAGCTGAAATTCACTTAGCAACTCCTCCACTTATGTTTTCTGAAAGAGTAAAATAAACCTTGTGAAGATGCGCAAAACCCCAAACCCTTATTGCCCGTTATCTCTCCAGCAAACTCTCTGGTGCCTCTAATATTTGCTGATACAAGCTGAAGGCTGTGAATGGCAGAGAAATGAGCTTTGGGTGGTTTGCTGTGAAAGTTCCTCATCATGAGGTTTACTATTTAGAGTACTGCCATTCATCATCTACTTTTTCTTGTCTTTAACAGTTCGTTCAGAAATCTTGACATCAAGTTGTTAGTTTTGTGAACCAGCCTCTCCTCGTTTATACATAATAAATCCAGTGACACTTGGCATTCCTTAAAAAGCCAAACCTAAATCCAGTAAAGTATTTCTGAGCTATATGGAAAAGACATCTGTGTTATGTGCTCTACTGTCTTTTTCATAGTTATTGCTACATTATTAACCATTACTTTAGGTCTTTTAAATGCCACATGAGTATTTTTTTGGTAATAGAAGCCTTTTCTCAAAGTTTCAATGAATTTATGCCATACAGAAGACACAATGATATTAGTGACTTTAAGTGTTAGTGTACCATAAAAATGTAAAATTTTAATTGGTGTAAAGTGTTTCTGTAAGTCACAATTAAAGAATTTATTGGAATCCAAAGTAGAATTCACATTAATTTGACAAAATTCAAATAAAATAGGCAACCAGCAATAAAAGATAAGAGAGAAGGATGTGATCAAATTATTTCTAAGATAAAAAGAGAAGATATTGTGCAGAAAAATTCACAATGCTATAGAGGTTTATTGTCCAGAAAGGAGACAGAGGAGTCCAGTAACTTTATTTGAATAAAGGGAGAGGCCATGGGTCATTCCCCTGGCATCCCTTGAATTTTTGGGGGATGCAGCCCCCTTTCTATCCTAAGTTCCCAGCTGCATCACGCTCTTCCTTTCCCCATTGGCTGAGGGAAGATACAGACTTCCCCAATTGCCTACTCTATGCCCCCCTCTAATATGTACTCCTCTTTTGTTATATAAGAGAAAGAAAACAACCTGTTCATAATTCCAGTAAGTCTTTGGTCTTTTTCTCTATGTTGAGGAATTTTACATGGCCTTGGTTGAGGAGGAGTCTGTCAATTAGTAACATTTTCTAGAACTGATAGTTTCTTCAGTTACTTCCCTATCTGTAAGTTCCTGCCCCTATCTACAAGCAGATTTTCATGGTCTGTTTGTGAAGACACATTCATCTTACTCCTTTCAATATTATTCCACGTTTCGTCAGCTAAACATTGGTTTTAAAAATTGTTCTATAAAATGTTGATTGATATATTAGGGGGTCAACAAGTGATGCTGTATTAAATACTGGTGGCTTTTTGGTTCAAGGTTTGTGGTTGGAGGGGTGTTTGGTTTGGGTTTCCTTATTTCTTCTGAAAATATGTGTCATTTGCTGAGAAAATAAAGTGATTTTGTTGCTTAAGTTTTCAGAGCCTATCCAAGGCTTTTCTTGACAAGTTTTCTTGGAAGTGTCAGGCTTGTGCAGTGGTTGATGTCCATCTGTGTTAGATAGTTCCTATTCCTTGGCTCTGAAATAGCATTCATTCCAAATCCGTGGTTACCCTGAAGTACTTTTTTCCTTTTGTAATTAATTATGCTGGTGATTTTTCTCCTACCCTTTGGCATAAAGATATAAACCTTTCTATCAATTTCTATTCTATTCAAGAGGGAAGTTCCTCATAAGCATTATTGCACCATTTTGACTTCACTGTGAGGAAAGAATATCTTGTAAATGGACCAATCACTTTTCTTGTACACCAAAGAACAAGGCTCCTCTTACACCCAGCAAATTGATTACAGTATCATCCAGCCTTCCTTGGCAAACTGTCACAATTTGCAGGACTGGGGCAGTGATCATCCCCCTGCACTTGGCACTGGTGAGCCCACATCAAATGCTGTGGTGAGGGGCCCAAAACTGAACACAGAAGGACATTGAGATTCTGGAGCATGTCCAGAGAAGGGCAGCAGAGATGGGGAAGGAGAATAAATCCGATGAGGAGCAGCTGAGGGAGCTGGGGTTGTTTATCCTGGAGAAGACAAAGCAGGGAGCTCATCACTCTCTAGTACTACCTGAAAGGAGGTTGTGGCAAAATGGGAGTCAGTCTCTTCTCCCAAGTAGCAAGTAATGGGACAAGAGAAAATGACCTCAAGTTGTCTCAGGGGAGGTTTGAATTGAATATTGGGAAAAATTTCTTCACTGAAAAACTGGTCAGGTGTTGGAACAGGCTGCCCAGGGAAGTGGCAGAGTCACCATCCCTGGAGCTCTTCAAGAGAGGTGTGGATACGACACATGGGGACTTGGTTTAGTGGTGGACTTGGCAGTGCTGGGTTGATGGTTGGACTGGATGATCTGGTCCTTTCTAATGTAAATGATTCTATGATTATAATGCTTAGTAATTAAATGATATTAGTTTCAATTGAATTAGTTACCACCAGTAGTTAAAAAAACCCAGAAGGAATCCACAGCAATTGTGGATGTTTCCCATTACCCTTTCTTCTTTTAAAATGTAGTCTTTTTAATGTAGCTACCCTGAACATGTTTAATCTGCAGTGGAGGTTTCTATCCAAAGTTCTTAGAGCCTTACAGCTTATAGGTGTCAATCTGCAGCAGATTGCAGGCTTGCACCACCTTCCAGCAGCCTCACCTTCCACCTAAGGCTGATGTGTCAGCAGGAAAATACCTGATTTTTGAATTAATTAGATGTTCTGCTACTGCACTTGTGGACTTAGCTGAATTAATGAATTAGGAGTTTTGTGATTTCTGTGGAGGAAGAAGGTGATATGTTGGCTGTCCAAAAGGTTTTTTTAAATGTTTATTTCTTCTAAGTTTAGGTTACTGAATGTATGGCAAAAAAGGCACTGATGTGGATAAGTATTGTATAATTATGATTATTTTCTGAATTACTTTGTTCCTCACAGCACTTTCCCCTTTTTATAACAGGATTTATATTACGGGGAAGTTTTGGGTGGCTCTTTTAGTGAAGATCTGATTTACATGTTTTAATTCAGTTCAAGAAACTTCAATACTGAGAAAAAGTCTTTTTTTTTTTTCTTTCTATCCTGCTTCCTGTTATTGTTATTTTTCTTATTCTTTACAGTAGCACCCAGTGTCTGCTATTTGAAAGCTGCAAGAACATAGTGAAACAGGGTAGGGCTGAGAACATTTTCAGCCTGGCAGGCTTTGGGGTGTCAGGGAGAGATGGAGAGGTGGCAGGGAAAGGATCGGCTCTTGGGACAACAGGCCTCTCATTTCTGCAGCTCCTGGATGTTGCACTGGGCATAGGCATTCTTCTACTCTGGACCCCTGTTTTCATGTTGCTTTGAAGGGAGAAACTGGTGCAGATGTAGGCTAAGAAATAGCAAAATTTTACTGAATATGCCTATAAAGAATACATAGTACAGGGCTGAGTAAAGTAGGGAGCTGCTGTGAAGAGCTTCAGTGTACAATTGTTACAGTTTATTTTGGAAAACATATGTTTCTTACTTGTTTCTGTATAGCCATTCTAGATGCTTTAAGTGAGTTTTTCTTAAATGTGCCATATTGTTTAAAGCTTTAATTTGCACAACCAAGTATCCAGAGTGCTAAAAGATGCACACCAAGTAGAATTTCAGTCAAGTTGATTTTATTACAAATGTCTCCCGTGCTTCTAGTTCCTAGCAAATTGCTCACTGTAGGAATAAGAGCAAATGACTTGCATTTGAATCCCTCAGAGTAAAATAAGCCCTTTTAAGTACATCTAAGTGACAGCTGCATTTGCTGAGGATGGCCGTACCTGCAGAAAAGGCTTCATGTTGAATCCCGAAGAAGAAATGATTGACTTTTATTTGTTCAGGTTTGGATAGTGTATCTTCTTTCCTGCCACTCATCTGACCAGGGGTGAACTGCCTGACTTTGTGTGGACATATTTTGTGGAGAGGCTGTAGTATTCTGGATTAGACCTTTATTAGAGAGGTCTTACAGGGAGGAGTTCAACAGAGAGGAGTTAAACCAGGAGGAAGCCCTTGGTAATGCAGAACAAAAAGAGATAATCAAGAAGGATACTTTTTTTTTAAAGCAGGTGGACAGTAACAAGACCTACATAATCTCCCAGGCTGCACAGGACTTGCATGCCTCCCCATGTTACATTTTTGTACACTTGGTGGCAAGCTGTTAGAGCTCATGAAGTAACCGTGCTGGTAGGTTAAAAATAATCAGGAAATATGTTACTAACTACATTGGGAGTTTATTGAAATAGTATTTTATTTAAATAGAAAAAATTCATTAAATCAGTAATTCTTAAGCTTGTTTTTCTGCTCTTTAAATGCCTTTTTGAGGCAAGATTCCTGCTTTTTCAAGCTCGGCATTCAAAGTGTAAGTCTAACATTGCCTTTCTGCCAAGTGTTGCAGGCTTTTCTTGAGAATGGTGGCTTTGGATCAAAGTGTTTTTTCACTGACTGATGGTACACTTTCCCACATGGCCTAGGTTAACTTTTAATTTCTGGGTTTTTTTTAAGCAAACAGTAGTGTTGAGGAATGATTTATGGGAGCTTGAAAACCCAGGTGATCTGGCTGAATAGAAAGTTGGGTAGGACTTTTAAGACATTTCTTTGGTTTTCAGGCCTGCTGCCTGCTATTCCTGCCAATGGTAAAATGGCCTTTAGTTGACCTCTTCCATTTCTTTGAAGGTTGTTTTTGACTGTTTTCTATACTGACATAAGAGGAAGTTCCTGAACAAGTTTACCTTGTGTTATATGTCCCTCCTTGTTTCTTTTCCTTAAATCTCGGACTAAAAGTATGTGACCACGTGGGGTACAAATAACTTGCAGGCTTTGTAAATCACTGGCAAGTCCAATGTATGCTAATGTTTCTTAAACAGATGCAGGTACCTCTTTTAGGTCTAAACATAGGAAACCTGGGTGTCTAGTGAAGTACGTAACTTTTATGTTAGACAGTTGTTTATATAATACAGTATAAAATTTTTATGAGTTATCTGGGCACTATTTCAGCAAAGTAGGTTAGCACATGCTGAAATCCAGCTATTCAAGCAGTATCTGTACTTCAGCATAGGGTTATGTGTTCAAGGGGCTTTTCAGGCAAGAGTTAAAGAATTTATGGGAGTTTTTCCTTGAATTTTTTTTTTTAATTGAAAAAGTCTCTATGGCTAGAGACTTAGTTGTGTTGTATGAATTGTTTCAGGTTTATTCTTGATGTCTTTGCCAGTAATGTTTGCTTGGGGTAATTTTTTTCCTGCTAGGCAGTTATTATCTGAACATTATCAGTCTTAAGTCTTAGTTAATAATTGATAATCTGTTATTGAGCAAGCTTTATCCAGGGCAAGGAAGAAGGTTGGAAAGAAACCATTTGTCCTCTGAAGTGATAGAAATGTTTGAACGTGTCTGTTGAGTTACTTTTGAATGGCTAATAAAGGTGTGTCAGGTGATCTGGCAGTGGGGTTCCTCCATGGATTGCTTGATGCTAGTAAGCATCAAACATTGCCTAAACTTTGCTTAAGTGTGTTCCCCTCTATTCTGGGCTATTGCTGGTGATAAAAAGCAGTATATAATAAAGGGAGGGGGGGATGGGTGGGGGTGGGTGGTGGTTTCTGACTGTTTCAGAGGATTTTGGCGGTTTTCAGAGATGTGAAGTTGCACTAAACTGCTTTGTCTCAGCAAAACTGTTTCTGAGGCATAACATAAACCCACAGAAAAGCAGGTGTCCTGGGGTTTCCTCAGGTGACTTCTAAAAAGACAAACTCCAGAGGACTTTGCCTGTTAGCTTTACACTCTGGCAGGGTTCAGACAGCTTGAGGTGCCTTTTGACAAGCCTGGGAAAGAAACTCTCAAGAAAGAAAGAAGGAACTGTCCCAGCCTGGGGTAAACTGATGGATATTTTGTAGTTTCTTTTGAACGTTTGTGTCTGGAGTAGTTTCGCAGGGCCACTGAAGCTGTTGAGAAACTTAGAGCATCTGTGATGTCTGTCCTTATCCTGTTTGCTGGATGTCTGAGCAGTAGGTCTGATGGAGCTGTGTTGCACCCTGAATGCCTGTGTGTCACATAGCTGCTTCACTAGCGTGCAGTTTTTGTGTGCTACATGTATGTAACCATTGGCTTTGCACTCTTTCTTCCTGACCTGTTAGTGTCTCATTGTGTAAACAAGCTGTATGAAGAAGGGAAAGCTGTCACAAACCTTGGTGAGAGCTGCTGGAGGTATGTGCAGCAGGAAAAACAGCTTGATGGGGAAGTGCTGCAGGGTGGGAAAGGTAGCTGTGGCTCCTAATGGCTTTATCCTGGCCATGAGGCATTGGAGCTCAAATCCTTTGGTAAAGCAACTGCTCATGATGTACATACCCACCCATGTTCACCCATTTCTTGGCTGGCCAAGGATGAAGACTGTCAACAGGTGTTTTATATTAACCTCTTCAATTTCAAATCCAGTTGCCTTTACCTTCACTGAATTGGTTAGGATCTCCTAAACAGACCTATCTCCTGCATATGTCTTTTTTTGGTGGCCAAGCCTTTAGATGTGCTATGTGAATCCTAACAAGAAGAGCTGCAGGCCTGCCTGTTAGCAAATATGCAAAGTACTTCAGTTTCTTAGCCAGGGAATTCTTTGCTTTACTTCTTGCTTTTCAGCAAATGGAAGACCTCCAGGATTTATTAAACAATTCCTAATAATTATTGTTTGCAATTGTATTTTGAGTATTTCAGCTTGACTTATCGTCGGTGTACATGGAAGTACTCTTTCCACACAGTAAGAGAATCTGGTCTCACAAACTGCTTGTTTGCAATTTGTCATAGAAACAGCATCATAAAATATAAAGTAAATGACTTCTAGAAGAATACAAAACAGTATCTGAATGAAGATCTGTATCAAGAACTTCTTGAGAACAAAAATTTGGCCATGGGAGAAGTTTCTTTAAAAAACCTTAGGAAAATCTCCCCCTTTTTAAAAGAAATTTAAATGGCAAATGTTTGGAGGAAGCCACGTTGTCACACCCCAAACATATTTCAAAATGATCTAATAACATGTGAAGAGCTTTTTGTTCTGTCTCTGTCTTATCAATGCTGAACTTTATAGGAGTATAGAGAAAAGTCATCAGAGGATAAAATGGTTAATACCTATCAGGGGTAATAATGAGTTATCATTTTCATTTTGCCTCATCAAACAAGGCACTGATTTACATTCTAAAAATGTTGTTATTCTCTTATTCTCATGGTAGATTTTTGTTTCTTGTTACACCAATTATGTACTTGAGTTGATTACAGTAGAGCAAGAACAACTAGAGTAATTCCAGTCATATCTTTTTACTTTTAAACTCAGTGCTACTCATGCAACAGAATCCCTGCATCTTTTCAGTCTCCTTCATGAAGACTTAATTTGTTCTTTGTTTACCCAGTGAAGTATGACAATGTGAAATATACGGTTCCAAAATAAAATTATATCCCCATAATCTCTTCTTGTTATTCTGTGTCTTTTGCTTATTTCGCTATTACAAAATTCAATAGGAAACAAATTATTTCAAACTGATATCTTTGAAAGTCTCAGTGAATGGAGAATTGGGCTCCCTATAGGTTATGTAAAATTAAAGACATTTGTAGTCATTAAAATGGGATTTAAAAATGTGTAGGTTCAAGACATTGTGATAGTGTGAGATGGAAAAAAATAATGTGCCAAAACAAAAAGTGAAAAATATTTTTTTAAATTAAAAAATATGAATAGAGATTACTCTTATCTTTACTTCTAGTTCCCACTGCAGGATAACTTGGCTGACATGTCCACAGAAAATTAGTGACTGCCTTGTCCTAAACAGAACAAATTTTTGTCTACTATTTTGTCTTTGCAGTAAGAAAGCAATATTCTTAAAATTGAGTCATTGCTTTAGTGGGTAAAAGGGAAGATTAGGACATGCAGCTTGAAAATACAATAAAAGATGGAAATTTTGAAATGCGTGGGTTGACAGTTTTAAACTTTATTGAATCCCATGATTGGGAGTTACTTTGATGTTTGAAGTTAGCAATATTGTCTCCAGGATGAACAGGCTGGTTTTAAAGGGATTATTTTATGTGACAAGTACCAATATTGAAGATTGATTCTATGCTGGATTTACACATCTGTTGACCTACTAATTCTGAGAACTCTTAAAACAAACACTAATGAATTAGTAGGACTTTCATTTAAACTCAAAAAGACTTTTGTGAAGTGGCTTTCTCAGTGAGTGGCTACACAATATGTGTTTAAAAAAGGCTACCACTGACAGTGGGCTAAGAAATTAGGTATTTTTAATGCTAACAGGAGAATCAAATGTTAAAAAACTCAAACTGAAACTTCAAAGCACTATTAGATTGTTCAAATGTAGGTCTGGCCACCCATGGCCAAGTTTTAAATTCCTCAGTTTAAAAAATTATTTATGATGAGCATTTTAATGTACAACAAACTCAACAGCCCTTCTCTAGTGAGTGATAAATGGCAAATGCTGTAGGTTTTCGTTGAGAAGGAGCTGAATTAGCTAAAAAAATACTTCCTCCCTCTTCTACAAGATAGGACTGCACAGATCCTGCCCTCTTCGTTTTTCAAACTGGGCAATTATAATTTCAGTATGCATGCTGATGTTCAGCTGGTTACAAGTGTCTAATTATTGTGATTATATGCATGCAGACTTCATCACTTTTTTCCCCCCCAAATGGAGCTGGCAGTGCAAGATGAGCTTGGCATTTTGTCTACTGTATAATTTGCTTGTTTTTATGCTTAGTGTAACAGCTTGCTGAATGAGTTGCTGTAGTGAGATGTAGATAAACAACAAGGGGAGGGTGGGCATCCAGGCTGGCAGGTTCCAAGTGGTCATTGCACATATCTAAAAGACCTGTCAAACAGGCAAGGGAAGGCCAAAAATGTGAGAGCAAATTCAGTAGTAACTTCTGCTGCTTGGTCACCTGAGTCTTCATTTTTTTCCCTCGTGGAAGTGATTCCTCTGTAGGTGAATGACATCTGTTGATGAAGATGTCCCCACAGTGGCCATGTGTGTGCTCAGCTGGTGTTTCCTTGTGGGTGGTGGCCCCTCATCTGGCAGTGGCTGGTTGGAATACACAGGGGTGTGTGGTGAGGACGTCCATTACCTGAAGCCATGTGCCCCACCATTTTTGGGATGGAAGCTGCCAAGGATGGTGGCATTATTCTGAGAGCAGACCTGGCTGCTACCCTGCCACCAGGGCCACTGCAGGCTTGTTTACTGAGATGTGGTTATAAGCAACTCTCTGAAAATCTAAGATGACTCCAGTCAAAAAGAAGTATGTAAATGAAGTCCTGTCTGCCTCACTGGGACAGAGTGGGAGGCAGAAGCACCTCAAGGGTCATCTGCTGTCAGGACATGGTGGTGGCTCCTTGCTCATCCTGTTGCTGCACTTGATGAGGGGGCTGCCCACGTGCCTGGCTCTTTTTGCTGCTCTCTGCAGTTGCAGAGCAGCCCCCTCACCTTTGCAGCCTGACTGTGTGTCACAGAGCATGTGCCTGGCTTCAGTTCTGTGTTTACTTCCTTGGTAGCTCCACGTGGTTTGCAGTTTATGTGGAGAAATTTACCGAGGCCGCTACCACATTCATTTTAACAGGCAGTGACTAGGTGCCAAAGGCTGATGATTTTGGTTTCTAGCCTCACAGAGAGCTTGTGACCAGTCCACGTTTCATAGATGGGGCTCTGCAACTTGAGGCAGACGAGGTGTTAATCCTGGCCAGTGTCCCAAATAGGGGTGAAGGCTCTCCACAGCTGTACTTGCTTGCAGCTGTACTTGCTGCTGGGTCTTGTGTCAGGGGGCCTCCTTGCTGCTCTTCCACTGTTGGACTCCTCATCCACCTTTCACCTGCTTTGCATAGACCAGGGCTGAGGGGTGTTGCAATGGGATAACCCAATCTCAAGACTCGGCCAAGTTGTTTCCAGCACAAATTATGGGACGTGAGAATTCTGTGTGGATCAACTTACTCCTTGGAAAGCTGACTTCGTTGCCTCCCATGGGGTCTGTGGCAGGCCAGGAGGCAACTTCCATGACCTGCACTAAATGTGTGTGCTGCTTGGGTGGCTCAGCATTGCTCGAGTGTTTTTGTACAGGGCCATCTCATGCTCTGAAACAGCCTGCCAAGGGCTGTTACAATCAAGTGACAGGACAGCACGTTACAAAACCAACGCATTTCACCTGCTTTTTTGGGCATGACCCTAGACAGAGTACAGGAAACTGCTAGGAGCCTTCTTTGTCTCGCCAAAGAGAACATTTCAAACCTGTGCAGCAGCACCTCGTGAATTCTGTTTTTCCACTTGACCTTTATTTGGGTTAGGAGATGAAAAGTTTGTGATGTTTGTGGTTGTTATTAAAGCAGTGGCTTGGTTTTGTGTTCCAAGTTTATAGCTTTTAGAGTGAACTATGGTAATATATCCAAGGTTTTCTTGCAAGACTAAAGTCTGTGTTCTGAATAAAATGGGTTCTTATATAACTCTGATACTACCGTCAGGATGTGGGATTTATGAAAACCACTGGATGTTATGAGACTTGGCAGCAAAATAGTGAAAGGTAGGTTAACATCCCTTCACAGTTCTGCCTGAAGTGAGCTCATGGAAATTCTCAGTTACCTCTGAAAGGTCACTAGCTTGGAGTAGGAATCCTTGGCTTGTGGCAATACTGCAGTTTCTTCATGTTTTGTGTTTTTGAAATTTTTAGCATTGCAACAGGAAATTAGTGTTTTCTTGTCTGAAAATAAAATAAAAAAATCCCCAATAAGCCAAAAAGGTCTTTTGAGAAATATTCACAGAATGAGAATTCTGAAATACCACTGGGGGAGGGTGTGTGTTGAAATGTTGAATTTCAGTAATGGTGTTAAATTTTAAGAAAGTAATTAATAGTTTAAGGTACTAAATAGAGCTAAGATGTGTCTACTCTTGTGAATGCAAGATAGAGGGCAAAGCAATTGACATAGAAATGTCAATGTCATTTTAGTTTAAAATGCCTACACATCCCTACATCTCTCTCTGAAATGCTGAGCTTTTGATAAAGTGTTTTGATGGTGTTTGTGGTTTTTCCCACTTTTAAACTTTTTTTCCTCATGAAAGTGTTCATATGAAGTATTTTTAACACTTGGTCTCTTTCTGTCTTCTGCCCCCTCCCCTTTTCTGATTTCCTCATATGCCATATGCTATGTGTCTTCCTGCAAGATCACTGGGGATAGATGATGTCTAAATATACTTTTTCTCAGTTTTAGCAGAGTGTGGCTCTGTTCCTAATTAGGACTTGAATGCTCTTCAGGATAAACATGTTAAGGAATATGATGCCATTTGTGAAATGGCTCCTTTATGAATATGGGAGGTGCTTTGAACCTTCATCAGAATCAGCATTTCTCCAAACTGTCTCAGTGTTTCAGCTGAATAATATATCAGCCAAAACCATGGGATATTAAGTAATATGGTTATAAAACAAATGTTTCTGCTTTTTAATTTGAATCCATATGCACAGTATATTCATGTTCTTCTATGAGTTGTATGTCCCCCAAATAAGGATTTCAAGATAGATACATGTTTGGACTGCCTTTAAAAATCTAAAGTTGAAGTAAGGAAAGAAATTTCGAACAAATATACTAAACACATCCAAACTGCCTGCTAAACTTCCTGTCATACTGATAAGAGCAGTTCTTCCCATTGTGTATGATCTCTGACGTGTGCTAATGCTGATACATTGAAGGAGCCTTGTCTGTGGGAAGTGTCTGGTTTAAGGGGGACCGCCCCATGGGTTTGTGCTGCGTTGTCCTTTGATCTTGAGTAGGACCTTCTGCTGGTCCCTCAAAGCAGGTGAGGCAGAGCCATAAACTGAGGCAGCTGCTGGAATTGCTGGGTGGAATCGGCAAAGCACCTGTTCACTGCCTCAGTGTTTCCTGGGTAGATAAGAGCAGGACATTCGACTAAGCTGTGTTTTGCGCTGGTCTGAAAAAGCCACCAGTTTTCAGTGTGATCTGCTCTTCTATTATTTTTGATTATAATGACGTCTAGAAACCCAAAAGCAATTTTCCACATTTGTAACGTGGAAATGTAATGTAATGGCTAGTGCTTCTTGGGTAAGCCTAAATCTGCCTAGCTTGGATACTAGAAACTGTATAGTACAGAAACGGGGAGGTGAAGCTGTGAACAGTAGCTTCATAACAGTGTAGATGGGCTGCTTTATCAGCTAGTTCATGTTCTTCTGTATGCTGCAAGTTCATGCCATCCAGGCACAGCTACACATTGCCCTAGGCACTGTCCCTTCCCAAAGCTGTAAAATAGACAAAGTAAGGAAGGATTATCAGGATTCTCTGGAGTGTAGGGACTTTGCATTTACTGGCAAGGTTCTGAACAAATTGAGGTTTTGTACATCTCCATCAGTCTGTTAGATGGTACAGCCCCTTTGTAGCTTGTTCCCTGATCATTCAGTAGATGAAAAACGTGGGAGTAAGTAAAGGAATGCCAAAAATTACAAGTCTTTTGACAGAATGGTGTGTGTATAGTAAATTCAGGGAATAGCAAGTTTCCTTTGCTGTCTTTGTTTTTTGGGGTGTGCTGCAAGTCATAGACTTCAGAAAGAGCAGATTTCTCTGTGAGATCCCAAATGCAGCTAAAAGTGGTTGAAACTTTAGATTGCAATTATTGCAGCAGGCTGTAGGGAAGTGCAGTATGTATCTTTATGGCTGAATTTGTAGTATTTCTATGACTGCTGAAGCATTTATATTTGGCAGTTGTGTGCTGTTTGAAACTCCAGGGTAATCTTTCTTTAGCAGAACTAATGAGAGATGGACTGATATGAAATTGAAATCTGCTTGAACTTCCTACATCAACTTGATTTTCTGCTTCTTTACCATCTTGCAATTTTACTTCCCCTGTTAGTGAATGTGAACTATTTTTAGGGGATATGAATTATTATGGATTGTAGGTATTAATTTCATTATATTACACTTTCTGGCAACATTTTTTTTCTGCAACAGGGAAATCTAGAAGTGTGGTGGGGTTTTGTTCTAAATATTGGTAATGAATAAATAAATAAAAATTGCACACTTTAAAGTGCATGTTATTTCAATGTAGATTTCTAGGCTCAGTGTTTATATAAAGTAAACAATAACTTCCAGTTTGGGAATGTTATTGTTCCTGTTACTGCAATTTACTGGAATAAATAAGATCAGATTTACTGACTCATTTTAAGGATATTTTGATTCTTTTTCTTGTAAGTTGAGCAACTGTTGTGGGGTTGTTGTTGATTGTATTCTATTACAAGGATGATGCTCACATCATCCTTGGCAGCTATTTCTGTCCACCTTACATACCATGCTGTTCTGAATCCGTGCATGTGGGTGGGTGTTTTTTGCTAGCCATTTTTTCAAGACTCATATTAAATCTTTTTCCTACCATTACATCTACTGTTCTCCAGCTTCCTAATGAGATGCATTAGTGGGAATATTCCTCTGTAACTGAATTGGGATATAGAATTTTGCTTTAAATGTGTATCTGACATGAATTCTGTAGATCCAGGAGGTAGTCTGTGAGAACTGAAGGCGCTGCTGGACCTACCTGCATAGAGCTGGGTCTAGCTTCACCTACAGACCTTCAGAGTCCCAGGTGTCTAGTAGGACTGCACAAGAACTTAATAAAAATTCCACCAGACTTCCACCAAAGATAAATAGTAATAGGAAAGACTAGTCTGTGGGGAGTAAGAAATCTGGGCATTGAAGTAGACTTTAGATCTGTAGGGTATGTCTTACATGAAAATCAAGATCTTACAGTGCCATTATTAAAATTCACTTTTTCTAATTCTTATTCAACCTCTTTTCCTCAGTGAGGTCGTTGTATTTCAGCTGTGTAATGCATTGACTAGACCTGTGCTACATCCCCTTTATCCTCTGCCATTTTGAAGAGATGATGTACTGGATGTTGCTGCGCTGAACCCAGTCCCAGAACTTGTTCCTGCAGAGATTCTTGATGCCTTCGAAACTTGATCTGAGCAAGGAAGCATAACATAATTTGAAACAAACAAACAAAGCAACTCTCCTTCCCCTCCCCAAAAATGAAGGCCTACTGGTGTTGTCACACTGTAGGCATATTTAACTGAAAAGTTAGCGGAGGCTTAAAATCTTTTGACAAGTTTTACTATATGACCACCTGTCTGAATAAGCTCTTGTGGAAGGGGAAAGAGGCATCTGCATCAAAATCTGTTAAAAATATTGATCAATGAAAAAAGCCTTTGCAAGAGAGGACTGGTTCATTGACTCTAGCTCCTGTTGTTACAGGCATATCACATCATATACATAATACAGGGCTCATATGTTAACCAATCTCTGTCTGTAAGGTTCTTGCCTTTATTGCACCCATCCTATGTCTTTTTTGCCTGGTGGTAAGGAACGTTCCAATTTCTGACACGTTGTCCATAGTTTAACCATACTTGGTTCTAGTCCCAGTTAAAATAATTGAAAATTTAAGTAGTTGTCTTTTTCAAGATTTACTGAATCAGTAAGAGATATTTACAGTCCCCTCAGAATGCAAATACACTGAACTACTTCTGGTGAGCTGTCAGATGAGGAGTTACTACTCTCCTCAGCCATTTGCTGGTGAGGCCTTTTAGACTCAATGCTGAGTATTTTTGTATTGGTGTATTAGGTGAAATATTGACTCATATGACAGTCTGGTCTCTATCTAGTCCTCGTTTTGTCTCTTGTTATAAGTTTCCTACCCACATTAAAATTATTCATTTCCACTTCCAGCATGCTCAACAAGACTGGTGCATGTTTTAGGGCACTCAGCTGTGTTAAAGCTAACATTTCTTTCACCTGAAGCTAGTAATATTTCCCTCATTTAGAAAATAAGCTACAACATTAAGAAATAAAGTCATATTGGTCTGATGTGATTTTTCTCATGGGTGTTGGCAAAGCTGATGTTCTGTCTTATTCTGCTTTCCTTTAGACTTTCTTTAGTGACGCTTGCCTTTACAATGTGTTCTAACGCTGTGTTTGTGGTGAGGTTTTTTTGCGAGTAGTAGTTGCCTGGATGACTTGGCTTTGCTTTACACTTCCTCTGCAATGTATTTTTTGAAATCTAGTTACTGTGTTTATTGAATATTTTCAGATTATATGCCACCCTATACTTAATAGTTTTATTAAAGCCCTTGCACCCAGTCCTGCAATTTCATTTGTCAGTTCTTTAAGAATCCACTGATGATGATTACTGAGGTTTTTCTAGTTTTAAATGGATTAAGCTCTTTGAATTTTCCTGCTCTTTTCATGTTCTTCACCTTACAGGCATCTTGAATTTCCCAGGACATAAAATAAGAAAGTGAATTCCATTTTGAGACTATTGTAAGTGGCTGTAGGGCATCTTGATGTTGAATGCTCTGCACAAGTGTTGTGGGATGCCTAAGTGAAATTTTCATTTCATTGTTTGAAAGTAAGCATAGCAATGCCATGGAAAATATAAAACTGTGTCTTCATTTCCCTTTTCACCCTAATGGAACATTTCTCCTGCTCCTCATCTGTGTGCTCGTTCATGCTAAGCAGGAGTGGCAAATAATACATCTTGCCAGTGCTCACTCCACCATTCAGTGATGTACCATCCACCAGGCAACTTTGCCAGCCACCTTGTCCTTTCGCCCAGAAGCGAAGTTGTGCTTGTGCTGCTGCTGTGCTGAACTCTTTCAATAAAAAACCAAAATAGGCAGCAATTTATCTGCAATGTGTCAGGGTTTTGCCAGGACAAAAGAGGCAAAGCCACATGTCTGGGTGTTGAAATGTGGTATTTCTCAACAGGTGATAAACCCCAAAAGATGTTCTCTGAATGTATGTAGTTAGGCTAGGAATGGGTTAGATGTGAACGATGAAGAGAGCCAGGCTGACTCACTCAGACAGATTTAAATTACTTATGTAGTTTCTAGTTCACAGTGTGTTGAAGTCCATTCAGATTCATAAACACCATTTTCCTAGCTAGTGAGGTGAGTGAAACCTGTTCATTTCTGGTTTCCTGGGGAATTACAGAGTGGGTAAGAATAGATAAGATAAAAAGATGAAGCCACCGCAAAAAAAGTGTATTTGAGGAAGTGTATTTGCGTGGTGACAAGTTCTCTTAAAATAAAAACATTTTTAAAAACTGAAGCTCAGCAGATGGCTACATAATCTGTTGTTGAGACTGTAAAGATGGAGGCTGAGGGGACTTCTGGAAGAACCTGACACACCGTGACAGAGGAGCAGTACAGTGTTTCTGCTTTCCTCAGGTCCTTCCTTGCCTTCCATCTGGCCTTCCCAAACCATAGGGAGCAGAAACAAACCCCAATACATTCAAGCTGCTGTTAACAGAGGAAAGCTGGAGGGCTGTAAGCTAGTACAATTTTTGGAGTACATGAAGTGTCAACTCCCTAGAAATTGCATTTTTCTATTCTTTTTTTCTCATTAATTCCTCTGGGGGCTAAGACTAAATCTTACAAACTTTACCAAAAGAAAGCATTTTAAAATCATAAATTTTAAAGATCCAAAATTATTTCAAGATTTTAGAACGGAAGATTTTAGAATCAGAAGAAGGAAGGAGGCAAGATTGTTCTTCTGAACGGAGAGTTTATGAAGTGAGGACAATGCTATTGCTTAAACAACTGCCTGCTTGGATTGCTGTTGGAGAGGCTTGTTGGACTCTAATGTTTTTTGTCATTGCCAAGCCAACTTCTTTTAGCCTTTCACAGAGCAGAAAAGGAAAGCCTAGCTCCCATTTTGAGGAGTATTTGAAACCTACTGTTGCCTCAAGCTTTAGCTTCCTGTGCTGTGCGGTAGAGTGTCTGATAATGAAAGATGAAAGCTTTCTATTTTTGTCCTGTGAATGTAGCTCATGTTTCATAGGCCAGATTGGTTGGGTTTTGTATGTTCCTTTTTGGTGCTGCCTTTATCATGGGGAAGGGGGGGATAGCAACTTCACTGAGGTGCTAAATTTGGAGTGGTTAGAAGTGAGGATGTGTATCTGGGGTCTTTCCAGCTTTCAGACTCAAGGCACCTGAAGAGGCTGAATTGTGACCAGGCATAGCTGTTGGTGGTGTGGTCTGATCTAGTCAAACTTAAATTATGAATTAAAAACATTATCATTGATTCAGTATGTTTTACTTCTGTATGTCTGGTACATTAAAGAACTTGATACAAAAATTTTTGTTTACATGGAAGTATTCTCAGAGATGAGGGACAGTGGATTTGTGGGTTTCTTTGCTAGCTGTGCATAGTATAGAGAAGATGTTAAATGGAACAGGAGCAAAAAGAGGACATAGAGGAGAGGCCATGATGTTCTGTTCCTTGCATTTCTTCACACATTTTCTGCCTAAATTTATTTTGGAAACTTGTTTATCTGAACTGTAGTTATCCAAGTGTTTTTAGTGTATAAGTATAAAAGCAAAATATGATTCGTACTTTCTTTCTTTAAGACCTGTAGCCTTGCGGTAGAATTAATACATTTTTCACTATAGTTGTTTATACTGGATTGTTCTCCTACCTCACTCTGCTGTCAGATGTTGGCATTTCCACTTTCTTTTCTAGGATGATGGAGACCTTCAATAAAAACATTTCTGCACATGTGTTACAGAATGAAATGCCATATCTCTTCACAGTGTGTGTCTGCTGTAGGAATTTTTCTGTGGAGACAGAAACCTGCATACTTGTGTGTGCGGTGTGAAGTGCTTCAGAGGAGAAGCTCTGTGCTTCAGCACCCATACCACAAGCACCCATACCACAAGCAGTCCAGCTTGCAATTCTGACTACAAGCCACAGCCAAGAAGTTCTATTGCTCAGCCTTCCCTCTCTTTCTTCCTCAGCTGCTGGCTTCTCAACCTGCCAGCATTACTGCTCTGCAAGTGTGATCTGTGGGAGGGAATAATGGCTTAAGTCGTGCTGGCTGAACTCAGGTTAAGTGAATGCTACTGGATTTCACCTCCTCTTGAGCAGTGGTGCACCTGGGCAGCATTCCACACCAAGGATGGCTAAGATCTCCTGCAAAATAGTGCTGTTTTCTGTACAAAATATTTAGGGTTGTTAACACAACCCTAGTAGGTGCTGTTTTTTGATAGTAGATGCTGCTTTTTTGGTGGTGTGCTCAAACTACGTCTTCAGAGTGAGAATGACTGAGATGTTCAGCACCACACTGCCCTGTTGAAAATTAACTGGCTAACACCCTTAGCATATTGACTGTAGGTCCTACTTTTCGTGCTGACATTATCCAAACTACCACCTTGTGGAACCAAGTGTCGAATTCTTTTTTGAAAAGGGAAAATCACTGGTGCTGCTGGTGGCCGGCAACAGCTTCCAGGTAAACCTGCTGGATTGCAGGCAAGTGTGAGGAGAGTTCGGCTTCCGAATGCTTTCATAGAGCATCCGCAGCATCCACATCCGCAGAGAGAAGCACTGAGCTGCTCGGGCAACCCTTCCTGCTGAGGGAGGTAGTGTTCTGTGGAAAAAGACACAGTTCACCTGAAAACCTTTGGGAAGATTTCATTTGCCTTCTTAAGTGTACCTCATTTTCTGGAAAGCAAGTGTTGCACTAGGGCATGTGCAGCCATTAGAGGTTTCATTGCTTTGAGTAAGTGAAAAGATTCTTCCAAGACTAGGGAGATGAGAATAGAGCACCAACAGTGGAAGGTGAGGCTTTGTACAACAGCTAACTTCATGTTTGTTCTGCAGTATGAGCTCAGTGATTTTTTTTTTGCCTGGTTATGAAAATATGAAGCTTCTTAGGTTTTGCTGTTACATACTTACAAGACAGCACAAACGGTATCTTAGAGTGTATCTTTTTGATCCTGTTTGCTATAATTCAAAGCACTGTATTCATATTTATATGTCCAGAAGACATAAAAATACATCTTGAACCCAGTCAAAATGACAAAAAAGGAGTATATTTTGGATGTCTGCATTTGGAGTATGTTTGAAGTGAGTTGCTTTGTTCTCCATGTGCTCTGAGACAGAACAGGTTGTTACTCAGGACCTTTGTCCCTACCTCTCCCAGCAGTTTAGGAAGCTCATGCAGGCTGGTCTGATACATGCTTGAACTTGCATCTTGGTAAACAGGGCTAATTAAGTGTAGTCGTTAATAGGGGCCAGAGAAGGAGAATCAAGTGTGGTTCGTGTGGAGGATGCAATTAAGGAGGCTCTGTGACATGCTATAGAGGGAAGCATTTGAGGGTAACTGTGTGCCCAAGCACTCATGTGTGCATGCTCCCGAGCAATTGTCTCTGGGAAAGGAATGGCAGAAAGCTGACCAGATTTCTGGCTAAACAGTTGCTGAAACTGGTTGAGCTATTGCAGGTGGATCATTCACAAAAATAATGATTTGTTTTCACAGCATCTGTCATGTGTGCCCTGCTTGTTTAGCATGAGATAGAGATTTGTTTTGAAGAGCTTTGCAGGCTGGTTGTGTTCAGCTTCATACCTGCAGCTGTTGCTTTTCCACATGCACAGGTTCTTTCAACACTGATGGAACTAAATGTTTTTCTTCTTAAATTAAATGTGTTCACAAAAAAAAAAAAAATCCTCATAAGTCAGGTTCCTGGTGGCTACAGATTTGCTGGAGGAATGCCAGTGGGGCTCTCTGACTGAACATAAGAATTGGAAAGCATGAACACGTAAATCTAGAAATAGGAAATGCTGCTACTTGGCTACACACGGCTAGAACTGCTTTGTGAGCAGAGTTTGAGCACATAAAGCAGCTGGTGACAGGTCTCTGTATGAAAAATGGTTTTGCCTTATAATCCACAACTAGTTTCCATGAGTTACAGAGCAAACTTCAAGTAGTGTTTGCATTTGGTTTGGTTGGTGGCTCTTTGTTTGATGTTGCTTGGGTTAATTTGTTCTCTTCCCTTTTTCCTGTCTTCCTTCCATCTTAGAGTCTGCAGTCCTGCTGTTGGCTTTCTTCTTTCCTACTTGTTGCTCAGCCCCATAGGGAAGAGGATCAGCTCCTCCACCTGTAAACTGTGTTGGTAACTGAAGCCACTTCTCTGGAGCATGGCACGGAAGGGAAATCAGTATGGTATCAGTAATGGTATCTATAAACTCATAAGTCAGCAAGTTCTCTTGCTGCACCAGTGTGACATTTTCCTTGCTAAAAGGGGTTTCCCAGAGTGGGCAAGAGCCCTTTTGGACTCAGAAGAAAAGAGGTCTATGTAAAATCACAAGCTAGTTCTTATCAATCAACACCTGTTTATTAATGGTTCTGTCTTTATGACAAGTTAGGTTTGTGGAGAGAGAAATGACTGTAGGAATCGGCACAGAATTACATCTAAGTGGTGTTACTGAAAACACCTCCAATCATTAATAAGCTTAATGAGTTTTCAGGGTAATATGTTTATTTAAAAAATAACTTTTTTTTTTTTGCTGGGAGACAATAAGAATAGACAGCAGTACCTCTAATGTTGGATGGACTCTAATCAAAGGCAGAAAACATGTCAAGTAGAAAATAACCGCTTTGTTATTTTATTTTTTGGTTTGGTTGTTTGGTTTTGGGTGGTTTTTTTGGTTGTTTGGGGTTTTTTTTGTGATACCCCTGATCACATTTGGCATCGCAAATCTCATCCGCTGTGTAAAAGTTTCCCCATAGAACTGAGAGAGGAATCATGACAGTTCGGCAAAAAACAATGTATGACAATGTTGAAATACATATTTGATGTAAGGACATTGGAAGCACATCCAGAAAGGAGAGATGGTACTGTCTGGAATACTTGTCTTTATAGAAAGGAGATTTTATTGCTGCCCTGTTTTGCTGAATGTTCTCAAGGTTTTGAGATAAGTTTTATGTTTTGTAATGTACAGTGGCAAAAAGAAGAGATGAACTGTTCTGATGATAACATTTGATAGTTCATAGAGGCACATTATTTAATATCTTTGCTTAGCAAATTTAATTGTTGCTGATGAAAATTGGGAAGTTAATACTTGCATGACCCAAGGCAAACAACTTTGAACAAGCCCATTCCTGAAGTTTTCAGTTTTAACAGATACCTCAAGTCAGACAAAACTTCAAATGCATGACTTGTGGCCACCAGCTAGAAGTGTTTTGTTGTTCCTGAGGGTACAAAACAATTTCTTATATGTTTTGGGCAGTGAGTCACAGCTGAAAAGCTGTAATGCTTCTCAGCAGTAGTCAGTAGTGCTTCCAAAGGTAAATTGGCTAACAGTGATTTTGTGGACAACGGATGGAGTTCAGTCACCCTTAGCTATCTGTGGGGATGGACTCTGGTTTGATGTCATGGATTTACTCATAAAAGATGACTAAGCTGTTCATAAGGTTTATTTTGCTGGTGTGTTTGACCTCCTCTGGAGTCATTGGTGACAGAGCTGTGAGTTTCCACAGCTTGATACTAGTTACAGAGAGATAAGAAGACTGTTGATGGTTTTAATCTCTTTGTAGGTAAGTCATGGGACTGTGCAATGAGCTGATAAGGCCTGGCCTGGTTCAGCATGCTCTTCTGTTCCTCACACACCTACCAGGACTTGAAGAATGTGCAGGCCACTGTTACTTCCACCTGCCTGGTCAGCCAGGTCACCAGTACTGTGCCCTATAGTTGTGTGGGGTGTCCAGCCTCACCATCAGACTAGTTCAGCATCTGTGCCATCGAGTTTGTGTGTGTCCATGTGGGTCTTGACTTCTTGTTGCATTTAAAGTAAAATAAAAGCACCTTGCCATCACTGCAAGCTCACCTGATGAAAACTCAGCCTCATGAAATTACAGGAGTTTTGCAAAACCCCTGGTAGGAAGGAAGGGGGTGTCAGCACTTCCTGCAGTACAGTAGCTGTGGATCTGGAAGAGAAATCTAGTTCTCACCTGCTCTTCCAGGTGAAACACTGGTGCCTGCACATAGTTGGCAGCAGCAGCCATCGATTCAAGCCGCCTGCCTGCAGGTCTGAAGTTGTTTCTTCCTGTGTGGGAGGGAATTTTATGCTCTGGGATAAGTATTCTGGCTGCACGCGTGTGACTGCCTCTCTGTGGCACCCTCAAGATCAGAGGTAAGTGGGGCATTTCCTAAGCTTCCAAGTGTGGGGTTCCTCAGGTTGTAGTAACATCGAGATGCAAACGTGTGGGGATTTGCTGATTCCGAGTCACGGGTGGAAGAGTGTAGAGGATGGTTGGTGTGTCTTTGGAACTGCTCCCTCAGGGGGCACCTTTTCTTTGCTCAGGCAGCAGGCACCAGACAAGGAAAAGCACAGAAGTGCAAGTATTTCACAGTTCATGGGGCAGCTGGGCAAATGACTGAGTTCCCTGGTGTCTCCTTTTTCAGAGGCATGGATTTTATATTGTGAAGGGTGTGGACTGCAGCTGGCTTCCCCAGTGACTCTGCTTGTCTGCTGATAGTGTTGTAGATGGAAGATAAATTGCTCATCATTGCAGTCTGACAGCTGCCTAGAGAGCAGAGTAGAATTAATTCCTGAACTTCTTCCTTAACTATTTCATTTACCTGAGTCGATGTTCACTACTGAATGTCTAACTCTTTTGCAGGAATGAATAGTAACAGAATTAGCTGCCGTGTTTGTTTCATGTATGCTTAGCATCCTAGAAAACACAGCAAGTATGCTGTTTATGTGTCTCAGGAAAAAAATGTAGGTAGCTAAAATAAGCTGGAAATGCAGTCTTACTCTATTTGGTCGAGGCTGTTGCCTTGGGCTGAGGCTTATCTCATTAAACAACCATGAAAACTGTACAGTTTTGCATCTTTGCTCTTCCATCAGGTAGATTACCATTCGTATTATTTATCTACAGTTGTTCAGGGCAACAGTGGGTAGAGTATTTGTGTATTTCTGATGTATTTACACAAGGCCGCTCTCTGATGAAGCAGACTCTGGAGTTGGGTCTTTAAATGCATATGTTGATGGACAGTGCTCTGTAATTAAATAAGAAAATGCCCTTTTCATTCGGCAGGAGGGTTTGCTTACCTTGTATTGTGTCATTGAGTTACCTACTGAGGTGTTTACGCAGTGAATGTGCTGTGGTAACAACAGGCTCTTGGAAAAGTTGGTGGCAAAACAATAATAGCCTGAAATAGAATACTTTCTGGAGGCCTCTCAAGGGTGGTTAATAGACAATTCCTGAGCTTTTAGCTGTTAAAAGTCTGCTCAGAGCTCCAGCCAAGTTACAAAACATGTTTTGTCTGGCAGTTGTGTGGATCAGTGAGCCAAAGGGTTATGAACAGTTAAATAAATCCTTTCTGACAGAGTTTGGCCCCTTGTTTTGGAAAAACTGTTCAGAGAGTATGAAGAAGGTAGGGTTTTCCCCAAATCTGCATCACAGGAGTTTGAGTCACTTAGGTAAGTGGGGTTTGGGATATGTATTTGTTGTTTCAAACCCATATTCCTCTATTTTGTTTTTCTACTGATAAGATTTATTAGTGTTTGGAAAAGGCAGCTTGGCTACTAATTTGGCATAGCCATAACTTTTCAGGAGGGAGAAGACTCAGGATACAGAGTCCTAGGAGAGGGCCAGGGAGCTGCAGGCACCCCAGGCTGGGACCAGATCTGAGCAGGAGCAGGCAAGGACCCACTGATAAGCTTGGGATCTCAGAGGTGCTCTGGCAAGGGCTGGAGTGCAGCCCAAACATGCAGACTCCAAACAATGTGGCCACTCTTACTATTTTTATTAAAATTCTGAAGTTCTGTGAATGTATTAAAAGGAGACTCTGGCAAATATTGTCATTTGAAATGTCTAATTTTAGGTTGCAATTTATTAGAGCATTTTTCTAAAGATGAGACTCAATTTTTTTTCAGATGCCTTTTGTTTATTTAGTACCTTGAAAGAGAAGATTCTTTTATGAAATGAAATATTGTTGTGTACAGTTCTGGGACAGATGCTGTATGTTGTCATGTTGTTCTCATTGGAAAGCAAATATAAATATAGTCACAGCAGTGTTAAATTCTGTGACTAACCTAACATAATCTGTTACATACTATGTAAGATTTTATGCATGTTATCTTTCACTGAAAGAATGTTTGCTGCAATTTTATATTAATAATTTGCAAGGGGTTGTTAAGTGTACAGGACAAATGGATTGCTTCTTGCAGTAATGTGAAGAAAACTGTAAGAAATTCTTGACCAAGTCTTCTGCTCCTTTAGTACCAAAGAAGTCCTGTGAAAATAAATCTGTGTATCCTTCTTGTGTATTTTGTCCCCCCACTATATACATGTATGGGGAGGGGGACCAGTGGATACAACACCCAATCTGAAAAACATGTTTGTTTTCCTATATTTAATTGCTGATGGCTTGAAAAGTAAGAGAACGATCAGGTCTTATGTTTTCATGTTTTTCCCTTTCTATTTAATCAGCTGCCTAATTGTCTATATTTTCATTTGTATTAGATAGAGGCTTTTTACTCTTCTACTCCAAGTAGACACAATGTCTCCTTCCATGGTGCTGTGAAGTTGACCACATAGGTGACCTCTGCTTTTTAATCTGCTAGCAAAACGAACTTTGTGTGAGCATATTCAAGCATACATTTGTTTTCTGATTATGGTTTACTTTTTTTAAACAGCAGCATGAACCTTTTAGAAAACTGTCTTAAGTATAAATGTACTTGTCTTGGCTGATGCAATAGCTAAAGAGGAGCTGAAAGAGCTGTTTGGAAACCACCTGTGTGTCTGTGGATAGAAGGAGTGCCAGATTTACAAACCACTTGACCAAAATGGCATACTTTGTGTATGTTAGGGCCTATGAACAAAGCTTGCTACCAAGTCAATTTCCCCAGACTGGAAGCTGGTTTGACAGTGAATTCGTTTCTTTGCTTCAGCGTTCTTAGGTTTGCTTTTTAATTCTGTGAATTAGCATCAATACACGTGGGAGGACATTTTCTTTGGATCCTGCATTAAATTATTCTGAAGAGGCCCTGACAGTGAGAGGAGTTGAATGTCTGTCTCCTCATCTATCCTCTTAATGGGCCTTGCACTGTGTATTTTTGCACCTATTTGAAGCAGTGATATTAATTTTCCAATTACTGCTCAAGCTCTTTGACGGTGCCGATGAGCAGTTATGCAACATGTCTGAGTTGCTTCCTTTTTCCCAAGAGTGAGCAAGGACTGACAGAACAAATATTGGCTTCTTTGTGCAAGTTAACTCTTAAACTGAAATTTGGAGCTCATGCTGTGGATACTTTGAACAGGTCCCTGGTTAATAAAAATGAGAGGTTACAGCTATTAAAAAAAGGATAGGTGCTCGCACAGTGTCAGGAGAGCTGGAGTTTGTTCTGGCTGGTCTGAAAAGCTGAGTACAAGTTCATATAGCATTTTTGGTTTTCATCCATTGTAGGAAGCAGTGACATTTTATTTATTTAAGGCTAATCACCCCAAATGGTGCTGATTGTTCTAGTGTAGGAGTTAAACAAATACATAAACTCTTGTGTGGGCTTGTTACTCTGCTACTTAAGTGCCCCAGTGATCTGTCTTACTGGCCTCCAGTGTTTGTTTTTCCTTCAGGGACGTGCGCCATGCCTGTGCTGCCCTTTCAACAGGGAGCAGCTTTGCCAGATTTATCAGCAGATGCATCTCCAAATGAGTTGTCTGGGTCTGGTAGGATGCTGGGAGTGAACTGCCAGCAAAAGGCTGCCAGAGCTGGGTCTGTATACCTTTATCACAGGATGAGTCAAAGGCATGCAGCTGTGGTGCATCACTAGGAGCTTAATTCCATTGCCCTTCCTCTTGTGCTGTTTCCCGCAATAGTGATACCCATCTCATGACTGGTCCTTTCTAAAGAAGGGTTAGGCTAGGGTTCTCTTCTCTCTTTGGGGGTTTGTCCTCTTGGGGAAAACCAAAAGAATGGGAATTAAAATCATGGAACTTGTCCATCTCTCAAGGAAGGCCTTCCTTTCAAAACAAGATGGGCTAGCAAGCTCTGGCTGAGCCAGCTGTGCCCATTCTAGGACGTTTCCATTTCTGTTTGCCTCCTGCCCCTTTGGCAGAGATTACAGCAAGGTTGGTGGCACAGACGGGGCAGTAGACACCTACGTCAGGTGCTGGAGAACCGATTTGGTGTGTGCGCACATGGGGGGAGCCCCTCAGCCTGCCCAAGCCACCTGAGCAGCTGGGTGGCTTTGGAAGTGCCCTGCAGCGGGATGGGACTGGGGGGGAGTGGGCTCAGCCTCTCTGGGTTAGTCATGTTATGCTGGATTAGATGGGTTACACAGCTGCTTCCTAAGACGGCGTTTTGGCACGTGCGTGGAGGCTTTTCACTCCAAATTGATTTCCCTCACTTTCTTGCCTGCTTCGTGCAAGTGTGACCTAGAATGTGGAGTGCCAAGTCTGATTCACTGCTCCTTGCTTTGCAAGTTTTATGTATTGTTCCAGGGTATTAATTCAGTTCCCGTTTTTTAAAATTGGGAGATTTTTCATCTTGGATTGAATGATTTAAATTTCCTGCTGCGTACCAATGACCTAGTGGATGTAGTTGGATCTTGGAAGAGAGCAGTTTTACCAGTTTTATGTGTTGTGGAGATAATATTGATTATAATTTTTAGTTTGTTTGTTTGTTTGGGTCTTTTAAATGAATTAAGTGCTTTTAAGTGTTATCCTTTCCTTCATACTTTTCAGATGGCCTCATTTATTTGTAGATTCAAAAAGTTTCTCTCTTCTCCAGGAATCAGCAAATTAAACACAGATCAGTACATTTTTTTCCTTCTCTAAAACTGTTGATTAGCTTGTATTTGTAGTCTCTCTGCCTTGGTTTGTTAGAATGGACCAGAAAACACTTGAATCACTGCCCCATTATAAAAGCAGTACTAGCTGTACGTACACAGAGGTAAATGCACTGCAAGGGATGGTATTTCAAATAATAATCTGGAATAGAACACAGCACTGTCTCATTTAAAGTGTAGTTCTGCAGCCATCAATGTATTTGCTAATAAAAAGAGTGAATTTAGAGAATCAAAACACGTTCCATGGTAAAAGTGACCTGGAAAGAAATATTTTCACACAGTTTTATGTTACCACTGTTTTTTATTCATTACACATACACACATCCCCCACTGAGATGTTTTTTTGTCTTGTTTGCTGGTTTCAGAAGCTTCCTGGCTTTCAGTAAGAATTATTTAGTGTCCCAGATCTGCCAATTATGAGCTTCTCAAGCTATGGGCATAGGAGCAGAGGGACAAACCTCCAGGCAGAAACATGGTGCAAATAGCACTGAAGCAGCTGCAGACAAAAGGGCAGGCTGTGCATTTGATAAGTAAGAATTCAGTGTACTAGAACTGCAACATAGGCATATGAAAGCTGACAAATTTAGCCCAGGGTAAACTTGCCTTTGGGAGAGAGCTCAGTCCCTAGTTAGTGTCAGGTGTTCAAGGCTTTTAAATCAGGACTGCTTGACTTAGCACAGATTAACCCTTTTGTGAACCTCTGTCCTCGATCTTGGCAACCTCCATGCATTTGAGTTTCTCTGGTCATGTTATCTGATTGCACTTGGGGTAGGAGGAAACCAGAGCTTGGTAGAATATTGAAGGTAGGTATAGTGCATTTCTCCTAGATTTCTAAGCCTTTGGTGGTCCAGGTGAAACCATGGATGCTGGATGTCTGGGGATCACAGCCACTCTTTTAAGTTTACCTGAACTCAACAGCCAAAATCCATTGTGTCTTGCATGAGCTGTATGTCAGGAAGTATAGCATGTCTCAAGCATGTTGACTGGCCATGAGCAGAGCTGCTATCAGTAGAGCTGCCCAGGCTTTCCAGAGGCATTCAGCTTGCTGTAAGTGTAATCTCTCTTGTTTCTACACAGAACAAATCTTACACAACCACTGCTGAAGAGGTTGCTGAGCCTCAGCCTAATTTTTCTTCTTACCAGTTCTTCCCCAGAATGTTAGCATGTTGCCATCAAGTAGCAACTTCAGACAGTATAATTAAAATCACTGTCCTTAACAATGAAGATTTTTATGTGATATTGAAGTCTCTGGACCAATTACGCAGCCTGCTGGAAGCAGAAACGTGGCAAAGACTAGAAATTGAGTGAAGAGGAAAAATTATTATGTTAGTCCTTAAACTGAATTACCTTGCCATTTATCACTTCTACAGAAGTGTTTTTACTTTGTGTTAAATCCTCCTTCTGGTTTGATTGCAGGGAAGTATCAATTTCTGGTGCCCCTCCCCAGGAATTATCCCTCTCCCTATTGTGAGAGCTGATGCTTCTCCCTGTGTGGTTGTGTCTTGTATCACATCTGCATTTGGTGACCTCACTTTTTTTTAGCTGTTGCTGCAGTGGCTCTGTGCAGGGCTCCTGTGGTCTACAGGCTTCCTTCATCATTTGTTTACAGTGGCATGATTGTTACAGCTAGGGTCAGATCACATATCGTGAACCCTGAGGAGCCAGAGAAGCTTGTGCTTTTTCTAGCTAATTTACCAGGCCCCAGAAACTTCATAGAATTGATGGATTTTTACCACGAGTGAGTCAATGATGTACTTTGAAAGCTGTTATGTATCTTCATGTGGCTGCAGGAAAGTGAAACTGCCCCCTCTCCCCCACCCACTTTTGCATATTTGAAAGCAGAATTCTCAGACTTTTTATTAGCAACCACAACAGATGCTTAGCTTCTGAAACTGCTCTGAGGCATCAGATTGAGAGGAGCTGAGGTTACAGGCTTGATGCTGATACTGTTGGATGAAACACTGTGGTCTTTGTCATGCAAAGAGTGGGCATAAATATATTATTTTAAAACACTGATATTTGGCATCTCTTCTTGAGATGGTTATATCTACTTGCTTCTGTCACCTGCATTTTTAGATTAGGGGCTTAACTACACATCTATGTATGTTAACAGCTTCTAGGATAGGAGTGGCCTCATTAAAACTGTACTTCGTGATCGTGATGATGTGATTGTTTAATGCAAAAAGCCAGATTTTATTTTTTCTGTTAAACATGTTGGGTAGTGAGCGCTCTTGCTTTTTTAGCTGGAGCAAAGCAGTCTCTCCTGGAGCTTCTTTACTCAGCCTGGAGTAGATGTCAATAGTGTCCCATTGTTTTCACCTCCCTTGACCTCTACTTTAGGAGATATTTACACTTGAAGACAGAAAATCTCTTAAGTTCCCATCTAATTTATGAGCAAGGGGGAAGTAGTGGCCTTTTCAGAACTGATGTGAGCTCTGCCGTGCAACTGAATTTGAAGTCATTCCATCACAGACATGTTCACGTGGATGCTTTCTGCTCCTTGTCTTCATCTCTTGGTGCACTTGTATAAGAAATGCTAGGATTTAAGGAAGGGAAAGAAAAGACATCTGTATCTATCCTGCAAGAAAATGAGAAATGATGATATAGACAAATAGAGTGATTACAGGACCCTGACACAGAAGACATGGAAGATAAAGCTGGGGGGGGGTTCAGTGTTGTAGTTGTGGGTGGGAGGTTTTGAGTTTTGATGGCTATGCTTCACTGATATCATTAATGTTCTCATCTGAATAATGAAGTTAATTATCCAGTAATACAAGTGTTTGTGTGTGGGCAGGGTTTGAATCTTCCATATATTTGATTGTCTGTTGGGTAAAATTTTTTGCAAACCTGCTAACAAGACCCTGATCATTTATTTATGGCTTGTTTGAGAACTTAGCCATGTAATTCAAAGTTTTTACAGTGATTTCTTTAAAACTTCTAATTTTAGTTGTAAAAAACTCCTGTGTTGATATAAGTATCAAAGCTCAACAAAAGGACAAGAAAACATTTAGAACTTCAAGCAATGAAAGATCTTGAGAAAAGATAATAAGCAAGAAGTGGGTAGAAAAATTGTGATGACACACATTAATCATCTATTTAGGCAGCACAATTGAATGACTTTTTTTTCCCCCTGACTTCTGTGAGAATACCAGCAAAATTGACTGAATCCAGGTGAGTTTATTGAAGCGGTTGATGTATAACTCCAGAAATAGTTAACAATGTTACTGTGAATTTAGGCTAAGGATGATAGTCGCATTAGAAGAAAATTTAGCTAAACTGGTGTGTGTGTGTATGTGTGTGTATTGATGCCATGCTTTATAATCGGCATAAACTTAAAATTGCACTTGCAAGCCTTGTTCTTACAAACTAAACTTAGATGGACCATGGTGGTTTAAAACCTAGCTGGAAAATTAAACCCACTCAAGCTGCTCCATTTCCCCTGCCCTTCTGATAATGGTAGATCACTGGGAGAGATTATGAGTTGGATTTATTGAAAATCGCAATAACCGCAACAGTATTAATAGCAGAGTGAGAGGCTGTTTTACACACAGAAGGGTATTTACCACTGAAGGCTCCCCAGGTAGCACTTGATGTGGTCTCCACGAAAGGTTCAGCCTCACTGCTCTCTGGTGTGGTGGTATGTCTTAGTTTGGAAAGAGAGGTGTCTGCCAGGGCAGAGCCAGAGCTTCCCTTGGAACGGAGAATGTAAACCCCCTCCCTCTGAATTATTATAATTTTGAAATTAAGGGGTTTTCAGGCAAAGGTATGGGAATAGGAATAACAGTTCTTTACTAGGAATATTAAAAAATAAAAATGTAGTAGTACAAAAAAGCAAACGAACAAAAAAGAAAACCCTGACAGAGTCAGAACATTACCTGACATCCTGTTGGTCAGGATGTTGGTAGCAGTCCAATTAAGTCCTTCTGGAGTGACACGTGGTTCTATTGGAGCAGAGATGATCCTGTAGAAGGGTCCAATGGTGGTGAGGTGAATCTAGTCTTCCTCTGGGTATCCAGTGGAAAACAGGCTGTCCTGCTGTTCTGAATCTCAGGTTTTATACAGGTAGGAATGCTTGGGTCCTCCCACTGGGTGGAGCATCTAACAATGGGATGATGTAATGTTAACAGTCATGCAGTGAACCTTAATGGCCCATTAACAGAAGATATCCCCCTGGAGGGAGGATGGGTCATGGAAGAGATAAAAAACATTGCCCCAGCTGGTTTTAACAGCTGACCCATTAACAGAAGACACCCATCAGCTCCGAGTCACGAGGAATGGGTCATAGAAAAGAAAAAACCACTTCCCCAACTGGTTTCAACAGATAATAATGGAATACATACTTTTAGTTACATCTTGCATTGCAACCCAAGGCATCATGCCGACACAGTCCTGGTGTAGGGCAGCTTTCTGGTGTGGAGGTGGCAGCCACAGTCCTGGCACAGGAGACCGTGGTCTGGACCTTCTTCCCCAGAGCTAGGCAAAAACCACATGCTTCCACTTTCTGGCACCAGTATCTTCCTGCCAAAACCACAGCCCCAGCAATGATGTGCGTACTGTGGAATTAAACAGTGCTAGAAACTACACCCCTCCCCCTTTTTTTCTCTGTATGCAGGACACTGACTAAAACATCACTTTTGAGATCTTGCACTACCTAACCTAAGTTTTAAAATATCCTCTGAAGTTAGTAGGTGACAAGAAAAGGCAACAGTAGCAACTGCAAATACAATTACTAATGTTCAGTTTTGGTTTTACAGTTAAACCCCCCCCAACATTAACAAAAGCACCCATCCACCAATATAAAGAGTCAAAGAAACCACAGCTTTTTTAAAAAAGGGAAAAAAAATGACAATAGCTTCTTTAAGGTGGTTCAACATGATTGTAGCAGGGGTTTTGTCTCACATTGGCTTTGAAGCCCTGATGATGATGATAACATGTTGGGGTTAAATTTTTTTTGTAGTAGACTACTAAAGGCCTTTGGGACTTTGTTTTACTTAGGTACTGTTTAGCTTAAGACAATTTAAAAAGGAAGACACAAATGTGCATGTAAGTACCGTGTTGAGGGTCATAAAGGTAGAGCAGTGACAAGATACAGCATGAAAAACTTTTGTGTTATGTGGAATCTCAGCTGAAGGCTTCCCTGGCATCTCCAGAGGTAGCAAGCAAATTGTTTTTCAGCCATGTTATTGAACAGGTAGAGATAATGGTCATGGGGGGCCCCCATGCTTAAGGCATTGTGTCTTTTTAAAGCTCTATCTGTATTAATTTTTCTCTCTATTTTGATCATCAGCTGGGCTGTGTTGATGGCAAGAGCAGGATGGTGCTTGGGAAGATGGAAGCCTAGAAAAGGCATGCTATAACCTGCATCTGTGCTGTAGTCAGGGTACATACTTTCTTATTCAAGGGAGTTTTACATTTCCTTAAAGCCAGACTGACTTACAGTAGTGTGGAGTTGGGTCTAGCCTGAAGAACCTGCCTGTGGGCTGGGCAAGTGTGTCAGGCAGTTGGCTCACCTGGAGCACCATGTTCCTGTGCCCCTGATGCTTCTGGTAGCTGGGCCATACTGCTGCTGGGCTGACCTTGGTTTGTCACAGTCACACATGCAGCTGCAGGAGAGGTTGCCTTTGGTTGTGCTGGACTCTCCTGTGGGTTCAGTGCTGGTGGCACTTGCGGCTTAGCCTGTGGGGTAGTGGTCTCATCACAGTGCAAACTGTTGTGGAGCCAGGTGACTGCTCACCTCCCTTTCTTGTTTCTGGCCCTACACAAGCTTTTCCATGTTAGAAATTCCTTTAAAAACGAAACACTGATGTCTCAGTTAGAGCTTTTGAATCTGTGTGCTGTCCATGCAGGATGATTCTTAGGGTGTGTAACAAGAGTGATCACCTGAGATTGGAGCACAGCCTGCAGGAAGCATGGTCTGTCAACTCCTGAGGTGGGGATTGTGCCACCAGCTCCTAGGGGCTGGCCAGTGCAGCTGCTGCTCACGCTGCTCCATGAGCTCCCTGGGCCTTGTGTACCCCAGCAAAGAGCTCTGGAGAGCGGATTGGCTTGGTCAGCAGAAGAGCTTAAGCTGTTCCACAGAGGACTGGGGAAAGGCTTGTCTGAAGGAAGCAAAGGCTTGGCTGCCTGTGAATGAGGAGAGAGTTGCCTGCAAAACTACCATCTAAACAGAGCAAAGGCCATCACTCTCAGGTTTACCTTTGTTTTCGGCAGACTGTGCTATATCTCAATAGAGAAAAGAAGGATAGTCCACAAATTGAAGAGCTTGTAAATCATTACTCTAGATAAAATGATAAAGCCCAGGAGGATCTAGTTCACTCTGCACTTCTGTAGCTTGCTCTGACAAGCAGAGTGAGTTATAAGTTCACAACTTAGAAGTAGTAAAGTAGAGAAGTAAACTTTTAAAAGCTCTGTTCCTCTCCCTAAGACTATTGTGTTCTGAAATGAGCAATGGTTAAGTGGCATCAAGCATGTGGATCAGTGCTTATAAAAGGAAAATTCACATGCAAAACTGTTCTGAGGAAGAGTTTGACTTAGAAGACTTTTGCATCAGAATCTTGTGAAGGCTTTCTGGGGAAGCAAGCTGATATTTTTTCCAAACTTTCAGAGGCATAGGTAGTTTCAAAACTACTGAAATACTTTGTATATGAAGGAGTAACTTGATACTGAATGTTGGGTACCAAGTTGCAGCAGTTGTTATACTTAACTCCTAAGTTTGAAGAGCAGAATCATTTATTGTTTTTTTGCAATCAGTAAATTGTAATTTCCTTCTTTTTGAGCATGGTTTTTGACTTTTTCCCCTTCTTTTTATTTTTTTCTTCTTTTTCTCTTTTTTGTTTTTTTTTAATGTTCGCTTGTTTGGGTTTTTTTCCATTTGGCTGTTAGAAATGGATGCTGTTCTAAGATAAATGGGGATGTTTTGTTATTACATGCATTTTTCCAGGTTAATATACTGTATAAGAAGCTGCATAAGTAACACATAGGCAATATCAGTGTGATACACTCAATCTTCGCAAACCCAGAAATTATGAAAATAGCTTTTTTATTGAATGGGAGCATATTCATTTTTAATAATTTACAGCATTAGATAATTGACATGATGAGACTTAAAAATCAGTGGAAAGAAAAAATAGCCCTCCATCAATGGCTGATTAGTGTTTTTTGCCCAGCTCATGCAGCCTGTACTTCTTAGGTAGACAAGATAGTGTGCATTTGGAGAGTGGGGAGACTGCCAAGTGTTTTTTTTGCAGCATGTTGGAGGCAAAATTGCTTTTCTGAAATGTGGCAATTCCTGAATTTCTGTCTAAGGGGAAGCCAGATGCAATCAGCTGTGTCACTGCCTGAAGCTGGCCTGGTTGCTGGGTTTGCTGCCTGTTAGATACAGAGTGGGAGCAGGGAGGGGACTTCGTCAGAATTTCCTAAGGAAGAAATGCATGCAGCATCATGCACCTGCATGACAAGAAAGTGGGAACAGGGCAGTTTTTTAGCTGCCCTGGCTGTAAGAGTAAAGTGCATGACAGAGAACCTGTTGTGAGTTTTCTCCAGGAGATGGTAGCTACTCATCAGCTGAATAGGTGAGTGGGTGGTTGGCCCTGGGTAAACCATCAGGGGATGCCCCAGCCATGTTCAGCTCCCACCACTTAAATAATAAAGTAAATGGGAAAGCTCCATACTGGAAGGAGCCTCCCTTTCACATGCAGAGATAGCAGTGGGCAAGGGGAAGTGCCTTTCAGCCCTGCTTTCTTGAGTGGGGACAGGAGAGTAGTTTTCTCCTCTTTTGCCATTTCTGGAAGGTGTTTTAAAGTCTGAAAGAAAAGATTTCTCTAGCAGAGGAGAAATGTGATACCTTAGAAATAAAATAGCTGTCAAAGAGATCATATAAAATGTAAAACCGTATAACAAAATGTCTGAGTTTGGGGGCTGTGAGTATAGTGGTGGCTTTTAAGGATTTTAAATGGCCAAGTAGCTGGTTTCAGCACTAAAGCACTATCCCGCTCTTGAAAGATTGATGATCTTAAGATATCCAAGTATATAAAGATTAAGTCTTGCAGTGTAGCTCAGGTGATTAGGGATGAAGTGGCTGTCACAGTCTTGTTAGTTCCAGCGGGTACTTTGTATTTTACAGATGATAGAGATGGAAAAGGGGTGCTGTGGAGAAGCAAGAGGAAGAAAAGGATATCAAGAGTGCACCTGAGGACAGCAGTGAGGCTCCTGTAGTAGTATAGAAGAGAAAATTTTGCATCCCCTCTGGACCCAAAAGAGGGTTTTGTCTTGCACCCACAGCAATGTTTTTTTTTTGGGAAGGAACTGCCTTGGCTTGGGGGTATTTATGATTCTCTGCCCACTGGTTTGTGTTTCAATTTGTGTATGCCATGGAGAGTACACAAAAGACTTAATTCTGCAGATTCATTAAGCTGATATTTTTCTCTGGCCCTTAGGTCTTGGGGCTATCCAAGGTCAGTTTTTTTGAAACTGTGGTTTATGGCAGTGGCTGTTGAGGAAAACTGTTCTACTGTGCTTATTTAATTTATTTGAATATTTAGTGTAGCTAAGTGCATTGCATTTTGATAATTGAATCTTTAATTAATTGTTGGTAGCTAAAAGCAAATAGGAATGTCTATAGAACAGTTTCTTAGGAAATGCTTGCATTGTGGATCAAATTGCATTTCCTCTGAACCTGAAGCTTTTGTTTTGTTTCCTGGTCTTCAAAGTTCCTCATTATGGTTGCTGTGACACACTTAGAAAGAGAGCAATCCCATCACTAAGGATCACTGCAAAATGTTTAATCTGGCATTTCTAAGTGATGAAATTAAAGAAGATAAGAATAAAAGCACTGTAGTAGCAAAATCTATTTCCAGCTCCTTCTGCATAGAAACAGCATCATTTGCAGCACACCAAAATGCTTCCAGTTTTAACTGCTGTGCGTAAACACAGCAAGGAGCTGTGTAGGAAGAGGGAAGGTGTATGGACATTCCTTATTATTAACACCATGTAATACAGGTAATGGGAGGGCTTTTTCTAAAGGGTGCCTGTACAATCTTTTTGTGATGGAGAGTAGTAGTACAAGAGTGTAAAAAATTGCTGCACAGAAAATGCTGGAGCCCAGGTTGTTTTTAATTACAAGTCAACAGAATGTTTTCAGCCTGCTTCTTAACCAAGTGTTGGGGGTCTAGAACATTGTAGAAGGCAAATACTTGGGGAAGGTATCCTGCTGAGGCACACTGTAACCTGAATTTCAGCACTGAATCTGTGTAATGGCTGTATACAGATAGGAGAAAAAGTAGGGGGGGAAAAGTGAAATAAAGGTATATTAGCACTAATGTGCTAGTGACCTATTTTTGTGTAATGTAGGTACAGAGAAGGAAAGCCCCCTTTGGGGTGTTACCCCTCCTAGATGAGTTACAAGCAAAGGCATTTGGTTGAGCCTGCTCCCCTCCTCTCCCTCAGCTGGGATCAGCCCTGGCTGTGTCCAGTGCCATGGAGAGGACTTTGAATTGTTGAAATGCAGCTGCTAATTCCTGTTTTTATGACTCAGAGCAGGCTTAAATAACACTGTAGGTGGGTCTTCTGGTATTTAGTGTTTTACAGTATTATGGTTTTTTGTTGTTGGGAATTGCATGGTGGTGAGCAGGATGACAAGGAAGCTTTGCAGCATGCAGGGAATTGTGTTTAGTGTTCTGTGTTGGACATCTATCAAATGCCATGAAACTGTTCCATGGCTGACTGATCCATCATGGATCAATCAAAGAACAAGGGAGCCCTGTACACATCGGCTGCCCCTCCACAAGCAGCACTGTGGTTAATAATCTAAGATACAAAAGTTTTGAATGTAAAGTTTGTAAATCAGGATAGTCCCAGTCTGCAGCACTGGTGACCACATCCCAAGCTACTTCAGTGACAGGGCTTGGCAGTTGGAGTGTCCATGGGTCCTGTCACATAGGTGATATTTGACCAAAGGTGAGTCAGTTTCTTCTGAAATCCCACCTTTACTAAAACAGCTGGATGGTTTGCTTGTTGCAGACAAGGTTATAGCAAGTGTTCATGTTTCTTTGTTCTTCACAGGTGTTAAAGAAGCACAATTTGATTCATGTGTCTTTTATAAACAATTCACAGGGCTAGGACAGTGCTTGTAGGTGGTAGTGGTAGTGTTGCTAGAGCTGTTGGAACAAATTTAGTTATGTCTGGAAATTTTGTCTTAAATTTGCTGATAATACCTCCAAGCCATGTCGTTTCTTCTCAAACATCAGAATTAGGATCCTTTTACACCAAGCTTCTCTTTCAAGCTTTACCACTTCATCTTGCCTTTTTGTTTTAGGCAATTCTTTGTGTGTCTTTGTCTTAGTTGTTATTAATTCCAAAGCAAGGATACTTTTTTCGTACCTGTCTTCTAGGCAGGATTTGTTCGTTGCTGCCTCTGAAGTAGAAATTGCTCTACAGATTTGAGCAGCTTTCCAGGAGCTAAATAAGCATTTCTGTTAATGGGTCCTCTTTGGACTGAAAAGGAAATGTGTGTGAAGCACTCCGTTGTGCCATCTTGTGGTGGCCCCCGTCTTGTTCCCTGCAGTAAATGTGAAAGGTGCATCCTTTCTCTAAACACGGCAGATTTATTGGCATCTCTTTTCATATCTGAGCACACATTAAAAAAAAAAAAAAAAAGCTTGGAACTGTTCCCCATACCATCCTCTGCCGTCCAGAAAATACAGAAATTGGTGACTCAGAGCAGGCTTGAATTTTTGATGCAGTGTGGTGGCAATAAGGTGAAAAGCTGTGATCTTCACAGCATTCCTGTGTCAGGCAGGCTCACTGTCTGTCCACGGCTCCAATAAGGGAGCCTTGTTGAGGAACCCGTGGTTGACTTGAGGAATGATAATAGAAAAACATGCAGTAGAGCAGCCCTTCATGGGAATGCTGAGGTAGTTACTTGTGCTGCAGAGCTTACCCCTGTCTTGGGCAGGACAGAGTTGTGCTGATGCAAGCAGCAGCTCCCCTTACTGTGTTTTGGTCTTTGGCTGGCCACACAGCACCAGTGACTTAGACGAGCCCAGGAATGTGTTCAACTTGGCTAAGGGTCAGCTCAGGGAGGGAGAAACTCTTGTTTTTGTGTGTGAACTGAAATGCACTAACACTTTCCTAATAGTACTTCTTCAGCAGCAAAAGAGTGCTTTAGTATTGGTGTATAAATAAGGGGACATTTGGAATAGGAGTGAATAATGTCCATCAGTAGTTTTGTTCTAGATGGCGCTTCAGAAGTAGTCGAGACCAAATGATCAGAGACAGATTCAGCGCCAAGGGCTGTGTGGGTGAAGGTGGTGGTGCTGCAAGCCCTCAGACTGGGGCTGAGCTGGGCATTTTTGCTGATATCTGCAGAGAAACCCACCATATGCCAAGCGATGCCACCGTTTCAGATAATGCTGCATACATGTTCTTGCCGTGCCTGAGCTAATCAGCCCTCCAAAAAGCCCTCCAGGATGTCAGCTAGCCTCTTTGTGTAGGGAGGCTCAGTGCTTTTAGCAGGAACTGCCTCTCTCAAACCCAGCTCTAGTGGTGCTGAAAGGGGCCTTTTATCTAATCGAACTCCAGTTGCTTCAGGATGAAGCATTTGCAACATCAGGCATGCAGCCCGGGAAATGAACGGTCGATCCTACAGGGACTGAGGGAGGCTGGATGCTCTAACATGTATTGATTCACCCGTGTTTTAACAAAACAAGAACTGTATTAGTGCTGCTGCTTTACCTCAGATTATTGTGTGCACATTAGATATTGAGTCAGCAGTAGCAATGGAAAGCTCATAAGAGAAATCATAAAGGAACTAACAGAGGTGGAAACTTTAAAATGGTAGTGGTTTGGATTTTAATGGTATTGAATAATAAGGAAAATGGGATGATATAACTAAGGTGTATACAGAAGAGTGACTGTCTTCTGGATTCAAGGCATTCTCAAGATGATGGCTATCATAAGAATGTGATAAGAAATAAGAAGACTTGTTACAAATGCTTCTTTCCTCAAGTAAATTATAATGGAAGAGACTGAATCAATTTTGAGGCTGACAAAATGGCAGATGTCAGGGGCTAAAGAAACTATGGTGGAAGGAAAGGTATGGAGAGTACATTTTAAGAAGTAAAATGGCAACAGTTGATCAAAAAAGGTACAAAGTTGGTTGTTGCTTTTGATTTGGGTTTTTTTTAAAGTTTCTGTGTCAATCAGTTCCCGACAAGGGAAAAATATTTGGCTAATCATCTTTGAGGCTTCAGCAGAAGGAAGTTTCAAAACATCTGTGGTAGTGAGTGGTGGGAGCATCATGCAACTTCCCAGGCCCATGAAATGCTGAGGTGATTTAATTTTGTTTCATGCCTAGTCAAGTAGTCCAAGTATGCTCACTGTGTTTTTCAGAACTCTTTATTCCTGAGCATTTTAAAAAGGGTAGCGGTGTTTTTCAGATTTTCATTTCCTTATGGATTTGAAACTGCTTTAAGTATGGATAGGGTAGCTTTAGTTGCTGTGGTTTGTGTGGCAAAATAGATGCAATTAGCACAGAGCTGTGTTTCTCTAGTGATCTTCCCAAGAGTGACTGCCATGTAGGATGACTGGGTAGGCCAGTGCAGCCCTGTTAATTTAATTTACAGTGCTAAAATGGGTAATAAGGCTAGGATTTGACAATAGATGGCAAAATGCATCTGTATATTTGTTAAATTGATATGCTCATGGAGGATATATGTTATTTACTGAAACCAGAAGGTGACCTTGTAAGCCATGAGTCTCTGGAGATGATAATTTGCAGGATATGTTTTTGGTGAATGTATCAAATTTTGTTTCATGTACATTCTGAGCAGCGTAGGGAGCATTACAGAATTTGGAATGATAAAAACATTAAGAAATCATCAACTTGGGTATGTGTGTGTGAGTAGGAGTCATTTAAAATTCAAATCATAATCCTATTTTATGCTTAAAAAAAGACAGAGTAGGAAGACAGACCAAAGCTGCTGTTAAATAAATATAATTCTCCTGTATTATCCTTGCCATGGAGCAACAGGCAGGGTGTGTACCCCATATAAAATTTGGCTGGATGTGCTTGCTGCCTTCACATCAGTCACTCACAAACCTTTTGACTTACAGGTGTGTTAAAGCATGAGTTAACTCCTGAGGTTCTTCCTTTACCCTGTGTGTGTTTATCTTTTGATGGGATCTTTTAACTTTATTAGTGATTGAGTGCTACTGGTGGCCAAACAAAATGGTTATGGAGGAGTGGGGTTGTGACGCATGAAGCTGAACAAGTGAGATCATTTTTTTATCAGATGATAAGGCGGATTATACACCGTGCCCAGCTGACATTCCTGACAGGAATACATTGTGAGCCAGGGAGCTCTTTGTTCCAGGTTATCCCTGGAGTTAGGGTGTCTGCTGCCCTGGGCCTCTGAGCTTCCAAGTGAATTTGACCATGACACTTCTGTGCTCAAGGTTCCCTGGGTGCAAATGAACAGTGGCAGAACCTTCTTGGTGAGATGCCTGAGGATTGCTTGAGAGTAAGGGTGGCTGCTTCCGCTTTTTAGTTTCTTTGTATGAAGAAATAAAAACCTCAGGAAATTTAGAATCTGCCTATTCTTGAAAAACAGCACTCCTGGATGCTTCTGAAAGCCCTAGACAATTGTGCAATCACACACATGCTCGTTATTCTTGTCAGAGGAATGCACAGAGACCTGGGTCTTCCTTCACAAAAATAACTTGTTTCTTAAGAGGGGGCTTGAACTGTCAGTGTGAAAACACCTCCAGTGCCTCTGCCTTTGGCACCAGCATCACATTTCTCAAGGGAAGGACTAGAGTGGAACATGTTTTTGAGTAGATGGCAATACATGTTCTGTTGCCCCTGCAAGTACTAACAACCATGCAGAATCCAATTGACAGAGACATGGCTGAGCTTTACCCTAAGAGCCATTATTTGTTTATGAACTGCAGCCTTATCAAGGAGAAAGAAGTCATTGGAAACAAACCATTCATGTTTCACAGCTCATCCAGGAAATCTTGGGTTGAATTGGGGTACAGGCTACCCTGTTGCTAAACGTGAGCAAAACCAGTGATGTTATCATGCAGATGTCACAGTGAAATTTTGAAAACATTAGAAAAAAATCAGAAAGCAGTAAACCAAAGTGGATCTTTTTAAGGGTCACGATGTGTACTTGCATATTTTAACAGCTAAAATTTTGGTAAATGGCAAACCTCATCTCAGCCAATTCTGCCACTGTAAAAAAAATATCAAAAAATAATAAATCTAGTCCTGCTGTTGTCAAGATGGGTCATTAATTTTGCAGTAATAATTGACCTTCTCTTGAACTGATTTTACATAAAAATCAAACTTTTGCTTGTTTGTGAGAGTGTTAACTGTGAAAACTGTAGAAATTTGTGTTATTGGATTAGAAACTCCAGGCTTTTTTTTTCCCCTACCATCTTATTGCTCAAGAGTAGCCCTTTACCTGCTAAGTGGGGAATATCATTTTACAGCAGGCCTCTTCTTTGTGCATAAATGCATCTTAAGATAAGTGGGTTTTTCAACTCTGTTGGTTTTAGAAAGATCATTTTGGGATCACTGGTATGTCTGCCACAGGAATACACACTGCCATGTGCTCTGTTGGAACATTCTTTTCCAACATGATTTTGTTAGGGCCATCTGGTTACCTAGTTTAAATTTAACTTTGTTGTTTGGACTGCTCATGTGTACTGTAGTCATGTTAAATTGACCCTTTCTAGGCTATAAAGTAGCTTGAACTCTGATATGCAAGCAAATATTTTAAAGCAAGACTGCGACATGATTCTTCTGTAACAAGCTGTCCCCTGTGGTGACATACACAGAGGACTCATCTATCTGATGCTGTTGGCCACTGCCTAGAAGGGGGTAGTACTAGAAAGGCCACTACCTTTCCTAAATATGGAAAGCAGTTCTTCAAAAAGTTTCCTTTCCCCTGACTGTCTCACTTGGCCATCTGAGGTGTAGTGACCAGAAGCTGCTCTGCCTGTGACACTGGAGAGGTTTTTTTGGTGATGCTGGTGCAGGGAGGATGCTTGATCACGTCCCCCTCTGCAGACATGGACAGCTTGTGGATGGGTTCACGAGGAAGAGTGGCACTCCTACTGATAGTGAAGCTGTTTTGTGAGCATGGGGTGTGATCTTACCCAGAGGCTCCCGGGAGAGTGGAGTGCACCTACTGTGTGTGGCTGTCCTGAGGAGGTGGCTGAGGGAGGGAAAAGATCAAGGTTTTATTACTGTGAGAGAAAGCTGCTGCTAGACTGGGGAAACTGTGGCTGAACAGTGGAAAATCCCTTTGGGTAGGCCCTTCCCCTTTCTCTTGGTGCTGGACTGTGGAAGAGATACTTGGGATAGGTGTATCTGGGAGGAGAGCACGAGAGGCTGTCTCCCCCCTGTACATGAGCAAGGAAATGAGGCAGCTTTGTGTGACAGGGCCAGCCTGTCATAAGGGGGCTTCAGGGAAGGAGCTGAGCCTTACAGGAGACACGGGTTTTTCTGCAGCAATTTGGCTCTACGCCAGTGGTAACCAAAGCAGGGGGTCTCGTCATATCAACCCTGAAACAATCTGCTAATATTCAACACTGGTACAGCGCTGCTGTTCTTAGGATTTAGCAAGATGTTATCCAGCTGAGGAACTGAAGCTGAAATCCAGTCCCTGAAGTGTTCAGTGTTCAGAGCTGAATGCTGGGTTGCATTCTCAGCCTGCTTCTTCCTCTCCAAGTGAGGAACGTATTTTGTGTCAACCTGATCACTTGATCATGGTTACCAAGCAGGGCTGAGTTCAGGAGGTTCTAGCTGTGTGAAAAGCTCTGCATGTGTTCTGGGATTTTGATGCAGGTGTTTGAATAGAGTTTCTTTCTTTCTTTTTCTCCTTTTTAATCTGAAAAAAGATGCAGCCAACAGTAGATAATTCTGTGGGTAAATCAACAAACAGTACTGTAGTTTTGCAAGATGAGTCATTCCTTTTGCAAGGAGTAAAATCTGTGAGTGGGATGTGCTACCGGAGATTGGAGTGATATGATATAGAATCATTACATTTTCATTAGCAGTAGATTCCAAAATACTAGTTTTGTTATGCTTGCTCCCCAGAGTCACTGGTCTCACTAGTCTAACTGCATTTTTCCATTGCCTTTGCTGGAGAAGAAATTCGGGTGCTATGAATGAGAAATCTTTGCATTCTTACTCTGGAAGTGCCCCAAATGTGTCCAAAACTCCCCCATTTGTTCACACTGTCTTATATTGCTAATAGAATCATGATAATCTTGTATAATTTTTTTGACATTTAAATACATCCTATGTTCCTGGTAGGACTTCTCATCCTTGCTGCTTTTAAAAATGTCACTAAGATTTCTGTTTTATGATCTTGAGAGATTGGTTAAATACGTTTCCTCAGTTCAGTGGTGTGCTAACTAGCTTATAGCTGATCATATTGCAGCAGTCTCTTCAGTGTGTTCTACTGGATCTGGTCCCAGTTTTGCTTCCTTCAGTGTATGACAGCAGAGGGAATCTACACTCACTCTGCTAGAGGCTTTTCCCCTCTGGTTTCAGGATTTTCTTGGAAAAGAATCTTTTATAATATTAAATGTTCCTTACAATTTCTGTTCTTTTTTATTTTTTCAATAGGTGTTGGCATCATGTCGGGCATTTCTTTTAACATCTCGGATTCCCACCAAGGTAAAATTACTGTGTTTCTATAAAATACTTTGGGGTAACACATAAAAGTTACATAAACTAAGTCGCAAAAAATTAGCTTATTTTAGTTATACTTGTACATCTGTTAAAAAAGTAGATAATTGAGAAATGGTATGTAGCATGGTCTTGAGTTAGAATGATGTTTCTATTAGTATATGCCTTAAATGAATTTTCCAATACATATATATATATATTTATCGACACACTCCTTTTCAGAGGGATTTTAACTTCTAGAAATGCAGGTGGCTGAAGAGTTGCATTATAAACTCCAACGTGAAGAACTGTGAGAGGATCCTGATGAATTTTATAGAAGGACAGTTTATGTGCAAACAAGTTGATGACATTATTCCCTCTAGTGTTTGTAGTGTCAAATAGGATTACGTTTCATTTGGAGGCAGAACCTCTGTGGAGTTTTATTTAATTCTGCTGTTTTCTAATGGTTTTTGCTGTTCATTTTGAAAAGCAGTTTGGCAGCTTGCCTCACCAATGCCGGTGAATTACCGGTGAATTATTTTTTCTGTGCCTGTGACAATTTGTAATGATTGTTGTAGGAGAGAAAGATGATTTTCACATGAATAAAAATGATGCATGTGAAAGAACATCTCCTGTCCAGCTTGGAACCAGTGAATGGGAATTTGGCACATATCCTGTTTTGTTGTATTTGACATGTGTGTGTCTAAGTGTGTGTATGTATATATACATATATATATATTCACATACACACACACACTTTATAGAAATACCAGAATCCATACATGGAGCTATTGATACCAAATTTTCAGTTATGGTCACTGGTAAATGTGACATCCTTAGCTAAAATTTGAAGATGCTGACTGACAGGTGGGATGAACTGCAGCTCTCATTTCTGCTGCTATTTGTTTTCCGCAGTTGATCTCCCTGTCCCTGCAGCACGGATGTCTCTGGTTGGTTGTCTATTGGTGTTTGAATCACTGCAGTTTTCAGCCAGGGCTTTTTAAGACAGGGTTTGGTGATTGCTTGCTTGGAAAGATAGATCCAGTTGATGAACACCTCAGACATCAGTGGAGTGGCACTATGATAGGTGGTTATTTGTGTTAAACAGTAGCAAAGCCATTATAAGTCATCAAAAAGCTCTTGAAGGCTGAGGCTTGGAGTACTAAGTGAAAACTCTGTTTATTTGAGTGTTTCAGACAATTCTCAGAACTCATTAAATAGATTTGCATAGCTGAAAAACATGGGGTTTTTTTTTCATTAAAATCTAGAATATGTATTCTGTACTGGTAGAACTGTAATTTTGGTGATACCAAATAGAAGAAAGATGATGACAAGCTGTGCTTATGATTTATGTAAAAATTAAACTTTTTATATCTGAACAATTATTAGGATGGTTGAAAATGCATTTCTGTGAGGGTTAATGAAACTTAGTAAGTTTTTTAATGTCTGTAGTACTTTCAGTAGCTGCTCAGAAGCTTTCAGAGGCTGAGAACTTCCGTATAACTGTCAGGCAGTAACTCCTTGAAAGACAGCTGAGAACATTCAGCAAAGACACGTCATTTCTCTGGGGACCTCTAACAAAATTGAGTATGCCTGGAGATGGCCTGTTCTGAGTAACTTGTTACTGCTGCATTCCATTCCAAGCTTTCCTTTTGCTTAAACGATGCTGTTGAGGTGTATCTACTAAACAAGGACCAAAGCTAAAAAGCATTAATGTTGTTTAACTGCAATAGCAGCTCACACTATTATCCTTAGAGCAAAGATATTGCAATGGCCACCTCTAAACTTCACGCTCTGGTCCAATCAGTTCATTCCCACTAATCGAGATGGACTGTTTGGGAAGGAAGGACAGTACTTAAAGCTTGCTAATTCTTGCTGCAGTCTACATAAAATGTGATTGCAACATTAGTAAATGTTGGATGCCCACAAATCAGCATATAAAATATTTGTAGGAATGTAATTCAGATTTGTGAACGCATTTCTAGTGCTACTTTCATTAAGTTTTGGTTGAAAAAATTGAAAACTGTAAAATTAGCTGTCTGGGTAACTGAAAGGTTCCTAAATGAGGGGCAGGCATAGCTTTTTGAGAGATATAAGCATATATAAGCATATATATAAGCATATAATTTTGGGTAAGAAATGAGATTATGCCTTTTAAAAGCTTGTAAAAATTATTTCTTAGTTTGAGGTAGATGATGTTTAAAATGTGTTTTACATTTTTGTAGTAAAGCAAGGACTGTAATTTCATATTTTTAACTAGAAGAATGAACCAAAGATGAGCTGTAGAGATAGTTCCATGTTTCCTCATATTTGTTATTCTAGGCAAAAGGATTTGCAGACTAAATTCTTGAGTTTGGGTCTGTGTGAACTTTTCAAGTATTTTTGGTTGTGTATACACAATATGTATATACATACACATACACATATATGTATATATGTGTTTGCACGTACTCTAGCAAAAAAAAAGAACCTTCAAGTTGATAAGTAAAAGATTTCCAAAGTAGGAAGGATTTCAATCATAGAAACTCCCCCCCTAAAATAAATTTCATTATGATTTAGGTAAAGACATATTTAGTAAGTACTGGAAAAAAAGAGCTTTTCCCTTCTATATGTGTAGTCCTGCTTAATCCAGTAGCCACCAATAGCTGCTATAGATTTTTTTGCTGTTGTTTTTTTTTTTTTTTCCCCCTTTTTTTTTTTCCTTTCTGCCCTAATGCAACTGCACGGGGCCGTGTCATCACAAAAGATTGCCAGCCCTGGCTTAGAAATAAAGCACTGAAGAGAAATGAATGCCTTGCACTTGGGGAAAATTCAGGGTGTTGGTGTGAGCCCTGAGAAGAGGCTTGTGCTGGTTCTGCCTCTGCTGCCTCAGTTCCCCGTGCTCACTTGCTTTGTAACCAGGTGTGGTGCCACCCCTGAAACTGCTTGTTTGCTGTGGATGCTGCCCCGGCAGCAGAATGTGTGAAATGAAGCACATGAAGTCCCAAAAACTTCAGAGTAAAGTTCGTTCAGCAAGGAAGGCCTTTGGTGGAAGGTGAACTTTGCACGGAAATGAGAGGAGTGCATTTATCTTCTGATGCTGCCGAGTCATAAGGGCAGCCGAAGGGATAAGGATTCAGAAAATAGGCAACAAAGTGACAGTAATAACTAAAGTTTTCTGGAAAGCTTTTTGATGGTTGGAAGCTGGTACCTCTGTTCTGACTTTCCAGTGTGCTGTTCCAGCCTTTACAGGGAGGAGTCTAGTTACCTTTGTCTGGGTTCCGAGCGCCTCAGTAGTCATTCAGGGTTGACTTTTTCACAAATACAGGAATAGAATGATATGATGCTTCCCAGATAGCTGGGAGCACCCTGACTGTGGACCTAGGATAAGATACAGTACAGGAAACTGTGCAATTCAGACAGATTTACTCGGTTGCAATGGTTTCAATGATAACTAAAAGGAAATGAGCTAAAGTCTTGCCCCGTAGTTACGGTTCAGTCCAAGAGGTTTGTTTCTGTATATCTTGGCTGTTAAGATGATTGTCTACATAATTGTGAATTCAGATCTTAGCACACTCCCTGTAGTCCTAGATTTGTCCTTGGAGAAGAATTCCCTGCCACCTTCTAAGCTTCCATTTGCATTCAGTATGTTCTGCCCTGCCTAGTTTGACTGTCATCCAAATAAATCACTCAGACAAAGCTTATGTATCACTTCCTCTCATACTGTTAGACAAGCTAAAGCAGTCCTTGGACATTTATGTTCATATCTGTATTTAACTATCTATATATGTTATTGTTACTCATATATATATATATATATGTAGTGTGTACATGTCCCTTCAGCTTCTGTGTAGTAAAATTTTTCACATCTGTGATCAATGTAACTAATGAAAGAATAATTGCGAAGCTGTAAGGATTGTAATAAATGATTAATCAGTCACAAGAGCACACATCAGTACTGTATTGTCATCAGTATTGTATTAATGATGCATTTTATAGTAAAATTTATTCATAACATTGATTATAAGCTTATGTGCTTATAGCTTGCAGTAAAATGTCCACTGTGGTATTCCTATAGTATCTAATAACCATTTAAACCTGTAAGAATCAAATGTAAGTATTTTTTAAATGAAAAATGTGTCCAGGTATTAACAAATACTTAGTGTCAATTACAGAAACTGATATCAAATATTAGTGGCCTGCTCAAGGTTTTCTTAACCTCATTGAGAAGTGTAAGTGCTCTTTAAAATAAGATGATGTTTGCAGTAATGTGGTGCTTTCTTTTCTAACTACAGTTAGAACTAACCTTCAGCTACTTGGAAATCCAAGGAGTAACTTCCAGTAAACCAGGCCAGGTGAGTGTATTCTAGATAAAAGATACTTGTTTACTCATTGCTAAACTGTCCTAGTCAAGGAGGTAATGCTTTAACATTCAGGTGTCCCCTTCCACGGAGCCCACTGTGCATTTGTCTTTTTGCAATCATACTGGTCTAAACTCTTAAAAATAACAGTACGAATTTAAAGAGTCAGTTTTAGGAATGTTTTGTGCACTTGGAATTATGATAAGAAGTAGATTGGGTTTTTTCCTAGTTCAGTATGGTACAAGTTTCCATTTGTATCATAAGTGGATCTTTTTCTCAGAGCTGGTAAAGCAATGGTGGCTGGTATGCAATCATCCCCACACAAGCTGCAGTGGCTTCTGTGGTGGATACCTTTATGGGGAAGCCAAAAGCTACTGCTTACATTGCAGGCAGAAATGCTTTGCTTTCAACTATTCTTCATGCCTTTACTGTGTACAACACAAAATATATTTGACAGCAAGTTATGTGCCCAAAAATGTAAATGTCAAAGAGAAGATGCTGAAAAGAAGAATGCCTTTAGAGCATTTTAAATTCATAAGATGAGCATGTTGACAAGATTTGACAGTTCAATTGTATCAAAGTCTCCATGCGTTTCATGTGTGTTTAGCTTTTAAAGAGCTTTTTAAGAATGGGAGTGCCTGAGATACTTTGAACTCTGAAAAGCTCTCATTGTATTAACATGTCATCTTTTTAACCTGTCCTTTGAAGCTTTCCTTAAAGAAGGGGGAAAAAAAAAGGTCCAGGTGTTTTGATGGGGAGAGGTTTACTAAATTCTAAGTTTTTGTGGCCTATTTTAATTAAGGTACTAAAAAGCCTGGTAACCATTGCTAATTATTCCTGAAGGCATAGACAATCACTGTTGCAGCAGCATTTACAAGAGATTTTCAACAGCCTCATTGAGCAAACACTTTTCCTAAAATATTTCTTAAGGTTTTTCACGTTTACATTCATTTGTGTTTTAACTGTGTGAGGCTTATAACTGAAGGCAGAGAGAATCCTAGATAATTTCTTGTGGAGCAAACGATTTTGTTGCAGTTTTCCTGCAAACAGCATATTATAGCTGTGATATCAGAAGGGTGTAGTTTTGTGCTAGGCATCTTGCAGAGAGCCATGAAGAGCTTCCTACTGTAAGATAAGTGAACAAATGGACAGAGTAATATAAGGAAATGTTGTGCTGACATTGGTGATGATGAAAAACTGCGGGGAGTTGCTCACTCATTCATCATCGGGGAGTGGTGGCAACAGGCTCAGAAAGTTGATGGTAGAAGGTGTGAATAGTCTCAGCCTGCTTTAGGGGTAACACAGCCTCTTCTAGCATTATCACGGTGCTGACCCTAGACATGAATTGGGAACAAAGGGAGCTGTGGGAACTAGCTTCAATAAGAAGCAATCCCCTGTATCATACTGCATAGAGTCCCCCCTCCTACTGTCTGTCTTCACTTATTTATGCCTAATGTTACCTTCTCACCGTGTGTGCACAGCTTCTCATCTAAAAGAGATGATGACTTGGGCTGCGCTAACCATTCTCACTGGCGTCAACAGAAGTATTACTCTGCTTCCTATGATGCAGCTGAAAGTAGCAGCAGAGCTGATGTGTCACTCATACCCTAATCTGATTTGTTTCTGAACACTCAATATCTAAGACAGGCATGTTGCAAAAGGCTTTATTTATCCCCCTCTGAAGCATGTATCCCCCAGACAGTGGGACTGTTACGCTGGCTGAGTTACTGCTTCATCTGCACTGAGACAACACAGCTCGGCAGCATTTTCTTAAACAGCACACAACAAAGCATTAGAGCTTTTCCAGAGGATCACAGCCATTAAAGACTTTTACTTTTTGCTGGAGGAAACAGGCACCCTGCTCATTCAATAGTTTCCTGTCAGGCTGTGCTTGCTTCTCCTGGTGTTCTGGGACGTGTTTCAAAAGAGGACAATGCTGTGAAAAGTTCTTGGTTTTCAAAGTGTTAGCTGAGGTCAAGATCCTTTGAAAATTGTATTCCCGTGGGAAGCAGGGCACTGTTAGAAAAAGCAAAGTTTGAATACGGGGGTCTTGTACGTTCAAGAACAACTTTCAGAAACTTTACCTGGACCGTTGCTGTGTCATGTCTTAAAGAATAACAGATTCCTATGAACATTCAGCTGCTTTTAAAATGCTCTCCTGTTTAATTCATCAACATCAATTATATGAGACCCTTCTCAGCCTCTTGCACTTTTATTTATAGTTGATTATGGAAACTGAGAAATGCAGCATCTCCATGAAGATGGCATCCTCAGAGGACGTGAATGAGGTGCTGGCACACATCGGGACCTGCCTCAGGAAGATATTCCCTGGACTCTCACCAGTGTAAGTATCCTTTAGGGCACCTCTAGTGGGAGCAGATTGTATGGAAGCAGTGACAAGCCTTTTTTTCTGCTGGTCTCCCCACCCTGATCTCAGAAATACACTGAGGACATGAGAATCATATCTGCAAGCACTGAGCTTTTGTCCAGGTGTATGGCAGGACCAGGACACAGTGTAGAGCATAGGTAGACTCTGTGTGATCCTGTAGCATCATAAGAGCCTTTGGTTTGAAGGGGGATGCTCTTATTTGGGGTCTTAAATTTTTATTTTACCTTGTTGCCTCTCCAGCCTCAGGTATAGCTTAGATTCTGTCTTTTTTGTTGTAACTGGCTCCTTTTCTGTTTTATTTTTTTCCCACCAGAAGTAAAATCTGAGTTGGGAGTGGAGGGAAAAGTTCCATTTACTTTCAGTGTTTGTAGAACAGTGCACATGATTGTGAGCCTTGTTCTTCAAAACTGAGCTCTGGACAGTCTTGTTATATACTTCCCATGGTTTAACTGACTCCTTGAATTATTTGTCTCCTTTTCTGGCTTTTCTTTTCATTGCATTACTTTTGCCTTTGGTTTTCTCTCTTGCCTGTGTCTCTGGATTCTATCATCTTGCAGCATTCTCAGTAGTTTTTCTTCATTTTCCTTTCTTTCTTCTCAGTCATTGCCTCATCTTCATCACCCTCTATCAAGTCATGCAGCTCTACTGTATTCTCTTCAGGTCCTGGTTTTCAGTGTTATTAGAAAAAATGGGCTGTGGAAAAGAGTTTTCCCAGACATGTTGATTTTTATAAGTGAACTTTAGTAACAGACACTAGATATGAATGGTTAGGCTAAATTTACATGTTTTATTTTGGGTGCAGGTCTTTATTCACCTTTCCTGTAGGTGGAGTAGGAAATCAAGTTCATAAACTCTGTATGGCAGTTTCTTTTTCTTGTTTTCACTTTTTTTTTTTTTCACTTCCAATTTTCTTCTCAGGCAGTGTTGTTAACTGCCTTAGTGGAGATGGAGCTCTCCCTTCAAAGAAAATGAAATATTTTTGAGCAGAGTTGCTATAAAACCTCAGTTATAGTGTAAGAAATGCAGACAAAAAGAATAAAGAGCATTGCAAGACTGTGTCTCTGGTTGTTTGTGAAGGCCTTGAACTCTCTATATGTTTTCTGTAGGCTTTCTTGAGAACGTTGCTGAGCAGTTTGGGTAGCTGCATGGAGTGCTTGCTTCCCAGGAGAGAAATCAAATTTCTTGCTCTCCCTTCAGATGGCAGAGTTTTCCAAAATGAAGGCATTGGAGTTGTGTAGATGGTAGAGGACCAGATCAGGCAAGAAAAGGGGGAAGCAGTTTCTTCAGTTATTATTGCTTATTAATTCTCTTCTGCTCCACCTCCCACCCCATTAGACCCCTCATCAGTTCTGTAGTTTATGGGGCAGTCTTTCCATTCAGAAAAAACAGATAATTTTATTTCTTAAAAGGCGGGAAGGTATTGTGTTTCTTATCTATAGGGAAGGAAACAGCTGCCAAATTACAAAAATTGGAGCTAGATATCAAAAGAGTGCAGCCTAGAGGCCACATGGAACTGCTCAGCTCTTTGCACCACGGTGCAAAGTTTTATGCACTCCATAAAGGCAGTGTATATACAGCAGTGGTTTCGGGGTAACCATTAATAGCATGTCTCTTCCCTATTTTGGGCATCCTGGTGTCAGATGAGGGCCACAAGTCTCCCTGGATGGAGTGATCCTGTAATACAAAAGGGTTTATTTGCTCCAGTAGTCACAGGGTTAATCAAAAGAAAGAGCGAAAGAATGAAAGAATGAATAAATGTTACTCCTGCTGTGCTGCATAGTGATGTGTTTGCCTTTTAGGTAGGAAAAGCGAGCTGTATTAAAAATGGTAATCCTTCCACCCATTTAAAAATGCTCTTAAAATAAAAAAGGTTTATATGTTTAAAAATACTTTCAAAGCCATGAATAGTGTTTTTCTCCTCTTTTCCATCTAGGAGGATTATGAAAAAAGTAACTATGGAGCCTTCAGAAAGACTGGCTAATCTCCAGGCCCTGTGGGACAGTCAGACAGTGGCAGAACTTGGACCTTGTGGTGAGAATGAATTTAAATGCTCAAATATAAAAGGGCTGGAATTGCAGTGTCAGGAAGTTTAATTCTATTTCTGGCAGAAGCTTGTAAAGGTGTAATTAGTTTTAAGGTGTAATTAGTATGAAGCAGACTTCTGATTGGTAGGTGAAGCACTATATTAAGCTTTCTGGGAACTTACCAAGTGAAGATAGGATAGTCTCAGTTCCTTTCATAAGCACAATGGACAGTCTTCTGAGAGAAAAAGAGAGTGAGTTTTGAAAAACTGGGTCTCTAAGTATTAAAGTGTCCTTTTAGATGTACATTTGTTTGCTTGTTTGACTACTATGTTAAATAGTCTCTTGGGCTGTTTGTAGGAGGCTTTTCGCAGATGTACGCTTGCGTTTGTGACTGGCTTGGATTTCCCTACAGAGAGGAAGTACAGTGGGTAAGTGCTTGTCTTGTTCTGAGGCTTTTTTCAGCTGCCTGTACTAATGATGAAAGAACAGGTAAATCCATAGTGCTTGACAAAAAAAAAAACCAAAAAACAGCCCACTGCAATTCTGTAAAGATGTATTTGGTTATGTATTTTTAACAGGATGTTGATACAATTTATCTGACACAAGATACCAGAGAGTTGAATTTGCAAGACTTCAGCCACCTTGATCACAGGTAAACAAACCATGTGCAGTAATCATAATAATAATTGATGAAGTGGGGTGGCCCCATAGCTGTTATTGGAATGCATAGACCTGTGAAATGACCATCTGTAGCATTTTTGGTTTTTAGTGCAAAGCTGCTGGTTTTGCACAAAAGTCCCATGGAAACCACATTTCATTCAAGAGCCTGAGAAGATAAATATATTTTTTTATTGGAAGCAATCCAAAAAGTTAGCAGATAGATACTTTTCCTGTGATGGCAGATATAAGAGCTCAAATTCAGCAGATAAAACATGCAGCTACATCTGGTGGGCAATGCAAAAATGGAAATTATGAAGTCTTTACTTCTGCAGAATCTTTTTCTCATGGTGTATACAGTAAAGGAAATAAATTTTTGTCAGCAAGTCAGTAGAAGGTTTAAGTTGTTCAACTGAATTCCAGCCAGTTGTCTCTTCACTTGTAATAGATGCTATCAAAAATATGTACTTCCAGAGAGGAACTAATTGAGGGTAATTTTGCTGTGAGATGCTGAAACTTAGCTAAGTGTTGTATTTAGTTTGCTGGATTTAGTTGGCTGAGAAAATTGGATTCTGAGAAAGCTGAATCTGGAGATATTACAAGTAGGAGAAAATGGGAGGGAAGCTTAACTAAAATTCATCATTTTACAAAGGAAATTGCAAATTTAAGGAAGTGTAAATAAGGTAGAGAAAGCATTTGTTTCTTTGGCAGAACCCAGTGGAAGAATTAAGAATCTATCACAGATACAATGTTAGAATATCCTAACAGAAAGGATGAACCTGGAAGTAGGTAAATAAGAGTATTTTGCCACAGCATTCTTTGCAGCTTTGAGCTGTCTAGTATGTGGACTTGCAGAATGCCCCATTCAAAGACTTAGCTCATTTCTGTGACACATTTCCACAGTCTGCAGTGAATCCCTTGACAAAGTTACCAGGCAGTATCTGTGTTGAGTAATTCAGAGGTAACTCAAGACTACAGGACTGCAACTGGTGCATGACAGATGTAGCCAAAGACTCTTTCCTTGGTTAAGCCTTGCTGAAAGAAGATAAGGGGAGGAATTAAGCGCAAGCAAATTTGGGGCAAGAACTTAACCCTGCTTTAAAAATTTATTGCAAGATGAGGTGATGAGAAGACTGTGGGGCATTCTTGAGAAAGTGACCTACAGATTCCCAGCATCAATAGATATTAAATGTTCAAACAATTTATTAGGAAAGAGTAGATAGAATTGTTTTAAATATTTAGAATATCTCAGCTGGTGCAAATAAGTTTGGCTTCCACAAAACAAAAAATAATGGGTTTGTTGTTTTAGAAAAGTTTTTCATTAAAATATGCCTTACAAAATTGATTTTGCTGAAGCAATGTGATTGTGCTGTTAAGAAAAGTCTTTAATAAGTGTTTCACGATTGTCTAAGTCTAAAGATTCAAATCTATTTTGGAGCTATTTACCTGCTGTGGAATCCATCTTGTGATGAGAGTTTCTACATGTTGAGGACTGAACTGAGGAACATTTTGGATTGAAATTTCAAGAAGATTAAAATTTTAAGAAAGCCAAACCCTTGTCATTCACTAAAAATACAAATTAGGAATTGGAATCTCAGTCAACTCAAGAATGTATGTAAGCATTTTCCAATATACTTAAGACAGTAGGACTACTATAAATTCACAGTATGCTTCCCAGAAATACTTTGGGTTTTGAGAGACTTGTACGTCTCATCCACCTAATTTTTGGGATTGCTGAACCTATATAGTTTATGTTGGGTAGTAGCGCTGAAGCAAGGTAGGACAGGTACATCAGGTCTCTAAATACAGGGGCTATACATTGCCAAAATAAACAATTTGTGTTTTTCCAAGTAAAACATTTCTGTTAAAGGTCAACATAAGATGGTATGAATTATAGATGAATTTAAGTTCCCAGAGCATCACAGCATGGCTTGCTGCATGGGAACGTGACTTCTGAGGTTTTATCTGAAGTTATGTTGTGTTATGAACCATAGAATTTATTTTTTAAAATTTTGTCAAAGTGAAAAGATGTGAAAAAGGGATTATTTGATACAGTAGCATGATCTTCATCTGTGTAGCATGGATTTTAGCTTATTTGGGCAATCAAAAAGTTTTCAGAAAAGTGTATTTGTTGAGATTTTTTTCTTTGTGCTGTTGAGATTTCTTGCCGTCTGAAATACACTGGGGGACTGAGATGTTGAAAAAATGTGAAAGCATTAGATAAGCTGGAATCTTGTTTAGGCTTGGAGAGATTGTCTGCATTCCAGAAGAACAGAATCTGTTTTTATTTTAAGATGGCACAGATTTATCTTTTATAAATATTACTTTATTTTGGATGGTAATTTTAATTAATGTAAGCATCTCAATGTAAATCAATGAGGGAACATTATGATAAGGCCCTGCTTTTGGAACTGGTTCTTAGCTTTCTTTCATACATATTGGAAAAGAATTCAGGTTATTGTTAATGCCACATCTAGACTGCAATAGAATAAAGTGAATAAAGCAATATATAATTTTGAAAAGAAAAATTCAATAACAAGAATATTTGGGTTAAATGAGCTTAAAGCAAGAGAAGGAGTAGAGATAAATTTCTGAAGGGGACCCTCATTGGTCCAAAGCACTTTCAAAAATCAGAACAAAATTTTTTTTAAAAAAGTTTTCTCTTAAAATCAGGTGGTAGAATCTGATAAAGCAAAGTTTCTAGTAAGTACAGCTGCTTGCAGAACAGGCAGGGGTTCCATTGTCTGCAGGCGTGTTGGGAGTAAGGGGAAAGGGATGTGTGGAGGGGGGCTAGCAGTTGGTGCTTGTGAAGGTCCCAGGCAGTGTCTGTGCCTGACTGGGGTGTGAACAAACAGGCCTTGGATTCTGCAGAAGACTAAACTATTCAAGAAACATTGTTACAGCTGGACAGGAATATTTTAAAACAAATCAGCCCAGCTGATTTGCAAGTTCTCATCTTTAAATATTTCTTACAAATGTCATGGCTTTGCCACTGAGACTGGGCACCCCTTGTCCTTCAGCCATTTCCCTCCCAAGCCAGAGGAGGAAAGGGGAGAAAGGCACAGCCTCAGCCAAGTTCTGTCTGCAGCCACTCTCCTGCCCAGAAAGTTCCTGAGCTCTTGCCAGCCCTCCAAGCTGCCTTACCAGCTCCCAGGTGGCGTGAACACTTGCAGTTGGTGATCCCCAATCATTGTCCCTCTGTTCCTTTGAAGGAACTGGGCTGCTGCCAATGGCTGAACTACAAATGCTCGTGGTACTTTTGGAGGTGACGGTCCACAGCATGAACAGCTCTGCTCCACCAGTGTCAGCCTGCCCACTGTTTGCCCAGCTGTGCTGCCTGGTTTCTGCTGTATGAGTAAATCAAAATTTCACCTGAAAAATTGCTCTTATATTCATTCCACTTCCAAGACAAAGGCAGTGGCAAGAGAGGCATCAAAGCTGCAAATTCATTGCCACCTTACTGATCTTGCCAGGGAGCCGTAGAGGAGGAGCAGACCTCTCTGTCTGTGGGCATTCCATACTCCATGGAAAGATTCCTGCCTGCCCAGCCTAAGGGGGAAGTACCTCTGAGTTGCTATTTTTTCTCACCTAAGGTTTCATCTGTTAGTTATTGCTTTATATGGAGATAAAGTGTGTGGGTGTGTAGGAACAAAAACAACATGGTGGACAGAAATAATCTATACACTCCACGAAGCTGCTAAGTCTCTGCTGTGCTTGTGGAAACGAATTCACCACACAACATGATGTGTGCTGTGAACAAGATGGAAAGATGGCTTAAATCCTTGAAGGGCACCCCACACTAGTTCCTCTGCAGGAGTGTGAAAATGGTCTATTTGCATGACCTTCTCAGTTGGTGGGCTACAGTCTTTTGCTGCAGAATGCTGCACCTTCGATCTGTTACCTTAGTGATGCTTGTACTTCCAAATCTGTCAGCTGCACTTCCCAATATAGCCTACGGAATGCTTGGCCACGTGATGTCGCCTTGTCTCCTGGCTTTCCTGTGTGTTTATCAACCACCCCCAAGTGTCTGCATGTTTGCCGAGGAAAACTGGAGGAGGGGAAGAATAAAAAAGAAGATGGGAGAAGGGTGCTGCCTGTTAAGTGCAGACCTGTGCCTACCTGCATATATCCTGAATGAAGAGGTGGGGGGGTGGTTGGACTAGCTTATAAGAGCCAATACTTTAAAATTTCTCCCTAGAAAAACAGGCTTGAATGGCACTGTTCTGCTGGTTTGATAAGTCAGTTTGTGTATGTTACAGCTCTTTATTTCATTATGAAGACAAGGGCTTTCTAAGGAGCTGTTAAGCCTCTGTGTAGGTGTATATAAGTATTTAATATGCAGCACCAAACTGATCCAAGTGCTGCACTGCTAAATGGTGTGATAGTGGTTGATGGATGGTTCTGCTGGGGGGTAGCGTGCAGACGTGACATTTATCAACGTCTGCTACTGGAGAAACTTAACAGAGGGGGAGCAGATCACGTTAAGGGGCTTGGAATGAAGAAAATGGGAATAATTTAGAATTTCATTTGTGAAATCCCTTTCACAATTAAGGAGGGTTTGTGCTGAATGTTGCATTATCCTGTTGCAGGTCCCCTGTTTCCTGGGGGAATTTAACTATGGAGATGAGACAAGGAGGTGTTCTCTAGAAGCATTCAGTCATGGAATTATATTAAATCATCAGACTGCCAAAAAGCTTTTTAGCGTCATGCTAAATTATAATTAGAGGTGATTAAGGAGCTTAAACATGTCACAGGCTGAAGAAAAAGTTATGCTAAAAGTAGGAATGGCAGCCCAGACGAATTCCTGATACTAAAATTCATGCTAGAATGGATGCCAGTTGGCCAGTCAGAAATTTTTATTAAAATAAGAGGAAGACATGCAGCTGCTGCTGCTGTTTTTTAGAATGCAGAGCTTTTTATAATGGGAATGGTAGGCAATTAGCATTGCAAAACTATGTGGAATGAGACATGGAAGAACACTTAGGAGATTGTTTCAAATGACAGTTGTATGAAATGTGTGTAAAAGTGTTTTTCTTTTTCTAGAGACTTAATACCCATAGTTGCTGCTCTGGAGTATAATCAGTGGTTTACAAAGCTGTCCTCCAAGGATCTGAAATTAGTAAGTAATAAATTGAAACAATATATCTGCTTCTACCAGGCTGTGCTGTGTTTTAAAGGATGCTATTACATTTTTTAAAGTGAATTTCTTTTGGCAAGTACAACTGGGCAATCTATTGCCAATTTTTTTTCCTGGAATCATATCAGAAAAATACAAACTGTTGTATAGTCAATTAGCACCATAAAAACACTACTGAGAGTCAGGTCTTGTCTAATTTTCTAATAGTATAGCTTGAAAACTTCATTGGTTGATAGTAGTAGCCCATAAAACTTCATTAGGCATTGCTGGTTCCCCGAGACAATATTATGTGACTAAAAGGAAACTAACTTTAAGGCAGCCAGAAATCTTAGTTGGTTTTTGGAGGTGAAAAGAAAATGCCAAGATTCTGGGGATTTTTTTCCTTGCGTAAAGCACTTTCTTCTGTGTAATTTTCATTGCAACTTTGATTTTCTCTCCCAGTTTTCCAAAGCACTGATGTGTGGCACCGGTATTTTTCCATATCAGCTTTCATTCCTAAAAGCAAAAAAGAGGGCATGTCTAAACAAGTTGGACTACTGAAAAAAAGGGCCAAAAAAAGCAGTAATTCAGTGACAATTTAAATATATCAAAATATGCTATTTCTTCCAAATTTAAAAGTTTATAGTCTCAGGTGGAGTTAGTGATTTGCTTGAGAAATTGCTTTCATGCTTGCCTCCAGAAGCTTTTGCCTTTAAAAATTAATATTAAGTTTCAATCTTGTCTTGATGTCATTTTATTGGTCCATAAAGCTCTCATTATATTCCTAAGCTATCATTTTCAATGAAAGTTCAATAGGAACTTATGTGATTCTTGACAAAAGAGTAGGCAAAAAACTTCTTTCCTGCTGGGACATCTCTCTCAACGTTATGCATGGAATGAAGCTGGTGGTATTTTTAGTGCTGTTGTAGTTTGCTGTTTAAATCAACATTGTTAAAAGGTACAATGCAATTAATCGGTTTCTGCTTCAGTGAAATGAGATAGTTTGCTTAGTTAGAAGACTGGCTGGTGTAGTTTGCTTAGAACAAAACGTGGCCCTATTGACTATCTGAGAAACATTTATGTGAATGTTTCAGGGTTTTTTCTTAGCAGCTTTCCTGTCGAAAACAAAAAAACTTTGTCAGTCTAGAAAATGCATCAGTTACTTAAAAAAAACCCCAATCTCTTCCACACATTCCATTTTTATGTCAAAAATGAGGAAATGAGATTGTTGGACAACAAATCCATGCCATAAGAACATTGCCAAGGGTCATTCTGAGGTCAGACATATCCGGAGGCCATCCAGTGCATTGTGTTTCATGAGTCCCACTCTGACATTGTGTTTGATACGCAGTACCCACAGTGGTTTTGTAGAACAGGCATGAAACTTCCCATTTGCAGTCACCCTACTGTAGATGAGAGTATTCTGAATTATTCTGAATACTCTGAGAGCATTCTGAATTATTAAAACATGGATGGTAAGGAAAGTATTGGGAAGATGGCTGAGTTGAGAGTCTTCACCAAAAATTGTCAACCTTTACTGTGTAAAGGATTAATAAGATTTTACATGTGTGGTAGAGCAGGTCTATTTTGTTTAGGGTGTGTTTTTTTAGTTTGAAAGTAAAAAACCCAAACCCTGAAAAATACACAGACTAGAAAATGTCAGACGGTTGTTAGAGACAAAGATATCCCAGGTATGAATGTCACATTGTTGTTTTTAAAGGCAGATAACAGAATAGTTTCAGCACTTCATGATCATGATTGAAATTCAGCTTTGGCTATCACATGAACACTGGTTAGTGTGAGCTGTGGAGGGAAAAAGAAAAGTCAAATCCAGAAGCAAAATAAAAGTTTATAATAAAAAGTAATGAGGTACAGAGTTCATTGCATGGCTTTTGAGTAATTATGGTTTTATCTCTCTATTTGAATGAGCAGAGCAAACAAACTCTTTTGTTTTCATGTTTTGTTTATGGCACTTGGAAATATCCATGCAAATTCTAGAATCCAGCAACAGTAAGAAGATGAGATCGATTTACTTCTGGATAGGCTGGAAGAATTCATACTCAAATATACTGGCCCTTAACCACTAGTCCTTGGGAGTCTTTGGAGGACCTCTCTAGCTAGGGTACTTTCGGTCCTAAGGTTTTTTGGGATTTTTTTGTTTGTTTGTTTGTTTGTTTGTTTGTTTGCCTTCTAACATCTTTCTTTGTGTTTAGTTGTCATTCCTGGTCAGGCTTTATTCTCCTTTGCACTAGTTACCACTTTTTTTCTGCAGGAGTAGCATGCATATGAATAAGATTTCTTTAAAAATTAAGTGAGAGTTTTTTCCGAGCCACGTGATTTAGGTTGTTTTTCACTGTCATTATAAAAATTCTGCCCCTTTTGGTTAGGTGGCTTGGTTCATTGGTTACTTGCTTTTAGTCTGCCTCCCGCTTCTCTTGAGTCTTTTCCAGAAGTCTTCTGCTGACTCTTCTGGTTGTTCCTGGTATTGTTAGTTCCTATTTACATATGACACGAAGATGGTTGTGGTCTGGATCCCATTACGATGTGCAGCTTAACTCAATGACTGTCTGTTCCATGTTTGTGTGCTTTAACACTGTTCTGTCTTTTCTGTGGCAGTCCACTGATCTCTGTGAGCAGATACTGCGAGTGGTGAGTAGGTCCAGTCGGCTGGAAGAACTGGTGTTAGAGAATGCCGGGCTTAGAACGTAAGTAATTCCTTCGAAATGTCGCTTTAGATGCTGCTTACTCCCACTAAAACGGATGTTTGGTGTGTGTTAGCCAGAATAAGCATAAAAAAGCTGTGCTCAATGTCTGCCTAGTTCTGACAAGCCTCTAATCACAAGCTTTTTATCAGGTTTTCCAGAGGGTATGTCTAAGAAATCTCCTTTAACTGGTGTTTTATAAGATTCTGCTTGGGCAGTTGGGCTAAATGGAGCTAAGTTATTTGAAGAAAGCATAAACCTTAAGCTGGCTCATACTATTCCTCTCCAAATATGGCTCCAATAGAAGTATCAACATCTTTTTATCATTTAAAAAACAGTGGTTTAAGTTTTGTTAAAAAAAGGATGCTATTCCATCTTGCATAACAGATTGTTGTTGTTTCATTTCCAAATGAGCTGGTGTTATCTTAATGTGGATTGCTGTCTGCTCAAATATAACAGGACTTCTACATTAACAACTTTTTTGAAGAAAGTAGATCAGTAAGTTTAATGGCTTGCCACAGACTTAAAAGGAAGATACACAGAAATAAGCCATACAATTAAATCCTAGCATATGTTTTAAATACAGTAAGTTGTAGTTACTAGTTATTTGCTTTTTTTCCCCTTCATAGGAAATAGAAGCAAAGTTCAAGTTACTTCCAGTTGTGCTAGCTTGTACTTGTAGTGCTTGTTTCAGTGTTAGGATGGTGTCCAAGTTTGGAATAATATGTAACTTTCTGATCACTAGTGCACTGCCTTTAATAGTTGTCATTCAAACATAAGCCCCTGGTTTTAATCTCATTTTTCTTCCAGTGTGTGCCATGAAATCTAGTGATAATCATTAATATTAAAGGAGATGTTGATTACCTTTGCACATTGCCTACCTTAATTTATCACAGTTGGATTAACTGCTTTCAGTTTTGACATGACTTGACAGATAATCACCTTGTGACTTTGGTTTGCATGTCTCCATCTACATGCAGAGTGTTTGGCATTGCGCCTTGGTGTGTATCTGTTCTGATCAACACTGTCTGTTTTTGCCAAAGACGCATTTGTCAGTTTTGCCATTTTTCATATCTGTTTGCTAGGAGACCCTGTTGTTGCTGGGTATCTTCCTTCCCATGGCTTACACACCAGTCATTTTTAATGAGCTGTGATAGAACATCAAACCAGGGTTAAGAAAGAGCTACTGAGAGTAAAGCTGTACGAAATAACCCGAGCAGCTGCAAGAGCATATTTCTTCCTGCGGCAGAGTCAGTTTAAGATGATTCTGTTCTTTTCTATCTCCAGCCACTCATTTCTGTGATTTGGTTTGGACCACAGCCTCATGAACACTTGTCATCCTCCCAAATGATGAAACAGCAAACTATTGTGCAGTAGCAGTAGTAACGACCCAGAACTAGGGAAGTATGGACTTCCTGTTGAGAAAAACAGGATGTCAAATTAAAGCCCCTGTCTCATAAGATTTGTGCCAGTTTAGATGCTCTTGGAAATTTTATCCCCATCGCTATTGCTTTAACTACATATAAAGGATGCAGTTTAGATAACACTGGAAAGCTTCAATGCATATAGCAATCACTAATGATTTGGTGTTTTAATTAATGTACGTGATGTCCAGATTTCACAGAGAGCAGAGTAATTCAGGCTGGCCCAGAAAAATGAGCTTGAAAAGAGGATTAATCCCTGAGGTATTTTAGAGGAATGGGACAATATGTGATAAGAAAAATACTGATTTCTGAGTGGGCAACTCAGCCTATTGATTAGGCTGGGCTTTGGTGTCTGTCAGGCTTTGCAGCTTGGTCTAAGAGGCACAGGCTGTGTGTGGTGGGAGCTGCTCTTGGCCTGCACTGTTGGGAGATGCTAAATGGCAAGGACGTGGGTATTAGGAAAAGGTTCTTCCTCCAGAGGGTGGTTGGGTGCTGAAATAGGCTCCCAAGGGCACTGGTCATGGCCCTAACCCTCCCAGACTTCAAAGAGCATTTAGACAATAATTTCAGGTACATGCCAGAGTTGTTGGGGTGTCCTGTGCAGCACCAGGAGTTGGACTTGATCCTTGGAAGTCCCTTCCAGCTCAGGATATTCTGTGATTTCCATGGAACTGCAAGACAGACTTCCCAGTCTGCAAAGGCCTGTTTGCAGGAGCTGGTGCAAGTGATTTATTTGTTGCACTTACATGCTGTCTGAAGGCTGGCAGGCAGAATGTCTCTGCCTCATTTCACGCTGTCCTGTGCAGCCCTATTCCAAAGGGAGTGGCCAGCTGCCACATGGGGAACAACAGAAATGCCTGTTGCTGGTATCCAGAGGGCCTTTGACAGTCATGTTGAGTCTTATCTTGCCCTTCTTGACAGGGTCTTAATGTCCTTAGACCAAAAAGTGTTGCTTCCTCCCACACATCCTCTTTTTTTCTGTTACAGGGATGTTGTCTAGACAGATCTCAAGGAATTGTTTTGCTTGTCTGAGATTTCCAGATTGGTGGTATTCTTTCCCTTGATGAAATATCCTTAGTCTGCCATGTGTATAGTTAAATTGAATCTTTTTGGAGCTTTACCTCCAAGCCTGAATAAACTTGTTTCAACCAAGCATGGCTGTGTAATGCATACTGGAGCAAGCTTGATGCTTTATAGAAATTTTCAGACTTACACCACATGCTCTGTCCATAAGTGTGCAGCCAAAAGGAGTAACAAATTTTATGACTTGAAACAAATAGTGAACAGAAGAGGGGAAGAGATGTTCCTGCATGAGCAGAGCCAAGGTGCCTCTGTTTATGGCAAAGGCTGCACAATGTGTGTTATTTGTTGGTTTGTTGGTTTGTTGTTTTTTGTTTTTTTTTTTTTTTCAAAGATGAACCTTGGAGCCCTGTGAACCCAGTATAGACAATCCAGTGCTTTCTGGTGGAAGTCAGTTTGCTGTGCCTTTGCTGAGTAGTTCACACACACTCTAGTTGTCTAAAACGTTCTGGTAATCCTACCTATATTGTTGGCAAAAGCTGGAGCAGCAGAGTTTGTAAACAAGCCTGGAGGTATAGGCAAAGTATTGTAATGACAAGAGTCTGTTAGGGATAAAGGAAGAGGAGAAAACTCCTCAAGAGGAAAGGGTTTGTTGCTTTTTAACTCAAAACCTCATTTTTTCTTGGCTGGACATGAGGAGCTTGATGCAGTTGCCTAAGGGCAGGCATCTAGCACCATTCGAAATGCTGGAGGATTTCCAGAGCGTTGGCAAATGTCACTGAGGACCTACAGGAGATCTGTAGTCTTCGACAGCAGCAGCTGGTAGCAAGGCAGGAGACCCTGGGGCCTGTCAGGTGGCAAAGTGTCAAGTCCAGAAGTTCTTTTTGTTGAGTGTTTGTATTCACATGCTGCTTGTATTTTAGGAAGAGAATATGTTTTTCCTAAAGGCAGCCCTTCATCATGCATCTGCTGTGCTGGAACCAGTTCTAGCCCCAGAAGGACATAGAGTTTCAAAGGAAAACTTCCCTGGAGCATCTCTGTACTCCAGTAAACTTTGCAACTGCAGATAACCAAAAGCTATTGAGGTGGTTGCTGTTCAGTCTCCTTCCTTTTCCAAATACTAGAAGAGGATGCTATCTCCACTGTGGTTCTCAGCACAGAGTTTGATGGTAGGCAGGATCTGTTCCAAGGAACAGTGTTAATTGGCATTTTGGTAACTCTCCACCACTGGCCTACAGGAGGAGAAATAATGTACTTTGAGGACAGAAAGGAAGGGGGAAATTCAAGACATAGTTTTACTTTCTATCTCAGTTGTCGCCCTGATTCAAAAGCCTTCTGATTGTTTACATTCTTGAACTGGAGTTTCTCACACATGTACCATAAACAAGTAGATTGTTTTCATACCTCTCTGTGCTGGACTTCTGAATTGACCACTGGGGTCAGAGAGGTGGTCCTCTCATCTACCAATTCTTGACCAAATTCTATAAAATCCTATAAAAAACCCAAATCATAATAAACTGCCCTTCCTCTTTGCCTCACTTCAACCTGCCCGGGTGCGTGTCATTCTTTCGTGTCGTAAATTGCAACACTCAGTAGCTAACTTAGGTGAAGAACACCGAAGTTGCAGCCTCACTTTATCAAAAGCCCACAGTAGATCTAGTCCCTTATCACACCACAACTTCTCAGTTGGTACGAGAACAGGTTTGAGGATTTGTCCTAGAGCTGATAAGACACCAGCCTTCTGACTCATGCAAGGAACATGTCTCCACCAGAGACAGTGTGGTGTGCAAGAAAACCCAAGCTAGCTTCCGACTTCATGCTGTGGGTGGTGGCAGTCCAGCTGCAGCAAAGTGCTTTCAGACAGGGCAGTGCTCCCTTGCCTCTCAAGTGGCTTTGGAACAGGGGTCAGGCTACTACATCTACCTACCACAGTTGGTTAAGGTGGCTTCAAAGCTCTCTGTGCTACCTGGCCTGGCTGTTGTCAGTGTTACGGAACTGAAAACCCCAAATCTCTTTTGGATCCATTGCTGGGACTATGATCAACCAGGCATGCCCTTTGATGTTTCTCACTGTAAAAAGAAGCAAAAGACCAGCTCATCAGGGTGCTGCTGTTCTTTGAGACAGCTATTCCTGCTGTTTTATAAGGTTAGAAATACTTCTGGATTATGCTGCAAGGCCCATCTGTTTGAGTGACCATTGGCAGAAGGCTGCTGCAAATGAGCAGGATGGCTTGTGAGTGAAGGAGGTGGTGGTGTGCAAGTTGATGTGTATCTCCAAGTCCTGTGGTGTGCAGAGAGATGGAGGATGTGGTCAAGTTTTGAGTTACTCTGTGTAATTCCTATTTCATACCTTCAGATCTCTTTCAAAAGCATTTTAGGATTTGCTTGTATACTCTTCAGTCTCATAGGTCACAGAATAAATAAATAATGATGTAACTCCCTCTGAAAGATAAATTAGCCAGATAAGCATTGTTTAGAACCATGAGGAATCAGTTAGTGCTCTGCAGTAGCAAAGGTCACTTGTGTCTAGTAATCCCTTGATGCTTTTAAGCCTTTGAATGTACTGTTGACAGAGGAGATAACAGGATTCCTTCTCCTTCTCTTTTTTGTTGCAGGGATTTTGCACAGAAACTAGCCAGTGCCCTAGCCCATAATCCCAACTCAGGACTCCATACGATCAACCTTGCTAGTAATCCACTTGAAGATAGAGGTACTGTAACATTTACCTTTTTCTCTTTCTATAAACATAATAGGAGGGTTATTGCTGCTTCACTCAGCTTTGCCTGAAAAATAGGTTATTGTTTTGTGGGTAATGCTACTGTAAATTTCTGTTGTTCATGAATGACTGAGAGTGGCCATTCTTTTTGACTTAAGCCTATCTATTGGTGTGTTGAGAAATATTTAAATGTCTTAAACCAACCCTAGATTTTAGAAGAAGAAAGAACACAGTGATTGTTCAGGACTAGAAGGTAAAAAAAACCCCTCTAATTTTTAAAGGTGTGCATTTTTAAAAGCAGTCTAATCGTTTGGAAGATGAAGCACAAGGCAACTTTGTTTCTTAGATTGTATTTTTGTGATGATTTTGTGTTTCTATGTCAGCTGTAATGCCATATTTCTTTTCAGTATGAAAATTACCCCTTTTTCTCAGCTCTGTGCTAGCCTGCCCTGATGTGAGGTCTTGGTGATCTTCAATAATTTGGGCATAACTGGCATTCCTATGGAGCAAAGTGCTGTTAACTCCACAAGATGGAAAATCAAGCTGAACAACTCAGCTTTTCTCAGACTAGGCACCGCTAGGCATGATTTCAGTACATATCAAGTCATTCCTCTCCCTTGTCTACTCTTTTTTCACCCAAGAGGCATTTATTTTTAAAATAAGGTTACATTCTTTCAGTCTGGAGTTGACCCTTCAGCGCTGCCCATGTGAGATTTCCATTTGCTTCACTTAATGCATTCCAGGCACACAGTGTTCTGGGATCAGACTATCTTGTGCTCCTGTTGGGCTAGAAGAAAAATAAGAATTTTACACAGTGAACCTTTCCTCGTTTTATTTGCTTTGTTTGGGGGAAATTTTCTATTCTCTTTGCTATCACGGTTCAGAATAGAAAAGCTGTTCATTCTGATTACAACCTGATGGACTCAGAATGTTGTTAACACAGAATTTTGCAGGTGTCTCTTCCTTTTTTGCTGGTTCAGTGAGGAGAAAAATAGCTGGGAAGGTTTTTTTTTCCCTTTCTACATCTGTATCACTTTTCTTTTGACTAGAAGCAAGTATGATAATGTTTTTGTTTTTAACCTGTTCTGAGTAGTTTTTTATTTGAAATTGTTCACATGAATTGCTTTAACTCTTCTGATTACCCCTTGCCTGCTGATTATTGCTTGTCCTCGTTAAGAATTCTTATCACATGAAAGCCAATGCTTTGCTGAAGAACATTATTGTTACAATGTGCCGTAGGCCTACTGCATTTTACAGAAATTTCTGTTGAAAGCTGGAAAAAAGGCTGCTACATTGTTGATTCTGCTTTTGAAGAAGTGTGCTCAGGTTGTGTTATTTGAAAGGGGTTTTTTTTTCAAAGGAACTAATCTTTATCTTGGAAGCAAAACAATTGACCAAACATCGGGTACTCTACAGTGCAGGGGATCTTTTTTTCATTTTTTAAACATATCCATGGGGCACTTTCTTTGCAACAAACCTACAGATTCAAGCCATTCCACGGTATCTGCATAGAAGACAAAAATGAAATGCAGAAACTATAACTTGGAGAAATTAGTAGGGTTTTTTCATTATGTCAGCCTCTCCTATCAAATATGCAATCAAGATTCGACCTTTCATTAGAATTAGATAGGTTATAGAGTACTTAGGAACTAATTATAATTGCAATGTGCAAATATTGCAGCTTTTCAGTTCAAGAAAATTCCCTGGGTGCAAGGTAGGTTTGTCTTTGGTAAACTGGAGTGGTAGAAAGGATTTCACAAGTAAAAGTGGAGATTTCTGGCTAGCTCTGGCACTGAGCTCACATCAAAAGGTACAGTTCGGTATGCTGAGATACCTTTCTCATCCTGTGAGTCTTTGCCTTGGGCAGAAGCGTGGCAGTGGCGAGGAAGGAGAGAGGACCCTTGTGAGAGCTTCAATTTGGTGTTTATTAAGCTGCTGTGGGACTTGTACACACCCAGAAGGACCCACGAAAAGTGAGATTTCCTTCTGGTACTGAACCTTAAGTATTGGGGGTGGGGAAACAGGATGGGACAACTTGGAACCAATCCCAAGGCGGGGGGAGTGACCCAGAACATAAAGGACAGACAGTAGAACAATTCAATGCATAAAAAGGGGAGGGGAAAACCGAGACCCTGCCAAATCACTCGACATCCTCACTAGAACTTTCCAGGCATCAGGGCAGGGTTGCAGAGTGATGGACAGGACTCTTCATAGTGATTGCTGCCTGCCAATCACTGGGGTGAACCAAAAGGGTTTAACACAGGGCACATAGGACAAACCATTGTAAAACAAAGAGCAGAAACATGCAGAAACTTGGTAAAACTCAAAATGAACCACAACAGAGATTCATGTGTTCATATAAACGTACAGATTTTGGAAAATACCTTTTCAAAAATCACCTGCAGGAACTGGAACTAGATTATGGTGCAGTTAAAAGGAAAATCACAGAGTTGGTTGTTTTCTGAAGAAGAACATTTTGTACCCTGTAAGAACACAAACATACAATAAGCGATTATATATTGTTGAGTACCAATGAGTGGAGGCATGATATTATTACGTATTAATGCAACTGTCTGTATTCCAACAGCATGGGAAGTGAGTTTAGTTTACCTAAAGGGCCTTTCTTCAGTTCAAATACAGTACAGTGTTTATATGCAGTGATTTTTTACTGAGACCAGCCTCTTAACTTGTGTTTGGCTGTTCTTTATGGTACTGTCAATATTTGTGAGACTAACACTTGGAAAGTTTGTAAAAATCTAGCCGCAGTGAAGTGATGACAGTTTTGCTTTTGGCTCTACTAGGATCAGAATTTAATCTCATATTTTGTCAAAAATAATGCAAAACAGACATACTGAAGCCTATTAGTACTCAAATTCCAAACTGTGTGCCTGGATGCAGCTAACTCTATTTCTGCCATATGAACTCTCATCTCTGTTATGCTGTTAGCAAAAATGGGTAACTTAAAGGGTGTTCAAGGGACAGGGTAACCGGAAGCACTTTTTCTTTTCTGCACCTGATTCCTGTATCTTATAACTATAACTTAACCCCTGTGCTAGTAAGATGTGAAAATTGTTCAGCTTGGCTAGAACAATAATTAGTCTGCAGATTGTTAGCTAAATACAAAGATGGAGAGGTAAAACTATATGCTGCATTCTTAGTCAAAATGCCTAACAGCAAAAATTACATTTGTTGTATCCTTAGTGATATTGATTGTCCTTATAGAGCTATGAAAGAAAATCCTGTTAGTATGATTTGATTCATTCTTGCTGAAAATTGGTGAAGCTAGCTGGTTACCATTGTGCTTTACAGTAAATGATTCCAAGGTCTCATGGGTCTAATGTTTTAGCAGTATAAATAAAAAATTGTGTATTGTTTTGAGTTGCTTGGGTGTTGCATACAACATGCTTTTACAGAGAGCATTAAAACAAAACCCCTACCACAGTACCTGCAAGGTAGCTGCCTCCTTCATTATCAATGATCAGTAAAACAGAATAAAAACAGAGTAAAATGTAGGTATGTGGCCTACAGTTTCACAGACTCTTTCATGTCTGGGTATGTGGAAGGGTATCAGCTTTTTAATTTACTATGTTTTCAGTCAAGTAAAAGGTTTTACCCTCTTTTTCTGTGCCCTTTTCTCTCCAAGTGAATTGCTGTAGACTGACTGTATTTCACACCTCAGGTTAAGCCTGGAGTTTCTATGTTGATTTATTCCTCTAATAAATGTTTCACAGCTTAGTTGCATTGTTATTTAGGATGTGCCCTCTTAATCAGATTTCAATCTTTTTCTTAAAATGGAGCATGAAATTTGTGGAGTGGGGAACTTGGACACACTGGGTAAAGGCTTAAATGAAAAGTGTCTTCTTATGGTTTTCTTCTTTTGTTGAATTTGTGCTGAGGTAGTCCAGTCTGTGTCAGCATCTTAATAGATTTTTACTGTTTATGATTGCAAGCAGTTATGGCATTTCCAAGCCTGTGTCCTGGCTGGTAACCTGCAGGCTGCTGTAAGGGAATTAAGTGGCCATTATGACTCTAGTATAGGTTTCAGGCTCTTGGGGTTTGCCTCTGAAAAAGAGGGTGATGTTAGCTAATGTGGGTGCCTTTCTTGCCTTGACAGCCCTTCCTTTTAAAAGAAAATAAAAATAGTTTGAAGTTTTGTGTGAAGCAGCATTGTTGAGTTTTCTTTCATGCCTAGATTTTTTCATTTGAGGTTTTTTTGAAACATAAAGTGTCCAGATTTTCCAAGTGCTGACTTCTTGGTGTGTGTAATAGCTTCACTTTGACTCCTTCTCAAAAGTATGTTTGTATTACAGAGTTTTTCAACTAACTAAGGAGGATTGCTGATGGTAAAAAACGAAGTTTCCTATTGGTTCAGTGGTTAGCAAGCAGGGATCTTGATTACATCAGTAAAAGGTTCATAAAATAACAGAGCCCATCTGCACAGTGAGTGCAGTTCTTCCTCAAGTGTCACTGGTGCAGTTTGTCCCTGCAGAGATTTGCTGGGAAAACCTGAGGTCACAGAGCTCACCTGAAAACATCCATTTCGTCTTTGCTCCCTCAACAGGTGTGTCATCCTTGAGCATCCAGTTTGCCAAACTTCCAAAGGGACTGAAGCATTTAAATTTATCTAAAACCTCCTTGTCACCTAAAGGTATGTTTTATAAATATGCCTCTTTTTCTCTTCTAAAACTTTCAGATTTACATACAAAAAATACTTTCTCTTACCAGATTATAAAATAATTAATTTTGTAAATTTTTTACATGTATTTTCTCAGCAGTGGAGCTGCTTTTTTTGCAGCCCTGGGTTGCTGAACCCTGGGCTGGGTTCTGAGTACCCTTCAACACTTTGATAAACTCAGACTGACTTCTGTAAAGGTTAAGTTTGAACCTGTACTATAAAGGAAGACTGAAATTAGGATTGGCATAAAAGATGTGTTTCGTATGCGCTTCAAAAAAATGTCTGAATCAAAAATGGGTAGAGAATTTTCCAAATGTTTTCTACAGAGTTATTTTATGAAACTGAGCATTGTGACAATGGCTGGTGCGTGACTTGCTCTGACTAAAGACTTCTTTGTTTTATAATTTACAAATTTCTGATTTGATATTGTAATGGAAATGGTTCTGTATTTTAAGAGCGTTAACAGCAGTGAAACACAAATCAGAAGTTTTCAGGATTTTTTGTATTTTAGTTTTACAAGTAGCAGAAGCAGTGACCTCTTACACAGATTGCACAAATGAAGGGTCTCCTGTAGAGGTAATGGGTGTTAAAAATAGAAAAACCACATTGACATTATTGCTGCATTTTTGTAGATGTTGATGACCTGAAAAAAATGATTAACAGTATGAAGGACATTAACTGATAACAGATAGAAACCATGCCCTTTTATCCTGTTTATTATTGCTCTGTGAAGTGCAGATTTTGTATTCTCTGTAGCTTCAAGGACTGACCTGGGGAAATATGGGTGGGGTAGAGGACTTTTTATTGTTTTATTGTGAGTGTCTATGGCTCTTATGATGCTCCAGTAAACAGTAAATCCTAAGGTGAATTTATTAAATAATTATTTTCACCAAGAATGCTTTTATTAAACTCTGAGGTGGTTGTTTTCTACTGCTAACTCAATTTTTGGTGACAGTTGATTAAGAATCTTGACTAATGTAACATCCTCTAGAAATGAGATACTTGTGAATTTAACAGCAATTTATGCAGTTCTGGTATGTTCATTCATTCTCTACTTTTCTTCATGTGAGCTGAATTATTTCAGCGAGTGATTGTGAAGTTTGAGTCAAGAGAACACTATAGCAACATTTCCTTCATCATGAAGAATAAATGCCAGCTTGATGAAGTTCACCCACACAACTCTTGTCAGTGAAAGTGAATTCTGAGGTTATTAAAAGAATCTGAAGGTTTTTTTAAACATACTTTTTAAAGATGATCTTTAAGCAAAAGTTGAAAATATTTTCCAGTACATCTAATACTGATGACCTTCAGAGTAACATTGTACCATTAATGTTGTCCCATGGCAGCTCCTCTGTATTTCTTAAAAATAGCATATGCCATGTCTTAAAATGGGAATTCTTACAACCCTCAGGACCTTGAAGCAACTTGGGTTGCTGCAAGGCTGTCAGTTTCTCTCTAACCAAAGAAGACAGTAATGATTTGGTTTTAACTTGAGAGGCTATTTTTGAACTTGCAGTACTTTCTGTGGAAAAAGTCTAAAAGAATCCTTGGATCTTGGATTTAGTAGACTGCAAAGTGCACATATTTTTTTCCTTCAACCTTTCTGTTTGTTTCATATATATATACACACACACTTAATTTTAAACTTTCCAGAAATTCAGAACAATCCTTTGCAGGTTTTGACCTTATTTTAAAAGTGCTTTCCATTTGAGATTAGTTTCTAAGATTGACAAGTGACGTTCAGGTGGCAACTTCCCAGTTGATCTTTCTTCAAATATTGTATCTCAAAGTTCCTGAGAGCTATTAACAGTCTGAGCCTCCTGAGAGTGGTAAAAGAGCATAAAAGATTGTCTGCAAATGAAAGTGAGATTACTGTTAGAGTACAGCATGAGGTAGTGTGAAGTTCAAACATAAATTTATTGATTTGAAGATTCTGGTTAAATGGGAAATTTTAGTGTACTCATTGAAAGATAAAGCTTGCTTTTCTGACCCCAAGCCAGAGGCTAATTTAAAAAATTCCTCATTCACATTATTTGCCTTCGGTGGTGTGACCGATTTTGAGGAGTTGGCCCTTTTAAAGCATGAAACAAACAACAACATTATGAATTGTTTGATAGCTCTTCTTCTCCCTCAAACTCAGACACTGCTTCTGAATTCCCAAAATTGGTTCTTAGTTGTACATGCTGAATTGCTGATAGTTTAATCCAGCTGGAACCCCAGCTGATAACTAGGTACCATCGAGCAACCAGGACAAAATCGTATTTCTTCCTCCTCCTTCTTGTTGCCTGTAAACGTTGAGAAGGCTCACTAAAGTGAATCCAAAGCTGTAATGTCAAGCATTTTAACAGAGCTTTTAGATCTTTCAAAGTTTCACAAAGTATTAGTTTGCAGTCTACCTTTAGCATTAGGGTATACATTCAACAACACCATCTCAAGCTAAAAGAGAAATGGCACTAAGCAGAAAAGATTTGAGACTTGACAAAGGTGTTGCTGTGCTTTGATACTTTCCAGTTTCAAAAGCCTCCTGAAACCAGGAGCCATGCTACTAATATGGGAGATTTTCTTAATATTTGAAAGCTCAGAAAATTAAAGCACTGACATAGGTATTTTTGTTTCCAGAAACAGCTTGCTAGCTGTTTCTTCCACATCTTCACTGGCAAATCAGTTTCAGAATAGTTATTAAGTGAAGACTGTATGTGTTTCATCCATTGAATGCCTGTCCAATTTCACTCACTAGCTTTGGGAAATTGTTGAATGTTGTGCAGTAGATCACTTGCCTTCTTTATAGCTTTGGCCAGGCACTTGGAAAAAAACTGCTGCATCAACTAAAGGATGCAGTGATGCTTATGCATGTAAGAAACACATGCATGTAGTGCTTAAAAGGCAGCAAAGAAAATCTACAGTAAATTGAGAGGTTGATGATAAGCTGCAGAGTCCTCAGATCAAAGTTAGATTTGGAGGAATCAGAAATAGCCATGTCCTAATTTGTATTTTGAAAAGCTGGGAAGTTGCAGTGGAAGAAAGCCCTGACGGGTTTGTTCCCAATATGAGCTTTTTAATTTTAATGTGAAAAATATGTTTTTGTTCTGATAAGCAACTGAGAGTCTTTATGCATCTCTTGGTACTTTTAATTAACTATTTTTATGAAATCTCAGGCAAATATATTAATTGAAATATTTTTAATTTCTAGGTCTCATCAGTCGCTTTTGAAGTTCCAGCAATTATAATTGTTAATGTACTTGGTCTTCCGCAAATGCTTTCATCTACTTCCACAAATAGTTTTATCTAAATATTGTTGTTTGTAGGAAGACACTGGCTTAAAATAATGGAGTAAACTGTGTTTTTAAAATCTGTTTGAAAATGGATCTGGATACATCCTGGATATGAGACATACTATGGATATTGGAGCACTGTGGCTGCATTAGGGAAGTTGGGAGAGCATGGTGCAGGTAGAACTGGGCATGCTGTGTCAGGGAAAGATCTCATGTCTGCCCGGTAATCTGCATTCCTCAGTGATGGCAACAGGAGGTCATTCAACATTTGTGTGTGTCTGTGTTCACCGAAATTGTGCACTTGCAGGCTCTGAGCCAGTTTTGTGTAGAGGCATCTCGGCTGAGTTGTGACCTCTTTTTTGGCAGGGGTGAACAGCCTTTCCCAGTCACTGAGTGCCAACTCGCTGATCGCCAGCACGCTCGTCTATCTCGACCTCTCAGGGAACGCGCTCCGAGGAGATGATCTCTCGGTAAGCACTTCCCTCTCCCTGGGGACATAATGAATGGGTGTTCTAATTAACGGTTGAGAGAAAGGCAAAAACCTTTTTGTTTAGATCCTTTTTTGGCCTTTATTTCCGTACAGTTCTAGTAGGGATAGAAAATAACAGTTTTATTTCTACTCTTTGGTATAAAGTCAAAGAACTGCCCCATGCAACTAAAAAAAATGCACATAATTTTAGTTCACACCTTTAGTCTTTGGCTTCTACTGATACATGAGAAAAGTGAAAGGGTACCACTTTTTTTCAGTGGACTTACCATTCTCTCTGAGTTCTATTTGAAAGTGACAAAATGCCATTAAAAAGCCCTCATCATTTTTTTAGTGACAAGAGTATTACAAATTTTCCATTGGAAGGTTGGAAGCCAATTATTTCTTTTGACTTGTAAAGAATTAATTTCTGTTTTTCAATGTTTTTGTTTGTATAAACAAATTTGTGCACTTCCTTGATGCGTACTTTGAAACCCATGACTCTTTGAAGAATGTAATTATTTTTTAGACTCCTTTGTTCGGTTTATCAATTGCCATAAAAGTGGATCTCTATTTCCTCCATAACGAAATCCACTTACTTCTCAATTTGTATATATTCACTTTTTGACTGTTACATTTGCATTTCTCTTTCACATCAAAAATTATTTGCATGTAACTGTCAGGTTTTGAATTCTAAGTATTGAACATCTAAGAAGATGCAAAATTATGGTCAGCCAATCTCATCATTTAAAGTGCAGTCAGATATGACTTTATGACTTTTCCGCATACCTTACTTGCGGATTCATCAGCATATTCAGAGAACTAGCCTTTTCAGGCATGAGGTGAAAGGGTCAGTGGGACAACAGGGTTTTAAAGGTAGCAAATAAATAGTTAAATATAAGTAAAGACACACAGTGAATTACTCTGAGAGAACAACATAGTAAATAACATAGAAACTAAAGGTATAAAATGTAATAAATAAATCTTTGGCAGGCAGTGTTTTAAAAAACCTAAGGTCAACCTACAATATTTTAAGAGATAAATGCAGAAAGTGGGGCTTTTCTTAGCCTTTCAGATGTATGGTTTAAAGATAAAGATTATTCGTACTGAGGTCTCTTAATCTGTGGAATCAGTTTTCTAACAGGAGCAAGAAAATCCTGTTACTTAGCAATTAAAATAAACCCTAGGAAAGCGTGGAAATTTTTAGTGGGGACCTCTCTTGTACTGTAGGTGTAGGGGCTAAATGACCTAATTTTTTGGAAGATGGATCTATTTTAGAAATGTTAAGCGTGCACTGTTTGGCTGGATTTCATGTGGAGTTGAGCTTTCCAGTTTTCTGTGAATTAGGTCACACTTTTATCTTTCTGTGTTGCTCTCTGAGACTAAAAAGAGCCCCAAATGAAGCAGTGTATAGTTAGAAGTTTTACATATGCTAACATTTACATGACATATTCTATACGGTACTGAAGCCATCAATGTTAAAATCTTGTTACCTGTTCTATATTCTCCCTTAAACCTGTAATGTGCAGCTGATATTAAGAACTAACCATGGACTTAAGGTGCAAATTAGTTGCTTCCCTCATGCTTAAAGAGTCTGGCTTTAACTTACAAACCAATTAGCCTTTCTGAAATGTAAAAGCAATCTGAGTGACATTACAAATCTTTATTTAATTATCATCTTAATTAATTATCATCTGCTGTGAAAGTTAGATGCAATAACTCAAGGCCTGTGCTTTTAGAGAAATGTTGGATAAGTGTAGTCAAAGCTCCATTTTCTCCATTTTAAAGGAATGATAGTCTGCAAAAGTAAAACAGATTGTATTGGTTAGGTGAAGTTTCAGGTGATTTTGTAGTAAAAGCTGAAAATGCAATGACAGGTAGCAATCCAGTAACTGTTGTCATAATTTAAAAATTAACATCTGTAATTCCTTCTGTCCAATAATTATAGAGCCTGTACAATTTTTTGGCCCAGCCAAATGCCCTTGTTCACTTGGATTTATCCAACACGGAGTGTGCGCTGGATATGGTAAAGATCATTTTTGTGGCTATTTCAATACCAAAGAAACATTCCCCGCCTTCTATCCCTAGGTACTTTTTAGGGTTAATATAAAGTAAAATGATTTGCCCTTATTTTGAACCAGGTGTGTGGAGCCCTCCTTCGTGGATGTCTTCAGCATCTAGCTGTCCTTAGCCTTTCAAGGACTCTGTTTTCTCACAGGTACAATTTAAATGTCTTTACCCTCAACTCTTGCAGTATTTTGGTTTATAATTTCTTGTGCTTATGTAGCACCCTTCTTTTTAAGAGTAAATCTAAGACTGTTTTTATAAAGCCTTAGAAGTCTTAGTGCTCGATGAAATAGGTACTATTTATTCTAAGCAAAATATTTTCTTTCCCTTTCTGCTCTTTGCTAAAGGTACGTAAAGTAAGCTACCTTGTCTAATATGTGTTTGTGTGATAGTGATGCAGCAGAAAGTCTATATATATCTTTTGTCTCTAAAGGGCATAGCATCAGTCTTTGAAGTCTGATAGACTTAATTCCTCTTTATGTATGATTTTTAAAGTTTGTATTTTTCATGATTTGATGACAGTTACAGCTTTTAGTCCTGTTTTGTCATCTTCTGGGAGGAACTCCCTTTGAAAGTCTTTGAGATTGAACATTTACTTTTTAGACTACTTGCATTGTAGGAAGTATTAGCTTCCATTTTCTTTAGACTGAAGCTTTGAGTCCTTATCAGAGATGACGCCTAATTGATGCCAAGGTATTCTGGCATTGAGTAATTATTTCTAGTGGTGAAAAAGCAGTTTCAGGGTTTTGTTCGTGTCCTGTTTGATCTGCTTGTGAGATGTAAGTATGTTCACTATTGACCAGACCTAAATGATCATTCTTTGTAGTTCACAAACAGAAGGTAGATAGAAATGTTTTCTGTGCAGTAGTGCAGTTGTGAGGATTGTTTGTTGAATCAACATTTTGATGACATTATAATTCTAAGCTAATTGAGAGCCACTGATTACAGAACTGCCTAAGGTAGAGCAATTAAACTGTAAAAGATCATTACATTTCTGATGGCTTGCGTTCACTATTTATTGGAATGAAGAGTGTCTAAATGCTACTTCTTAATGAATTTGTTTACTTACAGAAAAGGAAAAGAAGTCCCTCCCTCCTTCAAACAGTTTTTCAGCAGCTCACTTGCTTTGATGCAGATTAACCTTTCAGGAACTAAACTCCCTCCTGAGCCTCTAAAGTAAGAATTTAATTTCATTTTCTCCTGTGCCTAAAACCCAGTTTGCATTGTTGTTACATGAGTGCCTTGTATTAAAAAGGAAGGGGAAAGAATTTTGCTTTCTTCTTTTTTTTCCCCATTGTACATTATTAATATTAGAAGAGTGAGTTTTGTGCTGGTCACGCATTCATAAAATGTCCTTTCCATCTCACAGTGGAGACTATTAATCATATTTTTTGCTCTGGGAATGTCACAGTTGTTTAGCTTCTGTCAGCGGTTTTTTGGGATATATTTCTTTCTTTGTGGCTTATGAACAAAACTGCTCCACAGTGAAATGGGATTATAGGCTTGTGTGAGCACCATTCCTTTGGGACTGCATTATTGCAACAGCCATAATGAAATGGAACCTGTTGCTGTGTTTGGGAGGAGAAACCTATTGCACAGAGCTATGTTCTCCTTTTTGGGGGAGGAGACAATGGCAGCTGTTTCCAGGAATGCTAAGTGAAATGAGTCTTTTTGTTGTATGTCACCCAACCTGTGACTAACAGGTTCTGCAGGCTGAGGGAAATTGTGGAGCACTGTCACCCTTCTTGAGATGTGCATGGATTTGAACTGTGTTGAAATTTTCAGACATGAAATTTTTAAGTGTATTTTAAAGTCAGGATAGGCCTAGAGAGATAGGTCTAGTCTAGGTAGGCCATTCTGTGATTCTGGCAGAATACTGGTGTTTTATTTGGCTTAATTAAAGAAAGGGCTCTTTTCAAAGTGTCATCTTCCTAACTAATATGCATTAAAATATACATAACCTTATCCATAGCAGGCACCTAGACACATTCACTACCTATTTTGCAATCCTAATATGGATATAGGTGCATGGATGTATCCTTGTGTGGTTGAGAGCTTGCCTCCTGAGGGAGAACAGGACAGGAGTTGATGGCAAAACAAGAGATGTGGGATATAAAGAATAGTGAGAATGGGATGGAAAGCTTTTGATACACTCTGGAGGAAGCTAAGGGTGACAGTGCAACAGCAGAAAGATTAGTATATGTGGTTTTGGAGTATTTTTTCTCAGTGCAATTTGGTATTGAAGAGGACAGTACAATATTACAGAGTCACAGAATGGGTCAGGTTGGAAGGGACTGCAGTGGGTCATTTGGTCCAACCTCCCTGCTTAAGTAGGGTTGTCCTACAGCACATGGCACAGGATTGCATCCAGATGGTTCTTGAGTATCTGCAGTGAGGGAGACACCACAACATCTCTGGGAAACCTGTTCCTGTGCACAGTCACCTACACAATAAAGAAGTTCCTCCTCATGTTCAGGTGGAACTTCCTGTGCATCAGTTTCTGCCTGTCTTGTCTTGTTGCTTGGCATGTCCGAGAAGAGCCTGATGGTTAAGTCAGATTGACTGGACTGAAATCCATATTCAACTGCAGGAGCCATTTTAGCTCCGATCTTTCACTTTGTTCTATGTGATGCTCTTGATTGTTTTTGTGCTTGCTCAGACTTTGCCAGTATTAGGAAGGTGTGGTACAGATGTGTTTTCAAACAGAAGGCGATTTTTTTGAAACACAGTTGATTCTGAATAATTTAGAGCTATTGATCTTATAGTGGAGGGCAGCAGGGAAGAAAAACAAGGATGGATGTGACTACTACAGAAGACAGTATTGGTTTGACAGGAAGAAGAGAATACTGTGGGATATTGAATGTATCCCCAGAGATTAGGAGAGGTGAAAAGCGCAAAACATTATGGTTCTTTAAGGTTCTCTTCTTGTCATGTTGAGTATCTCTTATGGTATGAGGAATTTTAGCAGGTGAGAGATGTACAATTGCCTGAGCTCATGAAAGATGTTATTATATTAATTTGTCCCAAAAACTTGGGACCCTTTGCCTGCCAGCTGGCAGCAAATGGTATCTTCCTAGTCCTCTTCAGTCAAAACATACGTTAGCAAAAAATGGCTTCTGGTAATGCTTAAGATAATCTGGCTCTATTTGATTGAATTGGGTTGGAGGGAGTTACTTGCCTGACTGGTGTTGGTGGAAGTAAAGAGGCAGTGATGGGGAGCATAGGATGAGTTGAGAGCAGAAAGCTCTTTCACTAGCACAGGAAGTTCCAGGGAGGGGCATCTTTGCAAAGTCCAGGTGGATGTGAATGGTCTCAGTGTCCATGCCACTCTCAACTGTCTGGTATTTTGGCCTGGACTGCTTTTGTTCTGGTGACAGCATTCACCTCTGCCTAGGAGGTAGGACAGAAGCTGTTAGTGCTTTTTGGTAATTTTTGTGATGTGCTTTTTCTCTGACCTAAATTTTTCATTCACTTTGAGCTGAGTATGTCACAACACTACAAAGGACTTTGATCTGCAGGACACCTTGCTTTACCTTTCAAACTCTACATGGCTTGACTAATCCACTTCAACAATGTCCTGTGGAAGTTAATCTGGGTTTAAAAGGACTGAGGATGTGTATTGTGGGACAGCTATCTAGCCTTTTGTTCTTAACTGCAAGAAATTAAAAAACTTCTCCAGAACCATCAAGATCACAGTGTTGGTTAAACACAAGAAGATAGAAACACTTTTTTCAGGCAGACTTAAATTTGTCGTTGCCAGGATGGCAAGAGCACGTGACAAATGGCTCCAGGAAGGAAAAATTAAAAAACTATGGTGTATCATAATAGTATTTTCCTGGCATCATTGATCAGCATATATGAAAAAAAATTTGGCATTGGAGCTGTCCAGTGACAAAGGAGAAGTTCCTAGTTTGTGTCCATGAACTAGAGGTCACCAAGTTCAATGTGTGATTCAAGATCAATCCTGCCTAGAGAAATATATAGATAAAATGCAGATACCTGATACTGTGAGTTCCAAATTCCCCTAATTAGTTGTTATTTGATTTCTTTATAGGCTTCCTTTAGCTCTACAACTGTGGTATGTTTAATTGCATGTGCTAAGTCAGTGGGTTTAAAGGTATCAGATAATCAGTGCAGTCTGTGAAGGACATGAATTTGCTTAGACAGTGTAAATCAAGCCTTTCAGGTTTGCTGATAAAGCTGTACTTTGAGGATGCCATGTGGTAGGTGGGGAGAGAGTATACCTTGTACATAAGTAATATAGTTAATGTTCCATTGCAGCTCACTCTTTTTTTCACCATTTTTTAATGGAGGCAGTTTGTACTCCTGTCCTTGTTGAAATATAAGTTGGCATTTTTGTTGAATTTTACAGACTTTGCCAGAAATTGTATTTTGATCTGTCAGTGCGGTAACAAGACAAATTTCTGATGTGCCTCTCATCCAAATGCTAATTACAGGGACAGTTCTTGCGTTCTGCATCATGCACAGTTGATAAGACCTCTCCATGTGTTGCTATGTGTGTGATTTAAACATAGTGGCCAAGTGTAAGTATAATATGTCTGGCTTCAGGCCCTTTGAAAGCTGGTAATTTTTCATGACAAAGAATTGAGAAATAAGGGGATTTTCTTAGGGTGAATTTATAGGGAAGAGGTTAGGGAAAAAACCCTTTTTTTTTTCTTCCTGTGATAAGTGTACAATTGAAGCAGCACTGTGTCTCTCTTTTTTTTAATTTGAACTTTATTTTTTATTTCCTGGAAATGTTTAGGAAGCTCTTTACAAGCTTACCATCAGCCAGACTGACTGAATAAAAAACATGTCTGGGTAAGAAAGATAGACAAGATAATCTGAAAATTTGTGAGAACTGTTGCAGAACTTTCACTTCCTTCCCCCCTGCACCATATATTAATAGCTTAAGTAAATAAGCACAAGACATTTACCTTTATTAATAGGGAAGGTCTGATTATACTTGCAGGACAGAAGATATAAATAGGTTTAAATGAAAACTTGCTCAAGACACACACATTTCAAATGTAGCTTTGACACACTACTTGCATAGCAAGTGTGTAGACAAATGGCTCATCAGAAGGGGTTGGTTTTTATCTCATGCATCAGTCACTTGGTTAGTTGCTTTTGGCTGAAATGAAGTTGGAGAATGAAGTCCTTCTGTTTCTCTGTTGAATTATTAATTCAAAGCTGCATCTATTCTGAAGATATTAGAAGCTATACACAGATTTGTTTGTTCCTTCTCTATTACACATACTGTTGTGCTTTCTGATTTGAAAGTATTAATTTAAGTGTGACATTAACATTAACTTTTAGATGTGGAAACAAACTTCTGTAAGACTTCAAAAGTGGATTTATGAAAACCATAATTAGTCATTACTTCATGTGTCTGCCAATCTGCCTAAAGGCAAAGGATGCCATTGCATAGGAGTATCATTTTTAAATCTGTAAATACTTGTTGGGTTGTGGAAGTGGAGAATTTTGTGATACTGGAAAATGCACCAGCCTTTGATTGTTACAGGCATTGTGCCTGACTGAAATGATTGGCTGCATGGCATCTTGCATATTTTAAAAACCTAATTTTTTCCTAGAGTTTTGGAAAATCAGAGTTTATATGGTTGTTTGACAGAACGTTCAACTTATATTCATTTGGTGCTTTTTGAAAGCAAATGTTGAAGAAAATTCATCTCTGATGAATGTTATTAAATGTTGATGGTGCATTAGCTTTAGAGTTTCTTCATTAGCCTTGCATCCCTGCAGTTTTTGAAGCTCCTGGAGTGTTCTGAGTGTGGCAGGCTTGTGCTGCCATTGTCGTTGAAGAAATAACTGCTCAGCTGGTGTTGTTTTGAAATGAATCTTTGCATTATGGGTGTGTTAACCTGTGATCACTTAGGTGATGATGATGTAAAGCTGCCCTTTATTTTTTTAAAACGGTTCTAAAATTGATCTTTTTCAGAGCGCTTTTATTAGGCCTGGCTTGCAATCACAATCTGAAGGAGGTGTCTTTAGACCTCAGTAGCTGTGAGGTAAGGAATATTTATCAGGATGTGTTCAAAATATGCAATGACGAGGCTTTAGAGTTCCTGTGAAATCCACTGGGCAAGATATTCTTCGTCTGTAGTCAAAAGTTGTGGGAAAGGTAGAACTCAGAGCAGTAGTTATGGTAGAAGTTAGGATGTGTGCTACAGTATCGTAAATAACAAGCATGGAGGTTCAAAGCACCTGATTAGCAAAAACCTCCTTGCAGTGCAGCTGGACTACACACTGAGCCAGCCTGTTGGACGCTTGGCAGCTTCTGCTCTCTGGTGGTGTGATTAGCAGCAGGTTTTTCCAAGGTGCCCAAATTTGAATGGCTCAAAAGAAGCTGCATGCCCTGAAGGCATGCCTTGTGGTTCTATTGTCTTCCTCAGAACCGAAGACATGCTTCCTCTTCTGCAGGTTTGCTTTTTAACCTTGGGAGAAATTCCGTTTTCCTAATCAATTAATCAATTCAAGCCAATAAGGAACTTTAGTACAAGTTATTAACTTGAGAAGCACTGTAAAAGTGGCCTCAATAATAAGTGAGAACAATTGTGGCAACTTATTTGCCTTATCTTGTTTCTCTTGCTTCCCTGTGCTTTGCTGTGCCCTCTGTTTCCCAGGATTGCCCATACTCTTGCAGGATAATTCCTGTGAGGTTACAGCAGAATCAGAAAAGATCAGGCACAACCCTGGGGGGCCACTTGAGGCAAAGTCATTTTGTAGAGAACTCTGTGGTGAACTCTTGCCAAAACCAACATGAACCAGTTTAGGCTCAGGCCTTCTCTGACTTCCCCATTTTTTAAGCTGCAAAGAAAACCTCTCATTTGTTAGGTATTTCTGAGGCCATCTGAATATTAACTCTTCCAGAAGTGCCTGCAAATACAGTGGTTTCCCTTAAAGTAGAAAGCATGCAATGTTGATAACCATGTTGAAGTGCAGTAATCCTTGCCTTTAGGTTCGTGGTCAATTGCTTTTGAAATGTGCACAGATTTCCTTATGAAGAAAAACCAAATGATTGTGAATGCATATCACAATTTTTGATATTTCAGACTTTTTGGAAAATACTACTTTGAAGAGCACTACATGTAAATTCCAAATAGAAAAGCTTTCAAGTCAAGTACATATGCTTCTGACTTCTGAGTAGAGGGATCAGACGAATGATAATTTATCTTTAACAGTAAGGAAGGAAAAGGGAGGAGTAATTAATGTAATAAAAATTAAGTCCTATGATCATAGCCTTCAATGAATAAATCAATAAAACACAAATACAAGTAATGAGAGTATAAATTAGCATGTAAATCAACAAGGGCTGACAGGAGAGAAAATACTACCCTTTCATGAAATAACATCCAGGATGGGATGTGAAAGAGCCTTCAAGGGGCAATGAGATCTATTGGACACCAAAGCACATGTGGTCATGGCCTGAATCCTGTGACAGAAAGGAAGGAATCCTGCCCAACTCAGTGTTGCATTCCTGTAGCTGGTCCGTCCAAATTGACAGCACTTCCTTAAATCCTTCCCTTAACATTTTTTTCCCATCACTGAGCTTTATCCATTCTCATGTGCTTTGGAAAGAAGTTATGCTTCCACCAGCAGGGAAGTTGATGTGCCAGCAGCTGAGAGTGCTGTCAACGGGCCCAGCACCTCAGGATCCTCTCTTCCTGACCCTCTGGGATCTGGGCAGGATAATCTTCACCCAGAAAGAGAGTGGTGGGAGGCTTGGAGGCAGTCACCACCACTCCCAGTTCCTGCAAGCACATGCTCCTAGGGGGCTATAAAGCTGATGCTTCAGCTTTGCCCTCTTCTTTCCTACATCAGGCAAGCTGTACTCAAGGATGGAAGGATAAATCTGTGATTCCTTCCCTCTCCCACCATTTTTCATTTGCTTCCATAATTTTCTGGTGTATTATCTCCGAGCTTAATCATTTTCTATTGCTTGTTTGGTTGGTTTTTTTAAAATTATTTTTCACTATGAGAATTACATTTTTATTTCTACCTGCTCAGCACTGATGTATTTCACTCTTTTCCCTTCTGCTTCCCTTAGCTTGGTCACTGTGTAAGTACCCTCCATGCTTTACCTTAATTGTTAAATCAGTAAGCAGCTTTGTTTGCCCTTCCCATATTGGTACCTCATAGCTTTGAACACACTTGGCATCTTTAATTGTAGAAAGGTTATTCTTCATTTTCTGAGTAAGAGCTTTTCTTTGTAGTCTCAGAAGTATGTCATATAGGAGGTGTTGCAGAGGGTCTTTTTATCAGTATCACAGTCTACATTGATGAGCAACATTTCAATTCATCTCTGCTTTTATATATATATATATTTATGTGCATAGTATTTTAACACAGTTGCAGCAAATTGTGATCCTAAAAGTGGAGGTTTTGTCATCACTTTCAGATTAAATAGATATCACCATTTGTGCTCATGAAATGTTTATATATTTAAAATTTTGAATGTAGAGTTATCTGGTACAAGATTGAAAGCTACTCCTGAAAAATTGTCCACTTCAGCCCTCAAAGTATATATAGCCATAAGCATTTGGATTCTATTGTGAGTATAATTTTAGTGTATAGAAGTTTGTCCTACCGACAACCAATCCAGTTCCACATATGATCTGCCACTTCTATGGATTCTGGAATAGTAGATGTGACACTGTGTAAAATGGTTGTCTTGTGGTGGGTCACACTGAGAGGGCAGCACAAAGCAAAACTGAATGATTTTAGCTGTCATGCAGCAAATGCTATAAATGCTCTTACCAAAATAAAGTTGAGTTAAATTTGCAGCACTTCTGGCCCGAATACAGCCTGTAATATGACTACTTAGTGAGAGGATGAGGTGAAGGACAGGCAGGCTTTGATTTATGGAGAGGGGGAAAGGTGCCTTATGTTGTCACTCCAGATGTGGTTTATGATTTAGGAGTTATCTTTGACCACCATTCTCCAAATACTCAGGTCAAGTTATTCAGCTGCTTGTTAAACCACCACATACCTCAAACTTCCAGAAAAGTGCCAAATCATGTCTTTATTGAAAAATGCTTCTAGAAGGCATTTGTGGCTCTTTAATTATAGCATGGTCTACAGAAATATCAGCAGCTTAATTCAGGATATTTACCCAAGTAAGTCAACTAAGTAAAATATTACAATTTTTATGCACAGGAGGTGAAAAAGCTTTGAAGAGGTTTGAAAAAGTTTTCCATTCTTTTTGAACCAAATAATGTGAAAATACAAAATGTAAAAATAAAATTTCAATAGAAGTTTTTCCCACTTTAGCTAAAGTCTTTTACTGGGGTATGTTTATAACATGAAGTACACCTTATATAAATACGCAGAGCTGCAAAAAAAAAAAAAAGAAAATGCTTTTGCTCTTTTGGAAAAAAAAGGAGTTTTACTTCAGTAGCATTAGTAAATAAGTGTATAAGATTTCATAACTTTAATTCTTAATGTTGATATTTTCTCCTAGAACATTTAATGTTCTTTCATTAAATCCTGACATTTATTTTATAGTCATGTAATATTTCAGATTAATAATATCATAATTGATACTTTGCAGCCTGGCATTTTTGTTATTGTTGCAATTTTTTTCTTTAATTGCTATTTCTTAAGTTAAGAATAACTATATTACTGTTGTCTCTTGTTTATGGTCTTTTACGGCTGTTTTACAATTGGATTATTTAAATTTTCTTTTCAGCAACAGGGAGGCATAATTTAATCGAGGTTTTGGTTTGGGTTTTTTTTAATGCTGCCATTTATCTTTGAAATGGGCACCTTAGCATTGTGCTAAGAGCTGGAAGAAGATGCTCACTGTAAGGCCTGACTGTAGTGGAGTTCAAGGGTGCCAGTGTAGCAAGCTGATAGGCTGGCCTAAGTTGGTTTTTTTGGGGGTTTTTTTGTTTGTTTTGTTTGTTTGTTTGTTTGTTTGTTTGTTTGTTTGTTTGTTTTTTTAATCACCAGACACTAGAAATGTCCTGGGCCATTCATGTAGAGAATGCTCACCCCAATCCATGAGGCACTGCCTGGCACAAGTGCTGAAAGATTTGCCGTGTTAGCCATTTAAGTATTTTCCTGATTTGAAGGCTTAGAGGTAGTTTCAAGAGATAGGAAAGAGAGTCCCTTTTCTCATTTGTATACAAACACTGAGAGTAAGGATGAGAACAATAGGAATGTGTGCATAGGCTGTCATTTTGATGTCTATAACTTCTTCTGTTGCTGTTGTTTTTGCCGCTGCTAGTGCCTTCTGTATTCACAAAGCTCCTACCACTGTCTTCTGTGTGATCTTGAAACCATAACTAGTTTGCAAAAATGGATGATGTTTTGTCTCTAGTTAAGATCTGGAGGTGCACAAGTCTTGGAAGGATGCATAGCAGAAATACACAATATCACCAGCCTAGATATTTCAGACAATGGTAAGTACACAGAACAGGAATGGAGAGTCATGCAAGTCAAGAAATGCTTTTTGTTTCAGCCCACAGTGTAACCAAGGATGGTTGCTCTTGCACTGTGATTATTGGCCATGTTGGTTATGAAAATGTCTCAGACCAAGACCTCCTATTAAGAAACGTTGCAAGACTAACTGTACCCTCAAAAGTTTGTTATTTGAGATCGGTGTAACACAGCAGAATAAAATAATAGCACCAAGCTCATATTAGATCCAGAGTAAATTGGGTTTAAGTACAAGAGGATGAGAAGCTGAATGAGAATTGGCAGTGTTGTGAAAGAGCAAAGGGAAAGGTCTAGTGCAGAATGAAGCTGAGGGGGAAAATTTGGAACAAAGAGCCAACAGCTTCAGGTCATAAAAGGTCTGCTTGGGTCGTTGGAAAAGTCTTTGGATATTTCTGCTTTGGAGTCTCTGTGCTTCCTAGCGCAGATATTCCTGGGAATATGAACTGACCTCTCATCTTGCGGATTCAAGGTGCAGATGTATGAACTGGAAGAATTCACCTTCTGTGTTTGCCCCCCTATCAGCCAAATGCAGAAGTATTTCAGAAACAGATTCCCAGTACAGTGGAATGCCCAAAAAGGGTGGGATGGGCAAAGGAAAAGCTTTGAGAGTTACTGATTCAGGCCAGTTATGCAAAAAGATTTATTTTAATAAATAAGGATAGATATTTGAAATCTAAATTATGCTGTGAATCTGAATTCTAAATTATTGTAATCTAGCTAGTGGACTCCTCAAATACATAACTAGCTTGGGAATACTAAAGTTATTTTTGTTTCATTCAGGAGTAGAATAAAATTTGCCTTGTTTTTCAGGTAATTTTATTCACAGTCTATTATGTTAGCCTTTTTTGCAGGCTTTTGAAGGCTTTGAAATATTGTTGATACACGGCCCTACTAAGACTAAATAGTGACTAGCATTGTTTCAGTATTCTCCAAGGAATTTCAAACTCTGCCCGGCAGTGTAAGGAACTACCCTTGGGTGGTTGGACTGTGGATAAGGGACTGGATTCTCTTCTGTGCTTCTGGAGGTGGCTTTAATAGCTTATTAGCATGGAGATTTAAAGGGCTTATTTTAGGGAAAGTATTTATTCTCATAGAAAAGCAGAGGCACTAATGAGAAAAAGATTTAAAGATAGGAGAAGGGAATTTTTTCTACACATTTTGGAAATTAGTACATTGATATAGTTACTTGAATGAATATAACATCAATAACTGGACCCGGTCTGGGTCTTTTGTGAAAATGTGTTTTAATTCCTAATCTAATCTGATTCTTTACAGGCCTAGAATCTGACCTCTCAACCCTTGTAGTCTGGCTTAGTAAAAACCGATCGATAAGACACTTGGCATTAGGCAAAAACTTTAACAACATGAAATCCAAGTAAGGATTTTCTTTCTTTTAAATAACATTAGAATGGATGAGGAGAAACTGCTGATTTCATCATCTTCCTAACTTTTCTTCCCTCAGAAATCTCACTCCAGTACTTGATAATTTAGTTCAGATGATTCAAGACGAGGATTCAGTGAGTATCTTTCTGCCTACTATCATCATGTATATTTCTACCCTCAGAGTCTATTTCTGATAATTTTCTTCACTGTGTTAATTTGCTGCATAAATTTTGATCACAACCCTGCACAGATACATCTGACATTTTGGGTTTGGGTTTTTTTTCAGATTGTAATTTGGATTAAGTTATGGCATGTAGGTGAACATTTTCTGAAGATAATCTTAGGATCTGTGGTTGTTGAAAAATATTCATTTTAAGTTGTTGGATGTGTGTAACCTAGTTATTTAAGTCTAAATACTTTTGTATCCTGATAAGAGATTACAGTGGTAGTGTCCTCAATAAAAATGCTTTTTAATTTGTGGAATGCTTTATTTCCTGATACCTGTTCTTGGATAAAAAAAGAACTTTTTTTTTTTCTTGACAAAATTCAAGGTCACTGCAATGATCTCAGAACTCTTTCCTTCTTCAAAAGACGCAAATAAACCACTCACTGTGCTGTTTTCCCACTTCTCTTAGCCATGGGAGCAATTTCATAAAACCTTTTCAGGGTACCTTGCTGGGATGCTTGCCCACTTTCTTGATTTCTACACTCTTTTGTGGCTCTGAAAGACTTTTGTGGTTGTTCTTGCCTGTTCTTGGCATCCTAGTTTTGGTTAGAAGGGGATCTTAAGATGCTCTGTTACTCTCATGCTTGTCAATCTTTATTTATCTACTCTTAGTCCTTTCTTACTTCTTAATTTCCTGTGCAGATACCAAGCAAGCTTTCCTCATTCTCCAGAGACTGTAGACTCAAGTTGTCTGAACACCTGCTATTTCCTGTTGTCTTTATTGTCTCACCTCCAAGTTCACACTCTCCATATTAACTGCTTGGCTACCTTCTCCTCCCATCTGTGTCTGTATCCTGGCAGTTTTAACCAGGATTTCCATTGTCTCTTTCCTCACAAGGTCATTAGACTCATATTCCATGTTCCCTTTTTCTTTGTTCTTAATAGCATTTGAAGTGATTTATTAAACCAGTCCTCTATGCTCTTCCTGTCCTCTTAAATGGGATTAGTGGTACTGGCGTTTCTTGATTCTGTGCCTTCCTCCACATTTTATTCTTTAAAACACGGGATGTCAGTGTGATGTGGTGAAGTTCTGCGTATGGTTGCCAAAACTGATTCTAATTGAGGTAACAGCTGTAATGAAAGCACCTTAGTAAAACTCCTTGTTTGCACAAGTTAGATGTAGGGTTGTGCTAAGTAATGTATTGGTGTAACTCTGTTTTACTTCTTGTACCAAACTAGCCTTTTTGTTTAGTGCTGTGTGACCACCTCCTTCTACTCTGCCTCTAAAGGGAATGCTGCAGGATTGCCTTCCCCTTCTCTCCTTTTCCTTTTGCTCCTGTACTGAGGAGTTTCATTTAATCAGATAGCACCTGCTTTTTCTCTGTGGGGATTTGTCTCTGTCCTGCCCTGTTTCCCATGCTTATACTTTCACAGCTGTCCTGAAGGACTACATCACAAGCATATGTAATTTAGTATGTTTTCCATTTCCATTATTCTTTCTTCTGTTGCAGGTGAACATTTCTTCCCACTCAGACCATATCCTAAAATACCTCATCAACACACTCTGTGTCCTTTCAGCACTCAAATCATCTTCACAAGCATGCTGTTGGGGTTTTTCCCCTATTTCATGACTCTCCCTTTCATGGTATCTTTTCTTAAGATCAAAAGTTTCAACTTTCACTGTATTATTTCTATCAAAAGTGTTACAACCTTCTGGTCATCTTTCCTGGCTTCTGTTTCTGAAGATTCCAGGTCATAGGAAAAAGTAGCTGCTAAATTTTGTCTGTATCATTCTTGCAGCTCTCTCTCCTTCGCATCATTGCCTTCCCCTTCTTGCATTCCTTTTCCTCTCAGCCTGTGGGTGACATCATTTGTTGTTCCACTTTCTGCCTTTTACACTCTTCAGTGGTCAGATGTGTCCCTGTAATTCTTACCGTGTTTTCCTGACCTAACCTACACAATGTATTCTCATCCTGTTTACAAACAGTGTTATAATGAAATAATTCACAAAAAAGTTCTTTTATTTAGACACTTAAAATAGCTGTCTCTCCTTCATGTCATGCATTAACATTTGGGATATAGCATATGATCCTTTTGGGCTTACCCCGTCTCTTCTTTCCCCATGTTCTTTTCTCTTGTTAATCCTCTTCAGTGAAGGAATCTTGTTTTTTTCTGTCTCATCAAGTGCTAAAACCAGCGTGAACCCTCTCCTAGCAGCAAAAGAGTTGAGGACAGACACTGTAGCACTGTGGGAAAAATGTGTTGCAAAAAGCTGCCTAGGGTTGTCCTGACCGTATCTCAATGCTCAGGAAATTATTTTAAGTCTCTAGCTATTTCAATTTGAATCTTAAATGGGGTGGTCCTTGTTCTACCAATAATGTGCATTGGCTTCCACAGGACATTAAAAAGTTAAGATCCAGCTGGAGAGGCCAGGGTTGCCCAGAGCACACTGCATGGTTTAGGGACCGCATGTCGACTGCATGGAAAGCCGAAGCAGGAGGCTTTAATCTAAAATAATCATCTCTAAATGCTTCTTCATGTATTTATGCACACTTTAAATAGCTCTGTTGCTGTGTTAATGTGAGTCATGAGTAACATGATTTAAACAATCAGTGGCTTGGTTCTTTGACTGTTAAAATAGCGCAGTGTCCAAATATAATTCTGCACAATATAAAAGCAGTAGTAGTAACCTACAGAGCAGAACTTCACAGGTGTTTTATATAAACAAGAATGTAATATTTAGATTCAGTTTTTGGGTTCTTTTCATGTTTTTTTCTGTTTAAGTAGATACTGTACTGTGCAGACTATTATAACGTATTCTTACTGTGGCATTCCTTTTCTTGTTGCAAAAATTGATGTTATGCTGCAGGTATGCAGTGTTGTTACTCAGAGTGGTAACCACTCCTGCATAGGTTCAGTGATGAATATCTTTAGTTGCTCAGTGTTTGGTGCAGAATTGGCTTTTTGAGGGATTTTTTGTTCTTAGGAAAAGAAAATTTAACTTGATTTAATCCTTAGGGTTTTTTCCAGTAGACTGAATCAGTGAATAAAATCATGCAATTTCTAATTGTACATTTGTACTTTGAGAACTCCTCTTCCTTAAAAAGATTGTGTTAAGTCATCTTCTCTGTATTGACAAAGTACCTGTTTTCTGTAGCAGGGACACTGAAAGTGGTCTTCCTTAGACTTCTGTTTTCTCAATATCTAGCTAAAACTATTAAATTGTTAAAAGAAGTAAGTGTTTGTAGAGTATTGCCCATATTTGTGGGGGATTGGTTTCGATGTTTCTTTTTGTTTGTTTGTTTGTTGTTGTTTCATTTGGGATTTTTGATGTAAGGATCAGATAATTTAATGAATAATTGAATAATTGAGATGGTGCATAACTGTCAATCCTTACAGAACACAGTTTAGAAGCATTTTCAGTCATATACTGTTTTGTCAGAGTGCTGGAATGCAAGAAGCTTCCTGGGAGGATATTTGAGATTTAGAAAAATTATGTGGGAGGGTTCACCTGCAGCTCGGTTACTCCAATGCGCATTTCTAAAGTGACACACGAGAAACATAAGCAATGTCACATTCACAAGTTTACTGCTGATTTCTCCTAGTGCTGTGTGGTGCTGCTTTACCTTGGATCTGTCAGCAAAAGGGCTTCTCAGGCTTCTGTCAAGAGCTCTTAAGTGCCATTCTAAATGTGATGTTAACATTTTCATGTTTTTATTGCTTTTAAATTTTTAATTATTCTTTACACTCTTCTCCATGTCATGCAATAAAATTGGAAAACAGACAGATTAAGGGCATTAACATAGTAATTTAATAACTTCCATTTAAAATAAAACCAGCATGTGGCTTGTGTTATTGTTAGACTTTTTAATTATAAACCTGCTGTGCCTCTGAATTTTTGTGCTTTTCCTCGTTAGTGAGTGCATTTCTTATTGTTGCAAGTTTTTTGGTTATCACTGTAATCCAGTGGTATCTGGAGGGTAGGATCCCATTGTGTAGCAGGTATGATGCAAGCACCTTGGAAGGTGTACACAGTTTGGTTGGTTTATTTTCATTAATCTAAACTTCAGGGTCTAACTTAGGTTCTGTGGCTCGTTGTTATGAGATGTTCATTTTCCTGTGCTGGCAGATTGGGGATTTTAGGCTCCAAAAGTTCATCCTCCAATATGTGCCTAAGTACGTGTATAATGATGATACACTCCTCTGTATGGACTCACACTTGAGCAGAGGAAATGTTTTGTGGAGTCCTCATTCATCACCAAAGACAAATGACACTTGTAATATCTATGCAAGGCACGGGGATAGATTGACTGTGGTTCTTGAGCTCCTGCTGTTGAGTGTTGGGGGCATTGAGAGAGGAGGAAGTATGGGCATTTTTAGAAAAGGGTTGTTTAAGGTTTGGAGTGTGACTTGTTGGAGCCAAATAAGGTATTTTCAGCCTAATATGCTGCATGAAAATATAAAGTTACTGGAAGATATTGTAGTTATGGGTGTCAAAACACCACTGTTAATATTTATTGGCTTACTCATTGTAATGGATACCCAATACTGCTTTGAATTTCAGACCTGCTACAGTTTTATCTTTCCTCCAAAAGTCTGTGGCCTTTGTTGAAGGAACAGATATGCAAAATCACTCCTAAAGTTGAAATAATAATAAAACACTTGAAGGAAACTGCTTATGTTTTCACAATGCCTTGGACTGTAATTTGCTCTTGGGCAAATCTCTCAGCCTGAGGGAGAGAAGAGGAGTGATAGATACTTTTATTTCTCAGTGAAATGCAAATGCTGGTTAAGCAAAACCCACTGGACACTGGAAGTTGTCTTGTGAAGCTGATTGTTATTATCTTGCCTTTCTTGAGGTTTACACTATATTCTGCACTTAGTTGGACTCAGGAAGTTGGAGGCACTGCCGCTTGAAAATAATTTTTTCACAGGGTGTTGCAACTTAATCTGCTTGTGTGCATGTGTTTGACACCAGTGCTGTAGGTTATTGACTCCCAATTTATCACGTGTTGTAGGATCTGCAGCAAACACAGAAATAACTCTCTGCTGTTTACTCCTGTCTCCAAGAGTTTGGGAAACTTGTAACTTCTTTTATTTGGTGTTTGAGGAATGAGTGCATTATCAGTTTCTGTTATCAGTGCCTTTTCTGTGATCCACAGCCTCTACAGTCACTGTCCCTCGCAGATTCCAAGCTGAAGACTGAGGTCACCATCATTATTAATGCCTTGGGCAGCAATACTTCTCTCACAAAAGTGGATATTAGTGGAAATGCCATGGGAGATATGGGAGCAAAGATGCTGGCAAAAGCCCTACAGATAAACACCAAACTCAGGTAAGGGAAGCATATTTGCAGTAAACAGTAGAATGGCTTAATAATACTGAAGTTGTTGGCTTGTTCTTAATCTGTTTCTCTTCAGAACCTTTCTACGTACAGCCACTTAAGAGTGTCTTTATTTTGAAGGATTCTCAGCCTTCTTTTTCTTAAGAGAAAGGAAAATAACAACAGAAGAACAAGAGAAGCAAGTTGTCGCTTCAAAAACATTTCCTTAACTGAAACTGGGGAAAATTTTCTATATTTGAGCAGAAAGGCCTCTTGTTGGAATTAAAAGACTTTTAAAATTTCTAGACTGACAGAAAAAAATTATGTTGTTAATGGAGCTCTCTATTAATTAAATTCAACATTCTTCTCAAAGCTGGGCCAACTTTAAAGCTATGTGAGGTTGCTCAGGGACTTGTCCAGGCAGGTTTTGAAGATCTGGGAGTACCAAGATTCCACACTGTTTCTGGAAAATCAATTCTAGTGCTTAGCTACTCTCTTCTGTTCTGCTCTCTCTTTCTTAATGGAAGCTTTCCCGGCTGAGAAAGTTATTATTATTTTTTGTCTTCTAAAGTGTCAGTTTGTAGAACTAAGAGCATGTGGAATTCAGAATGGGGAGCAGCATGGACCATCCATCTTTCCTTTCTCCCCTTCCTACTGTGTTGATGGACCTTGGCATATCTTCCCATCAACTTCACTGCTTTTTAGCATGTCTGGCACTGATGGCTTGAGAGTATCACTTTCTTTCTATCCAGCATGTGTTTCACAAACAGTAAAACCTTCAATCAGCGTAAATCTGGATGGGGACCTCTAAATATGTCACCCTCATCAGGAAAGATAATCCTCCCTCCTCCTTGTCAGACTGTACAGATGAACCTTCCTCGGTATATTGTCATTGTAAACAGACCACTTTTTACTGGGTGTCCGAGTATTGTTCCCTGGAGGATAAGAAATTTCCCCAAACAGTTTTGGCTATTTTGTTGAGACGCAGGGATCTTCTGGCCTTTGTGTTGCTATGCCCGAACTGAATATTAAAAATGTCAAGAAAACACTGGAGGGATGGCTTAGGTTTATTGAATATATTAACCTGAAATGACCACAATATCTGAAGAAATAAAGTCTTGATACATTTCAGGGTGGCAGACTGAAACGTTTCACAGTATGCTGAATGTCACAGTTGACATAATGTCGCCACAGTCTGTGGTGTGATTACAGACTGAATAATGCAATGGTAACTGGCTATGCCAAAAATGTTGTAAAATGACACCCAGGTAGAAATATAAACACACTTTCCAGTGGCAAAAATATTCAAGATTTGAGCCTTAGTATGTCTGATGTTTACAGAGTAAAGAATCTCTCTTCCTCTCTTTCTTACCTTTCATCTGAAAAACGGAGGGGTAATTCTGCAACAACAGAAGGATGTCAATACTTGTGAAAGCATGCCATCTATCTTTTTTTTTTCTCTTTTGAACACCAGAAATCTTTGTTTGGTTTTGTGCCTTTTTTTTTAATAACAGCTACAACTGGTGCCCTAGCAGAAGCAAGATTTATCTCCTTGTCTGTCTCTTCTGCCTGCTAATGAGATCTTTGAACATGTGTTTGTAAATTGCCAGGCAGTCTGCTTGAGTGGTCTGAACTGGGGGAGGAGGAAAAGGCTTGATCACCCCTATCATTATTGTGTATTCAAAAGAGCTACAATTTAGGCACCTAACCTAATGGTTTATATTGGCAGCTACTTGTGTTGCATGTGGAGTCACATGAGCAGTGTGATGAGCCTAGTGCAGGGTTGAATGTAATAGCCTGCAAATTTTGACCACTGATCAGCATGATTTTTTAGAATACACAGAGACTATGTGGAACACAGATTGACCAGTTACTGCAATTTTCTGATTTTTTCAGTACGGTCTTGCAAAGCAGACATTTGAACTTTAGTTTTGATGCTGTTCCTCAAAAAAGCAGGAATTTATGTCCAAATCTTTCTATTAATTGTGTTTTAGAAAAGTAAGGTACTTAGTGATGGAAAATACAGCAGAGTCCCGTTTAAAGTAAGGGAGACTGGGTTTTGGATATTTGTCCATAATTCCTGTCATTTGAAGGATTTAGCATATAAGTAAAGACAGGTTTATAAAGTGCTGCCTTCTGCAATTTTGAATATTCAGCAGTGTGTTATTTCAATATGCAAAGTTTCATTATAGATTTATTTGGTGGTTCTTGTTTAACTTATATTTTTCTTTCCTCTTCCCACCACCTCTCAGAACTGTAATATGGGACAAGAATAACATCACTGCACAGGGCTTCCAGGACATAGCTGTGGCACTGGAAAAGTAAGTCTCAAGTAATTGCATGTCTGATGAAGAGGCCAAAGATCCTGAATGATCTGAGCAGCTGCAGTTCTCACCACAGTCAATATGATCTTGAAGATGCTGAGTGCTCTCAATTTTAAGCATCAGGATGTTTAATCTAAAGGAAAAATCATGACTTCACATCCTTCAAAAGGATTGGAAGACGCTCTGTGGCTCTTTCATCCATACTCTGCTATCAGCATTAAGGTCCTTGAGTTCTGCTCTTAGCATTTAAATTCTGAAATTGGTAATATTTTCCCCGTTCTTCATACTCTTGTGTTGATAGTGTTCAGAAATTCTATTCTAGCGAATGAAGCTGTACATAATAACAGAAAATTACTGAAGTGCGCCTTTGGGGTCTGACTTTTTTTCTTTCCCCTAGCAAGTTGAAACTAATAGTGATGATCTCAGGAACTGCAGTTTTTCTTTGTAATCGCTGTGGTCTGGGTCATTTTGCTTCCATGAGTTTACTCACAGATGCAGCCATTACCAGTGATAGATGTTAAATTGCTTTCATCTCTCTCCATCTCCATCACATTTCTTTATTATTACTTTTCTTAAGAGAGAAGAAATACAGATTTAAATTAAGCAGCGGTTGAAGTTTTTTTCACATCATTAAATCCCTCAGACAGGAGCAAAGGCTCTCTTTAGAAAGTGAATGTAACCTACAATTGCTAGGTTCCAGACAAGATATCTTGTAAAACTGTATAACTACTTAAGGGAGCATCCTAACCCTTTAGGGGTCATGAGGCTAGAGCTTATTAAGTTACTTGTTTTATGAAACTATTGTAGTTTATATACTTGGTTTTGAAATTAATTCAGTTACACTGATGTGGGAAATTAGATAAATTGTGTATAATTAAGAAAATCATCTTGCAGTGATTCCAGTGATAATAGTGAATAATAATTTGTAGAGGTTATTTGTCAACTTGCAGACATTTCTCTGTTAAAGGGCAATAGCATGGGGAAGTCTGGTAGAAGAAGAAATACACTTGTTTTCTGGTTAGCATCAGCTTTATTTCTCGTTCTGAAGTGTTCGGATGAGTAAATAGAGAAGGGGGGGAAATCCTGAGGCAAAAGCAAGTAATCTAAACAAAAACACCCCCGGAATGCTACAGTTAATTATGTGACACTGTACATTTTCAGGGTGACATCTCATTTATTTAACTTGGAAGCTGAGGTCATTTTATGTTGCCTCAAACATTTTTAAATTGTCAAAAACATTGATAACATCACAAACTAAGCCACAAGCAACAAAGGTTTAGACATGAAGAGAGGGATTGTCAGTAGTGGCTGAAAACAATTAGGCTGTAAATAATCCATCTTGAAGACATTTTAAGAACATTCTTCACCATATGCTTCCTAAAAATACCTGAATCCATTAATATTCTGTAAAACAGAACCATTGCTCAAAATGGAATGAAATACACTGAAGATGCTTGAGGATATGTGTTATATGTGCTATTTCAATCTTAAGAAAAGTAATCTACAAAACCACAAAACAAAGAGGAAAGGTAGACTTTAATAGGATGGGCAGGAGGCTGAGGGGATTTATAACAGACTTTAAAACAGACTGAAGTAATTGGAAGATTTTTTTCTTTTTCCTTCTCCCAGCTTTTCTCCATCTGCTTATTGCTGTTCGGAAATGTTATTCCTGCAAGGGAATTCTAGGAGCAGGGCTGTTGGCAGATTTTGCCCCAGGGGTGTCCCAGACAGGTGGTGTGAAGTGCTGAGAAGGTTTTCTGCAGACACCCTTACAGGTGTCAGTTCAGGAGAACATTTGAGAACAGTGGGTATCTTATTCAGCTTGACCATTAAGCAGGGTCTTGTTTCTCTGCAATTTTAATATGAAGATGAACATGTGATTTGCAGCCTAGATCCCCCTCTGTCACAGGACTCTGCAGCATTGTCTCATGTTCACATCTGAAAGATTTTTTTTTTT
>VZDJ01007755.1:29207146-29246453 GCA_008694505.1 Cyanoderma ruficeps
CTCTGTGTCCATATGTGTGAGGGAGGGTGCACTAAGCCTTTGACTAAATTGAATTTAGCATATCACTGCTAGCATGAGAGCTGGCAATTACAGATTTCAATGAATGGAATGTATTAAATGTCAAACAGCTGCAGAGATCCTTAGACATCTACCTTCCTTTTTTTTTTTTTAACTAAATAAATACCTCACCTGTCAGGCAATCAGCAAGTTCTGTAATTATCTGTCTTTGAGCTCACTATCTTTGACATTTAAAAATTCTGCCCATGGTGGTGGTCAGCCATTTATGCACAGGTTAGTTTTACATGAGGACACATAACAGGGTCTGTATAGTCTGCAATGTTCTTTTGAAGGACAAGAAAACTAAAAAGAAGAGTTAATTTTCTGACTCAGGCAGTTGGACACTGTGGAAGAACAGAGACCTTGACTGCCTGCCACTGACAGCTGTACATCACCATGTTTGCATTGGGGAAGAAGATAAAAGTCTTCCATTATCATTTCAAGCAAAATGTTGGGTAGTATCAATGAGGAATCAGTGTGTTTGCAGTTCAGGAGGACACTGCCCTTCAGAGAATGGTGTTGCATATCTCCAAGCACCTGGTGGGAGAAGAAGTGAAAGAAGCTTGGATTTTCACACTATATAAAGTGTCTGCTGTTGGAGTTAGTGCATTTAGTGAGGAGTGGTCTACTGTCATCAATGGCGGTGACTCAATTGAAATTGCCCACTTTAAATTGTTCAAAAATAGAGGGTTCTGAACATATTTGTGTAGTGCTGGATGGAATAGGAACAGACGGTTAGTGGGATGTTTGCAGAAGGAGGAGAAAGAGATGTTTGCAGGAAATAAAAGATTAATTGGAAAAGAAAGAATAATTTCCTTTCCAGGTTTTAAGAACTTCCTGCTTTTTTTTTTTCGTTTTTTCTTTCCATTTATTCAAATCTGAAGTTGTGTGGACATACCACTGTAGGCAGCATTTTAAATATAACTGTCATGATAGTCAGTTTATGTTCTCAAAGTTGAAATGTAGTTTTGACTCAGGACTAAACTCCTCTCCTTAATCTCTTATTGCAGCAGATGGACAAAGCTGCAGAAATATTTTGCAGGCAAATAAGGAAAATGCAGGGAACAATGGTTTACATAAAGTAATGTGGAGATGATATGCTTGTTTTGTCAGCTCATTATTAAAAATTCAGCGAGTGTCTTCAAATTGTTGTAAACACAAGTAGTTATTAAATAGTAAATTTCTAAAACTGAATCTCTTAGTTGCTATCTATTACCAAAAATTTCCATTTAGTCTTACATCTGATGCAGTTGCCAGCAGGCACTGATGCTCCCTGTTCTTTAGATACACGAAAATAATCTAACCTTGTGCACAGAGGTACAGAGGGAAGTTGGGCTTATAATCAGCAGCCACTGGGCATCGACCATGTAACTGCTTTTCAAAATCTAGCCCTCTGTCTAGTAGTAAAGAAGAATTAGCAGCAAAAAAGACCATGTATGCCTCCAGCTATTCCACTTTAAAATGTGAAAAATATATTCTTAGTACCTTGCACGGACGCTTTATTTATTAAAGTGGATGCGCTTTATTTCTCTCTTCTAGGCTATTCTTCATAAAGAAGCACAGTGATTATAAAGAGATACAGTAATTAGATTAACTTTCACCATCAATTTTTTTTCTTTAGGAATTACACATTGAGATTCATGCCAATACCAATGAATGATGCTTCCCAAGCACTCAAAACAAACCCTGAGAAAACAGAAGAGGCGCTGCAAAAGGTATTGCATATGCCAGCAACGAACAGAAATAAAACCAACAAAAATATAGTTATTTTAAGTGACTGAGACTTCATGCTTGGCTGAGTAAGAATTCTGTGCTGGATTCAAGGATTGTTTGGTTTGTGTAGACAGAGACGTGGTAATCAAGTGCTGCAAGAGCTTTTTATTTCACAGAATGCTGGGAATGAAGGCTGATGAATGCAATGGTGTAGTGTCAGAATGTCATAATTAAAAAAATGCAAGCTAGACCTGGTATTGCTGTGTGCCTAACTGTGAAAGGGAGAGTTAGGAACTGCATGTTTGTTACATATGTGCCTGTGAGTATTACGAAATGTTTAGAATTACTGGTGCACGCTTTTTATATTGGCATAAAAAGCGCAGTCAGCTCTGTTCAAGACAAACGGTGCTCTTTAATTTGAGGGAGGATGAAAACATTTACTGCCTGTGTTTTATATTGTACGTATAAAATTCACACACTGTGTTGCCCTAAGTAAGCAACTGCACCAGCATGTTCTTTTGGAAGAAAAGGTGTTGACAGTATCTGTAGCTGTTCCACTTGCATGAGTTATAAAACTCCCAGCTGAGTTTTAATATGGTAAATCTTACAAGCTCCAAACAAGCCTCCTGCTCAATCAGGAAGCATACATTTCACATCTCTTTAAAGAGTAGTTTTCCTTCAGCAAAGGTAAGGCCATAAAAACCTTATAAATAGTTCTTACACATAACTGTGATTAAAAAGTAAATGTCTGTGATCCTTATTTTCAGTAATTTGAGTATTACAGGGAGAAGTGCTGGTAGTTAGTATCTTTGTCTTTGATGCATGAAAATTATCTAAATTTTGCTTTTAAAAAACTGATTCATGGGGGATGAACATATTTCTTACATCTCATTTAATATAATTGGCCAAGTTCATATCTAGACTGGTAGGTGCATTTCTGTAAAAAGTACTGGGAAGCTTCTGGCCATGGGGATTTAAATTCTGTGTGTTAATTAGGCACTATGTACAAAGAGCATTTCCTTTTATTCATATCAAAGTAGCTGAAAATTGTTAGACCCTGAGTTTGTTTTAACGCGTGATTCAGGCTTTCTTTACACAACAGGAGGAAGTTCCCTCTTAGAAAAGCTATCAGTGTGAGGAGTAGTGCTGTGAACACAACACAGGTCATTCCCTGCATGGTCTGAGCCTGGTGCCAGGACAACTGCACTGACTGACCGATGGACACAGCAGCCACCCTCCCGAGCTCTGGTGTCTCTGCAGCACACGTGGCTTGCGGTGGACAAACTGGATAAACCCAGGGATTTGCTCTGGGCCTTGCTTAGATGTTGCAGTTCTTGCTGCTGCTGCTGCCACGTTAGAGGCGACCATCCCCACTGATCTCAGCCTCACAACCTGCTGGCCGCTCCACTCATCCTTTCCTCCCCTCTCTCTTTCAGACCAGATTCATCACCTTTGATGAACCTTGAACAGTTTGCTAATAGGTGTTTTTGGCTTCACTAAGCTTGATAGAGCAGGGTGAGGGGGTTACTCAGTGTGCCATGAAGCTGACTGATGGTGGGTGCTTACTGCTGGTGACAATTGTGGTGGCATGCAAGCAGGAATCACTTGTCTCTAAAGAGTACTTCTATACTGCTTAGCTTTTATTAACCAGCATGTGGACTAAGGCTGCACTATCACTTAGACACTTTTAGATGGTTTATTTTCTCTTCAGATATACTGCTGTTTAAATCTGTGTCCTTGCAACGGGCCAAAGACATCTAAAAGAAATGAATCAAATATCTAGAGTCATCATGATCTCTACAACGCCTAACAGTTAAGAGTCCCTTCGAATATTTCTCAAACCAGGATCTAATCCTTTGTCAGCATAACTTGCTAAATTGTTCAAAACAGAATACTCTTTCAGAAAACTCTGGCAAAAGCACGGTGTTTAAAAAAAAAGCACTAGTGTTTTTCACTAATTTGTGAGTGAATTAGTATTTCCCGATGTGGTTATTAAGCACTGAGGTGCACAAAATGAAGTTCGCAGATGATAAACAAAGAATTAGGCAGCTTTTCTTGTCAGTCCCCAATTCTGACACAGCAGCAAAATTGAAATTACAATGTGAAGAGTCAAATCAGCTTCCTAATCTGACCTTTTTTCTGCCTTTTTTTTTGTTTTAGATAGAAAACTACTTGCTTCGTAACCATGAGACCAGGAAGTACCTGCAGGAGCAAGCATATCGGCTGCAGCAAGGCATTGTCACTAGCACCACTCAGCAGGTGAGAATTTGTTACCTAATGGACATCTCAGTGCCTAAAATCTGTTTGGGGAGGAAGTTCTTTCTCATTCTGAGTAGTTTTAAGATGTGCCTCATGGGTTATACTGTTTCCCAAGAAATAATAATTATCAGTGACAATGTATTTGGAAGCCAAGCATTTGTGCTTGTGAGATGAAGGTCTTCTATACAGCAGTACCATGGAGAGAAAGACTCAAGATATTACTAAGTAAAACTGCTGCTGAAAGCAGGAACAGTTTGGTTTGCTTATGCTCTACCTGTGTTATTAAAATTTAATGAGACAGTGTTTCGTTACTTGAACCTGAAATTGTACTCTAATCTCTTGAGAGAGAAAATGGTACATGGAGATATACTGGCACTAAAAACTGCAAGAGCAGTTGTTTTATTCTAGTAATTTTTCTGTTCCAATGCCACTTCCCTCCCCCACCAAGTTAATAATCTCTATATGAAATAAGTTTAGGGGTTTTTTTGTAGCTTGTTGGTTTTAGTTGTGCTTTTCTCCAACAACACATACACATCAAATGTCAGGAAATGTAATTCATCATTATTTTGAAATAAAGTTACTAATTTCTATATTACATTGTGTACAATAAGGATGGATTTTAAAAACAGTTTTAAAAGAGAGCTGAAAAAGACTCTCTAGTATGATAAAATTGCATTATTATTCCCAGAGTGTATTTTTTTCCTGTCCAGATGTCCCAATGAGACTTTTCACTGTCTAATAATTAATTAGCTTTTTGTACTTGCAAAAAAAAAAAAAAACCCACCCAAAACCCTTTGAAGAGCAAGAGTCGTGTGGATCTGAAAAGGAGCATGCTGTGAAATTATTTCAGTTCTCATTGCTAATGATATAAGATGGTAGAGCTGTAGACTTGATATGATGGTGTGTGCACTCAGATGTTGCTTCAAAATGTCAAATAGCCGGTTCTAATGTATGCTAAGTGGGCTGATAAAGACTTTTAACTATTTTATCTCCCTGCCTCATATATCTTAATCAAAGCTGACTATGTGTCAGGCATCCTTAGTGGTTTGTCTTGTAAGATACACCACCTGCCCTGCATTTGCAGCATGTTGAATGAATTGTCTTGCGGGTACAGATTAAGTTCAATTTATCCCACTGTGAAATGTCTGGTGGAAACTTCTGCTTTGATAGTTTTAATTCCCTTGCAACTAGGAATATTTACATTTTGAAAGAATACTGCAGAAGCCTGCGCAGTTGCATTTTGCCTAGACTGGAGAAATCACTGTTAGTGTTTTTTTGAATGGGTAGTGACAGAGCTTTCTTTTACTGTCGGAACTTCTTAATGATTCAGAGACCTTTCGACCTTAGTCTTAGGTATATCAACAACATTTTCAGCATTAAATTCGATCCAAAAACCAGAGTAACACTTAAATAGGATAAGTTGTTGATTATTTGCAGTTATTCTAGAGGTTACTGTGGGGAAAATGTTCCACAGCATTTTTTTTTCCTGATGGTGGTAAAGTTTTATTTATTTTTGCAATGCTTGGGGGTGTCTTTATGAGATGCAGTTCTTTCCTTCAATAGTATTGACATACTTCCAAGGTCTTATCATGCCTTTCCAGGTTGTTATATTGTCACTGCAAATCTCATCATGCTACTATTGATTTTCTACCTGGACTGGATTAAGGTTGTGTTTGACCAACGTTCTGATGTTTTATCTTTTGTATTTCTTTTGTTCAAGTAGATGATTGACAGAATATGTGTAAAAGTGCAAGATCATCTCAACTCTTTAAGAAACTGTGGTGTGGATGCTGTACAGGAGGATGTCAAATGTGCAGAGCGGCTGATGCGGGATGCTAAGAACTCCAAAACTGTAAGCCTTTCCCAGCATGCTGGCAGTGCTGAGAGCAGTTGGCTGTGTGCTTGCAGGTCTTCTCTTTTTGGGCAGTGAGAATAATAGTATGTGTCATAAAAGAGTATTTTCTTCAGATGACCAGCTATAGGTAGTAGTTAAAGTGATAATAGAATTCTAATTTATCAAGTCTTTGATTTAGCCAAAGACATTTCCTGCTGTTTATCCTGGTTTGAAGACAATGATGAGCCTGTTTTCTGAAGATATTCTTCCTGTCTTACAGCTGTTACCAAATCTGTATCACCTTAGTGGAGCTTCTTGGGCAGGAGCAAATGGTTCACTCTCTAATCCAATCCAAGAGACACTTGAATCCATGGCTGGAGAAGTCACAAGGGTAGTGGATGAACAACTTAAGGTCTGTGGATAGATGTGTTATCATCTCTCACATGCACAAATAACTAAATCAGAGGTTTTCTGTTGCTAAATGCAAATGTGCCAAACCTCATTTTTCTTCTTAGTAGATTGTATGTAAGCTAGCTATCTTTCCACTATTAGTTTCTTATAACTATGGGCCTTGTCACTCAGATTTTTTTCCTAGTGGGGATAAAATAAAAAGTTGCTGTAGTGTTTTCAGTGGGCAGAAGGAGCATATATATTTTATGATCATCTTTTTTCATCTGTTAGAAGGGGAAGACTAATCAATTGCTCCTTCAGCCTTTTATAAAGGCATTTTCACATGCACTCTAGGAAGCCTCATGCCCTGGAGAAAGTGCTCAGTAGTTAAGGAGTCCTAGGAGAGTGAAAACTGCTTTTTTATAGACTACATTGCAGATTTTTTTTTTCTCAGTGGTCACTTTTGAACCTGATGCAGGATTTCCACTTTACTGTTTGAATTGGGTAGCTTGTAGGTATTGAGAGTGCCCAAAGAATTGGTATAGGCAGCTTTACAGGAAATCTTCTCACAGGTTGCCTGTCAAACCTCAGTTCTTGAAATAGATGTCATTGATCTGTAAATGTTCTCACCTGTGTGCTCAGCCAGCTCCTGCTGAGAAACTTGAACCTTTAGTTATGTTTGCTGTTCCAGTGTAACAAGCAAAGAGAGCCATCCATGCAGCATGTGCAAAGGTGTCAGTCCAGGAAGAAGACAAGGTGGAGAAATTTTAACGACAGTTGGGATCTATATGGAAGCTGATAAATTTGAAAATATGGCTTTGAGGCAGTTCAGATCAACTTCCATTTATGACTAAGCTGCATTGCCTGTGTTCTGCAGTATTTAAACACTTTACAACCTTCATCTTCAGATTCTTTGATCTTTCATTTGAAACATGAAAACGCTTCAGTCAGTGGGAATATAATGAAGAACAATTATAATGCCATATTACTAATTACTTTTTTGAAATTAAAAAGTTAATGAGGAGGAAAATGGTGCTCTATTTTTAATCTGTTTCTCTCTTTCCCCATTATATGAAATAAGGTGAAGATTTCTGCAGACATGAAAGTGATTTATCCATGAGATTCTTCCCAGTGGAACTTCTGGGGTATTACTGGGACAGGAGTAGTCAGGTCAGCCCTTTGTGCCGGGCTCATGCACTTAAATAAGTTCATCTTGGAGAATCTTATAGAGGGTGAAAAAAAAAGCTTCTTCAGCATTTGGAATGTTTCTGAATTAATGTGTCTTCCATTTATACTTTTACACGTCTACAACAAAAGGCACTTTAGATCAACCATTCTAACTTTTACATTTACTTTTGATCTGTGTGACATGCAAGTTTAAGTGGCTTACAAAAAACTATGAAGTCATTATGCTCTTTGTATACTCCAACACCCATTTTTATTAATTTTCACTTAAGGTGGAAAGGTTTTCCTTTAAGTTTTATGCGTGGAGGAGGAAATGTTGAACATGGATTAGAATTAAAACCATGTTGAACATGGTTTTTTTCCCCAGTTGTTTAGGTCAATTCAAAACATCACAAGCAATTAATTATTTGTAAAGATAGATAAGGGAGCTCACAGCTCTTTTTGTAATTGTTGGGGGAGAAAATCCTGTGTGCTGTAAGAGGAGTTTTGATTTTTAGTTTCCATAGCAACCAGAGAATGATTCTAAAAAGAAGTTTGGAAATTGGATAAAGCTAATGAACATTTTTTTGGTAAATAAGAGATTTTTTTAAATTTTTTTTTTCTAGCTCAAGGATAGGAAGAGGAGTGAAGAAAGGAGTTAGAGTAAGGAAAAACAGTATATTGGAATAAGTTGAGTTGACCAGAGGAGAAATTATAGCAAGACCCATGCCTTTTTCTTCTCCTGCTGGTGTCACTGTGGACACATAGAACCTAGAGATGTCAGTAAAGGCCCAAGGGAAAATAACCACGACTTGTGGAACCTAGACAAACACAATTGTTTAGTGACGACAAGAGTGCTCAAAATATTCGTCCTAAATTTAGTCCTAGTGTAAAGGGTTTGTTGGCTGCATCACCTCTTCCGTTTTTTATTTTGATATCATCATCCTTCAGTCCTTTTCCTCACTGTATCTTTCTCCTGAACGTTAAGATTCTTTAACTGTGGGTAGTGCTTTGTTCTTTTCTTTCACCTGGTGACTGGAACTTGCAGACCTGTGGCTGAAAGCTGTGCCCTTTCACAGTCAATATTGGTAGCTATGGCTTCCCATCAGTGAAAGGGTTGGGTGTGGAATTAGGAGGTGAGGAGAGGTTTCTGTAGATAATAATCGTGTGAAATCAACAGCTAAAATCCACCATTGAAGAAATTGTGTTCAGTTGTGCAATTAAAGATAAGATCGAAACTCTTTTTGACTTTTAAATTGCACATTCAGTTTTTTGAGTAAAAATTGATTTTGGAAATTTCAGGGAAGATCATGTTTTTCCTGCTACTTCCCAGTGATGCCTTCACACAGCATTTTTTCACATGATCCATTTTGAAAGACCCTGCTTAGACTGCAATTGTAATTCAACATAGCAACTCTATCACTTTTATGATTGCAATTCATCAGTAACTCTTGAGAGGCCAGGGAATTTTTTCACAATAAACTACACAATTGCAGCAGTGAATAAATGCTATGGAAAAAAATGGATGTGTCAGGAGCTCTCATTAGTAGTTTACTTGGCTCAATTTTCTCTAACATTTAAGTTCTTCATCCCCCATGAGGATATGGCTGCAGAGGCTTGAAAGTCTCTTCATTAGTCATGCTGCCCTAGAATCTGCTTGAGGACTGAAGGAGGGAGTGTGGGAAGAGTTCTTAAAGGGCATCTTGAGAACCCAGCAACAAGATATATTATTAGCTATAATGGCAGTTGTCCCTTATAACACTAAATCAAATGTTGTAAAGATTGGACTTTCCTGTACGCTGTGGCCGCTTCATGTTGCTTTGTTGGTTTTTTTCAGACTGTAAAAGCTACAGACTGAAAGATGCTGCTTTGAATCATTGGAATTTTTATGCAGCAATGGTGGTTTCTTTTCTTGCTTATTGTCTGCATAAGGAAATTACTAGTTATGGTAGGGCTGTGCAAAGAGAAAAAAGCTCTGATAGAATGGAGTTGAATCTGAGGTCACTTACCTGTGGTATGGAATTGAGAAGGAAAAGGAAATCAGTAGGGTTTTCAAGGGGTGCAGTTCTTATTTTTGTACAATTAAGAAATGCCTAGGTAAGATTGAGGCTTGCCTAGTACAGCATTCCAAGGAAATTTTGTTGCTTTTTTTTCCTTAATTTGTTGTAAGTACCTTTTTCTGTTTAGTTATCAATGCTCAGTCTTATCAGAGACAAGTTGGCTCATTTCAGGAAACTGGGCTCTGGCCTGTTCCTGTTTTTTTTTTTCCCACCCTCCTTTGGATTTTTCCTGTGTGGGTGACCGTGCCCTGGAACAGGCTGCCTGAAGAGGGTGAGGAGTCTCCCTCACTGGAGATACTCATAAACCCTCTGTACACAGCCCTGTGCCATTGCTCTAGGGAAACCTGGAGCAGGGAGGTTGGACTAGATGACCTTCAGTGGTCACTCCCAACCTTTTACCCATTCTGTGGTTCTGTGTGAATAAAAATTGTTGGCTATACCTAAAGTTTGCTGTAGATTTACATGTATATAAATGAGAGCCATGTATTCAAGGTTTGCGTGCCGACTGCAGATCACACTTGCTGCTACTTCTTAATATTCAGCTGGTACATTCCAGCCATGTACAGCATGCTGAGTTCTCAGGAGTCTCTCTTCCTCATTTACTGATGCCTACTGCAAATTGGCGGGTCTGGAGCACTGATGAAAATTGGTGATTCAGGGCACAGTTTAGAGGGAAGGCAGCTGCAGCAGAGCATCCACTGCAGTGGTGGGTACACAAGGGAAGCTAATTTGTTCTGACAGTTCAACACACAGAGATGTAAGCGTTTCGTATTTGAAAAGGCAAACAAGTACATTTGCAGGTCATTTTCAGAACAAGTGTGTTGATTCTCAAAGCTATATTTTGTAAAATGTCTCATATTGCAGCTGGATACAAAATGGATTGGAAAGCAGGAAGAAGAACTGTAAAAACTACAAGCCTAAAAGGGTTCACCAGGATAATGCTGTTGCTTCCCAGCTGAAGTAAATCCCAATATCTAATGTTATTTTTTGCCTGCTGTGCTGCAGACACTCCTTGAATCTATGGTGGATGCAGCAGAAAACCTTTGCCCAAACGTAATGAAGAAGGCTCGCATCCGTGAAGACCTCATTGAGGCCAGCACTGAGAAGATTTCCATCCCACGCACCTTTGTGAAAAATGTCCTCTTGGAGCAATCTGGAATTGATATCCTCAATAAGATTAGGTACTTTAGGGACTAATGTAACAAAATTGGCATTTGGATTTTGGTTGTGTGTATGTGTGTTTGTGTAGTAGAGTAATTTTGGAATGCTTTGTGACTCACAAGAAACTATATTATGGCATTCAAAGAGCAGGAAATTGTCCTACAGTCTGGGGAACTTAGCTCGGGTGATTCATATATTTGGAATCTCTAGGGATGTTGACTTAGATCATTAATGCATGTGCTCTCTTATTTAGTGAAAGATTTGGTTTGTAGTACACAAATAATGTTTTCATGACTGATACTTTTTTTAAAAAGCTTTATTTTCTCATGTAACACTGAATTAACTGTAATAGAAGGAAATTGCACTATTTGCTTTGAGTGGTAGCACTGCTTTGTCTGTTGTTCCATTTGGTCACAGCTGTAGCAATCACTTTGAGACTTTGTTTGGGAGCTGTGCATAGCAGACAGACGTATTTAAAAAATGGAAACTTGGATATTCAAACCACAAACCTGGAGCAGAAACTATTACCCTAAATAACTCTTAGTTTGTCCTGTAAAAAAAAGAGGCTTTTACTGCTTTTTTTTCATATTGAATATATACCAGAGAATGTATTTACACAGTATAATGTGATTGACCTGTACTTAAACCTTTTCAGTTCCTTTCTGCCTCATGCTTGAAAAGCATGACATTTTGCATTGAGATGCTGATATCTTTGAGGAGGAAGAAAACAGTAAGACTTGGGAATTAGTTTTGCAGAGTGCAGCAATATAGGCAGGAAAAGGTGTTAAAGACTTCAGCTATATCTTCAGAGTGTTTAAAATGGTTCAGGGAGTAAGTTTTCTGCACTTCAGTCCTATCAAATAAATCTTGGCCCCAAAACAATAATACTGTCTGTTCTACTTGCAGAAGCTAGAACTGTCAGTGAGGTGAGGGTACCACACTGTGATCTTTCTTGTCTTATATTATTTGAAATTAATGTTGGTAGCTGAGGGGGATTCCTTCACTCTCATTCTCTTCCCACTGTGGCTTGGCCACCATTCCACCGCCCTATGAATTGCACTGCCTTTTCAAGGAGTTCCTTGCCTTTTTCTCCAGGGTCTCTGCCACAGTAGTGCTAACCCCAGACAGAAATACTGTCGTTAATCCAATACAGCTCAGTCCACATATAAAAGCCATAAACCAGAATCATGTCACTTGCTGGCAAGTGTCAGTTGAAAGAGTTGGTGTTGAAAGCAGAGGCAGCAGAGGTGGAGCAGCCGTGCTTGTTGGCTCCACATCAGCTGCCCTCCACAGCCAGAGCATTTGGTGCTATCACCAAAACTGGGACCCCAAGGGAGCAATTCAAGGTACACATTTCCTTGAGAGGGAGTTACTAAGGGAAACCTAAGCTCAGTGTGCAGATGTGGTGGTGTTCCACATGTGTCTGTGGAGTGGAAAAATGGCTGACGTGAAGTTCTTGAGACAGAAAGTGTTTACCTAGAGCAAAAGAGGGAACACAGTTGTGATGGCATTGGCTGAAAAGCCAGCATTGTACACTTGTCCTTACCAGCAGATCACCACAAAAAGGAATCGAGAAAATGATTGGATTGTAGTTGTTCAGTGGAGTAGTGTTATATAGGCAGCACTGTCCTAATCCTGCCTGAGATCCATGTTTGTCTGACTTTAGTGGTGGAGTGTTCGTCTCTGAGTTTCACTTCTTATTTTTATTCAGCTCTCTTACCCAGATGTTTTCATTTCATCTCATGGAAAACTGTTAGAAGCAGGTTAAATATGGTACAGAGGCTCCTGTGTTTATTGTGTGATTCATGAGTTTATTTCTGAAACCTGCAGTCATGTATCCTGACACCCTCTAATGTTTTACTTCAAATAAAATGACAGTACTGTGGATAATCGTCACACTGTTGAATGTGTAATAAAGAAGAAAATCTCCTGCATGAATTAAGAAATTCTCTCATTTTTAATCCTCACACAGTGAAGTAAAGCTGACAGTGGCTTCTTTCCTGTCTGACCGAGTTGTGGATGAAATCCTGGATGCACTTTCCCATTGCCATCACAAACTGGTGAGTTTTTTCTTGGTTGATATCTAATATGCCAGATCTCAACAATGCCATTTATATTCACAACTTTTTCAGTTTCTCCTTTGACAACTCTATTTTGAAATTGGTCTTATTTTCGTTGACATCCTGACATCTTTTGAAATATGATTTTGGGGCTCTTGCCTCTTTGCTGTAAGAAAGATGCAGCATTAGAAGAGACTGTGTTATATACTTGTCCTATTATCTTTTGAGCTGTTGTCAGATCTAGAACTAAAAATGCCATCAGGATGGAGCATTGAGTCACTAGTTAAGACAGTCCTAGTATTTATCAAGGTGAGAGTATGAGGCTTGGTTGCTCATGAAATGAGAGGTAAGATTTCATTCTTTAGAATTCTTTAGGCACTGCTGAGACTTTGTTCCCTAAATGAGTATGTTTTGGGGTTACCTCAGAAATGTAGGTATGTTTGAAGAGAAAGGAGTAAGAATGTAGGAAAGAAAGCACTGTTACTTGAAGGAGCTGTTGGGAGGCACAGATATTTTTTATAGACGTACCTGCCTCATCAAGAGTAGAAGAAATAAACAACTATGTATCCACAGAAAAACCTCTTTGCTTCTAATGCCATGGGGCTTTGTGAGGACAATCCAGTACTCTTTTTTAAAAAAACTTAGTGGGTGGTTGTTCTGATTAAAGTTGCTCTTCATTTCTAATTGAAATTTCTTTGGCTTCAACTTGCAGTCATGATTTCTTTTCAGATGCTTTTCTCCCCAAGATAAGGGAGCTACATATATTTCTCTTCATTTCTTCTCTCTGGAAGTCCTCACACACACAAAACACATCACTCTTTCTGCCCCACCCCCCCATTTTTAATGGAAGACTGAGTTACTTGAGCATGCATCTTTGTAATACAGAGCATCATTGTGTAAAAGTACAACCTCTGGTCTCTGGAGCTGTGCAGCAGCAGCAGCCTGCTGTGGGAGAGACCACATGCATGAGCTCCAGTTTGTCCCAGAGGAGGCTCAGCTGGAATGAGCAGTGACTGGGGTGTTTCTGTCCAGTGGTGTTGCACAACCTGGACATACCCTGGTTCCTGCACAGGACGTCATTTTCTCCAGCCTTTGAGTCACTGCACTGAAAATCCTCTGCAATTTTTCTAGCTGTTTGAGAAGTTGCTTTTAAAATTGTGGTTTCCAGAACCAGACAGACTATTTAAGTGTTTTAAACAGTACACAGGAGTGAAATTGGTTTTTTCCTGATATTCCTTATTCTATGTATTTACATAGCCAAGAATATAAGAATTCCTTCTTTTTGTCAGAGTTTCAGTGGTAGCTCATTTTTAGGACAAGGTTTGCTAGACCTCCCTTCCACTAAAGGCTTCTGGATACTTGTTGCTTTTCAGGATTGTGAAACTGGCTAATTGCCAGTGCTCTTGGTTTCTAAGGAATGATTGTACATTTTGGATTGGGTTGATTTGCTTTGTGATCCATTTTGGCCTACATGACTAACATGTCCCTTTCACCATTTATCTCTGCTGTGTTTCTGTTAGCTGCAGATTCTTTCAGACAGTATAGCACTGATGAAAACCTCGAGGAGTACCGATCTCAAAAGTGCTGCTAGAGAAACTCCTGTCTAATTTGACATTGTTAATCTTCCACTGACAGCTGCATTCTGAGAGCTGGCAGCTAGTTCTTAGTCCAGCAAAGATTAAATGTACTGATGCAGTTCTCAGCTAGCTCCCTAAATTGGAGTGTCATGTTCTACTAATTCAGCCACCCACAAATGTCTGTGTTGGTTGCATTGGCATAGAAGTGTTTGAGGCAACTTTGAAAAATAAACCTTGTTTGACAAGACCTCAGTCTGCCTAATGAGGGGCTGATTAGCATTAATTATTATTGTAGCTATTTTAGTGAGCTTGAAGATAAATTCATAGCAGCTCTCCAGTTGCTTTTCCTAAGTAGACACCAGACTAAATGAGCTATAATTGATTCAGGTCATCTGTTTACCTTTTTTCATGGTTAACAAAACAGCAATCCTTTGGTTGTCCTGAGTTGTGCTGATGTGAAGCAGTGGACCACACCTCTCCCTAACTGCCTCTTTGAAGACTTCTGTGACCAACTGATTTGGGACAGCTGACCTTCAAATATTTGCTTGTAGCAGATGTTTGTTTAATATTCTCTTCAGTTATCAAAAGAACTAGAAAATATTTCATCATTTTCATGACAACATGAGCCCACTCCATTCCGAATACAATCCAGGGTGGTTTATATAACATTCTCTGTGGTCCTAGTAGCAGTTTTTGCTATGCAGGTCTAAAAATAGACTTTACTGTTGTTACAGCTTTTCCTATCTATTTCTTCAGTGAGACAGAACCGAGGTATTTAAAACTGTGTTATTTTCATGAATAGCAGATTATAACATTTTGGCCATTGAATAATTATGAAAATATATACTGGCTGATGTTGTACATGTCTTTGTTAATTTAAAAAAAAATGGTACAAGAAAAAGCTTCCCTTCCACACGTCTCTTTTCTTTATAAGACAAACAAAGTCCAGTGTGAGGACTAACCAACATAACTGACCTTTCCTTTTGTACTTGCTCTTCCAGGATTTCTGATCACTAAAATTCTGTTAACTTTCTGGTTGGATTTTCTTTGTCTTTTTTAAGTTTGACTGGTGTGTTGCCGTCTTTTTCTCCAGGCTGACCATTTGACCAGACGTGGCAAACCACTTCCACAGCAAGAGTCACTGGAGATTGAGTTAGCCGAGGAAAAACCAACTAAACGCTCCATGATCACAGTTGAGGAGTTGACAGAGATAGAACGTTTGGAGGATCTGGACACTTGTATGGTAAGACACATTCCACAGCTCGTGTGCTTAAGTACACAGGTAACGAGGAAAGATGCTTTTCAGAATATCATTTAGCAAATTCCTGATATCAGGAAACTGAAATTAGGAATTACTTTCTAGAAGAAGTAAATGTTAGCTTGGAAGATTTGCCTGAATGGCATCTGGTTGTTCAGCAGAAGAAAAGTTTGTCCCTTTTCTTCACTTCTTTCCATGTACCTGTTCAAGGGACTTTCCTTTGCATGTACTGCTGGTACAGTAAACACCTCTTACACTGGGCTCAGTTTCACAGGGTTTCAGCTGAGGTAATAAATTGGACCATGCTATCCCTTCACAAAATGCTGCTTTCTGCCTTTGTCTTATTTCTACATGGATTCCCTTTCACCCGTGACAAAAAAATATTTCTGCTTGAAAGTTATGTTACTGACCATGAACAGAAGTTGATTCATGTGTGACTTCATTATAAAGATGGCTCTGTGCCATTATCATCAGCCTTACAAGATGTGAACCCACATAATTGCAAATACAACTGTTCTTAATCTCAAATTCCCCTCCACCTAGCTCAGTCTGTTGGGGAACTTTACTGTGGACAGGAACTTTAGGAAATGCTTTTCTATTACAAATCAGTCAGTCTACTATGTGGTCACTCCTGCAAGGGATGAGCTTTCTGCTCTACCTACCTACCTGATTCCTTGGCCGTGTGCTTTCACCAGAAGCTAAAATGGCAGAAAAACTGATTGCAGCTTTTTGTAGAAGGTTTGGTTCAGCTCCCTGAATAAACGTACTGCAGAGTCAGACAGCCTAGGAGAAGGAGCAGCAGGGCTGCTGCTATCTCCTGCAGCTATCTGTTGGTCTCATTTATCTGTGAAACAAAAGCACACCTTCATTGCAAATACCATCTTAAAATAGGTTCTCTCTCCCTTCCAAATCTCCTTTTTCACTGGGAGCTGATTTGATACAATATTTGTCTGAGCATCACAAATCCCTGTGAGGCTTGTGGTGTTGATTACATCATCTGGTTCATCACTGGTACTATCAAGTTCCAGAATCTTTCTGTGGCCAACATTCAGTAATCATTCTGAGCCCTAGCTCCTATGGGAGAGACATCCCAGTAAAAAATGTGGCATCTGAGCACTGTACCTGTAAGTTAGTTTTTGCATGCTGGCTTCATATATAGAAAACTAAGCTAACAGCTCATTTTGACACCTCACGCTCTGCCTTTAAATTTATTCTTGCAGCCTGTTAAGGATAGTAATACTAGAAATGTAAAAAATAGCTCCTGTCTTTATCTCATATCACCATGGTTATATGAAAGCATCATATCACTCTGCTGTTGTCTTTCACTTTGGCCATATTAAAATAATGGAAATGTGATGCTGTTTACACTCTCTAAAAAATGCATTAGATGCTAACTGTACTTACCTTCAAAAGTGTTTATACATCTTCATTCTCTTCATTCACCCTCATCTTGCACAGAGATTCAAATACCTTTGTGACCCAGATTCTCATCAGTATCTAATTTTTGAAGAGAATGAAGCATCAAATAAACATGAGACAGTAATCTTAGTCAGTGCTAAAAAATCCATTTATTAAAAACTGTAATCCATATTTGGGAGCTGCTTTTTGCATCCTGACTGCAAATGATGTTGGTTGCTGCTGTAAAAATATAGAGTTAAATAGATGAACTCATAGAATAGTTTGGGTTGGAAGGGAGATGAAAGATCATGTTCTATGGACAGGGACATCTTCCATTAGACTAGATTGCTCAGAGCACAATCCAACTGGCCTTGGACACTTCCAGGGACAGAGCATCCGCAACTTCTGTGGGAAACCTGTTCCAGTGCCTCATCACCCTCACAGTAATAATTCTTCCTAATATTATTATCAAAATCCGCCCTCTTTTAGTTGAAGCCATTTCTCCTTTCTTTCTAACACTACATGCCCTTGTAAAAAGTCCTGCCTTTTGTAGGTCCCCATTAGGGACTGTTGTAAGGTCTCCCTGGAGCCTTCTCTTCTCCAGGCTGAACAACCCCAGCTGCTTTGATTCCTTCAGCCTGTCTTCATAAGAGTGGTGCTCCAGCCCTCTGATCATCCTCATAGGCTCATCTGGATTCATTCCAGCAGGTCCATGTCCTTAAACTGGGGGCCTCCCAGCTGGAGCACAGCACTCCAGGTGGGTTCTCACAAGATAAGAGTAGAGGGGCTGAATGCCCTCCCTCACCCTGCTGGCCGTGCTGCTTTTGATGCAGCCCAGGATACAATTGGCTTTCTGGGATGTGAGTGCACCTTGTCGGGTCCTGTTGAGCTTTCCATCCACAAACACCCTCAAGTCCTTCTCCCCACAGCTGCTCTCATTCCAATCTCTGCCCAGCCTGTGTTTGTGTTTAGGATTGCCCCAACCCACCTGCAGGACTTAACAGTTGGCCTGGTTGAACTTGAACATTGACACAATGACACGGCTCCAAAAGGCAGAGCGATACAGGGATTTTATTTTTTATACTAGTGTTCTCACTGAGTTTTTTGGAACTAAAAGCACTTTAAGAAGGCATCTTCTATGTGGAGTTAGTAACTGCAAAGAGAGCATTTTCAAAATGATTTATTTTAGCTATGGGAAAATCCTACCGAGTTCAGATACTCTCTTGATAAACATAACCTGGATTGTGGCAGCTTTTAAGTGTCACACGGGTATTTGTGTGAAAATAAGGAACCTTCTGAAAGAGGCATCAGCAAATGCTTTATGAGCTGGTCAGTGCAGCATACAGATAGGTTGCTGAGAGATTCTACTAGAAAGAGAAGCATATGGTTTTATGAACTATAATTAGGAACCTAATTTCTTTTGATTATTTTTAATCTTAAATGAGAAATAGATATTTACACATTGCTTCCAAAGTGGCATTAGTCCAGGACACTGCCTTCCTTGGTCATTGGAAATCCTTAAGCAGAGCTTAGCCTTTTGATTAGATGCACCTGGCTGTGTGTTATGCAAACCTCAAACCTGAAACCTTGAATTGCAGCTTGGTGTTGTGCCTGTTTGGGAGCTTCATCTCCTATAGCCAAAAGTATTTGGAATGTAGGATGAGGCTGATTGTGTTGCTGGGATGACAGAGAAAACTCGCCTATTCTAAGCCCAGCCTTGCTCCAGCTGGCTGTCAAGATGTTCTGGGAAGAAGAGATTTTTGTCATGAAGGAGAGGCACTGAGCTTGGACCACCATTTGGAGGAAGCTGCTTCCCACTTGCAAAACAGGATTTTCTTTGCAAACCCCCATTATCATCATCAATTCTTTGTTCTTGTTTTCTTCAGCAACCCTATTTATTATCAGTATTTTGGCTGGGGTAAACATAGATACAGCTTTTGTTGTTATTTACCAGCTTCCCGTGAAGCTGTATTTGAACAATGTGGGGAAAAACTGGATCTGGATTCACATTTGACTATGGTTGTAGGTAGATTGTGTATCACTGAAGCTATATGAATGATTGGGAGTGAGGTGGATGTATTGGTAATAAAATGTTTATGAGCTATTTGTTTTTATGTGTGGATTGAAAGCCGAATACAGAAAAGTTTGGAACACTTGGAGTGGCAGCAAAAGGATCTGAAACCTCCATTGCTGGTGATAGAGGGAACAAACAGGCACTATTGCAGAGCCTGCCCACGGATCCTCAAGCAGAGTGCGGAGTGGCTGTGGCTAGGAGGATTTCCCTGACAGAGTAGAAATTCAGATATGTATGAACAACACAGACAAGACAGAATGAGATAGCACAAATGGGCTCACAAAATGCATCACTGACATGGTATTTCTAGTATTTTCTGTTGTGGGAGTTAGGACTTCCTAAATACCAAACTCTGCAGTTAGCGTTTATTAGCTTCAACTTAGAGTAAGTTTCTCATCCAGCCTTTAACAGTGGCCTGAGAGCCCATAATAGAAAGAGTTGTCAGTCATACCAGAATTTGCCAGTCTGTTAAATGACTTCTGGAGAACACTGGGAGCAATTGAGTGGCCCAGTGTAGGCTGAGATTGCTGGAACATTACGCATCCGAGAGTTTCTGATCTCCCTGAGCTGCACTACAGTAAATTGATGCTTCCCTAATCTACAGCTGTCGTAGTTGTCTACATTTAATGAGAGGTGCATTGATGGTAATAAGTCATTAGATAAAAGTTGTATGCAACTAAAATGGAAAGAAAAATCTTTATGCAGAAAATGACTTGCTCTTCTCAGACGAAAGGAAAAATCACAGCCTGCTTTTCAGAGCTTGGACTCAATCATTAATTAACTTCATAAAATAGTATGGTTTGTCTAAATTTTTCTGTGTGTATATGATGAGCGTGACACATACTCAACCCATGTATCCATTTTAAAACTAACTTTAAATAATGCACCCTCTTTTACTGAGGCTGAATATCATGTGTCTTGGTATGTGTAATCATGGAGGTAGATACGATCTGATTTTAATTTGCATAATGCCTCTAGTTGTACTTTATTCTTTCATGTGCATTAGTACTTTGCAGAAGCAAGAAATACTAAATAATGCTCAATTCCCCACCAGAAGATAGTGGAGCATCCTTGTTAGATTGTGTTTACCAGTTATTTTCTAAAGTCTGGTTTTTTTTAGCTACTTGAATGTTATTTTTGCTTCTAGAATACTAAATAGAGCTCAATAGAGTCAAGACACTATTTAAAGATGTTTTGAAAGAAATAGCTTTTCTTTTACCATCAATCCATGTACCCATCTTTTTTTTAAGTATCTCTTTCAGCAATATAACTTTATTACTATAGGTAGTAATAAGCATGCAGCCAAGATAAATATTGTTTTTAGAGCAAAATACAGGTTATTTGTTTTATGAAGAGGTATGGTAGGAAGTTGTTTGAAACATGTAAAGAAATTGTAGGTTGTAATATAGAAGTTTGCCCATAACTCTTATTTAAAGCATTTCATTGTAAGATTGAACCACTTGGATAGTAAATTGTGTTTGAAAAAATAGTTGCTAATAGGAAAGGACTGCCTGTGATGAATATTGAATGTTAGCCATTTTTCATCTACTTTTAATTTTGACCACAGAAATTGTTCTGTGATTTTGATGAAGAACAGTTAAAAAAAAAATCTCATGAGCAATATATCAAAGTTCTTTATTGAACAATAGATTTCACCTGTAGAGAAGAAAATTTGCAGAAATAGCAGAACACTTTTAGATTGGTGGTGTGTGTTTTTCCTGGCTAGCCATTGCCAAAGATTTGGCAGATGAATCCTGTATTCACATGAAAACTTATGACCTTGTGTGTTCTGAAGGACAAAGAGTGTATGGACCTCAGTGTTTTCAGAGAAAAGAAAGAAATGGCATTCACAAAAAATAAAATGATTGAAACAAATAAAAAACCCACCCCAAACTCATAAAGCACCACCTGTAAGCTTTTCTCTCCTGACCCACCCCCAACCCCTGCCCCCCCCATCAACAGCAAGTTTGAATTAAAACAACAGAAATCTCTTCAGTTGCTTTCACTGGCATAAGGAGGAGATCATGGTGCACACTCAGGAACATGTGCACTGATGCTGTAGGAAGAAAAACCAAAGCACAGATTCTCTGGTATGCCCTGATTTGCTGTCACATCTGATCCTTGCTGCTATTTACCTGCCACAGAATTGTCTCGGGCATAGAGACTCAGCTTTTTGGATAAAAGACTGAACACCTACTGTAATAAAACCCCATTTCCTGTTGGACTTTCTATGTTCTCCTGCCCCATAAATAAAGGTCCAGCTCTGTGACCGACTTAATCCAGCAAAAATTTTTTTTGCTGAAATGAGCATTTCCACTTTCCCCCATACACAGTTTGCACTTTCCTGCCCACAGCCTGGGTGTGGGAATTGATTTGACTGACAATTCAGCTTTTCACGGACGATTTCTTTCCCAGGTTAGTTTACAGACCAACTAGTCCCCTGGTTGAGTCCATAAAACAAATCCTGAGTGGCAGAAACAAGCAGACAGGGATGAGGGCAAAGGCAGCAGCCTGGATGAATGCTGGCTTAAATTGATTGTGACACTTGAGTTTCTCTCTTGTATGCATTAGCAGAAATGGGCCTTTGATGTGCAGTAAATACAGCACTCTGTGGGAAGCTAGAAACTGGCATTATGGTATGTGAGAGTGTTCTTGGCTTCTGAAAAGGCTCACAGGCATGCAAGCAAATCTACTTCAGTGGGAGTCCAGTCATATTTCTGACTCACCCTGAACTAGGACAGTTTATGGAAATGTCACCAGGAGGAGCAGAGCACCATGCCAGATTGCTCCTTAAGCCTTTCCCTACACATGCAGTGTTGTGGCTGAGAAAGTGCCATACAAAGGGAATCAGTGGGATCATTTTGCTGAATGTCTTGTTTATTTGCAATGTATGTGTTATCCTCATTAGAATTATGAATACATTAATTTTAATAGTGAATATTTATTACCTATCTTTTCCTGCTTTCCTCTATATATAGTTTTGCAACATCCTCACTGTCCTTAACCATGTTTATTCAATACCTGTTACATATATAGACTACAGAGTACAGGCTTATGAGGGGTTACATGTTCCCAGCTGAAACACTCTAAAAGAAACCTGTCTTTCAATGTCTTTTCTTGGTCTCTGAATGGAAGGAGGTGATGAAAAATTTATAAATAGTTTGTTTTTCTTAAACCAGCTGAGGTTTCTTACAGTTCAAAACTGTTTCTCATAATCTAGGGTACGTTATTGGCACAATATGAAGTAAATTAAGAATGTGATAAACTGCATAACAGCACTGCATGCTTGTTTAATGAAAAAAAAAAGTAGTATAAATCTGGAGATTGCTTTCTGCTTAGGTTATAGGAAAAACTGTGGAATGCAGCTGCTGGGTATCCTGTTTGGGTGGTGACACCTGTACCAGGCACTTGTCTTCCTGTAACATTGGTGCCTTAGTAGATCCAGATTTGTGTTGGGGGTGGAGAGGAGGGAATGTAGTTGTTGTGATTTAATCTGGCAGGCAGCTGAACATTACACTCACCTCCCCCGCAGTGGGATGCGTGAGAGAATCAGAAAAAAAGTAAAACTCATGATTTGAGGAAAAAACCAGTTTAATAGAGCAGAAAAGGAAGGGGATATTGTCATAATGATGAAAAAACGTACAAAACAAGGGATACGTGATGTAGTTGTTTAGCACCTGCTGACTGGTGCCCAGCCAGTCCCTAAGGAGCAGCCACCAGCCCCTGGCCAATTACCCCCAGCTTTATGAGCTGAGCATGATGCCATATGGTATGGAAAGTCCCTTTGGTCAGCTGGGCTCAGCTCTCCTGGCTGTGCTCCCTCACAGCTTCTTTTGCACCCCCACTTTTCTTGCTGGCCAGGCTGCATGAGAAGCTGAAAAGACCTTGATTCAGTGTAATCACTGCTCAGCAACATTAAAAAGCACCAGCATGTTATCAACAGTATTCTTATGCTAAATCCAAAACACAGCACTGTACCAGATACTAGGAAGAAAATTAACTTGTTCCCAGCTGCAAACAAGAAGGCAGTTACGTCATTTGTGGCAGTAATTCTCTTACTGATACTGACTTTCCATTGGTTTATTTCGTATGTCATGAAAAAAACAACACTGAAAGGAGAGTTCAGTAACAAACCACTCACTGAAACACTGGTCTTGAGGGCTGAACTTCCCTGCAGGGATTTTGAGAGGGAGTTACTGCTAAGAAGTTTGTCTGTGGTGGGCAGAAAGGTCTTGAACACGCAGGTGTGCAGTCTGTGGGTAGCGCCAGCCCTGGCTGCTCAATCCAACCATTGCCACTCTCCTGGCAAGAATTTGAATGCCCAGGCTTGCCAGCACAGGCATCTCAGCAGGCATCAGCTAGCTGTCACAGGCTGTCACAGCCTGCTGATGGACATCCATCCACCACTTGGTGGAGAGGCGACTGTGCCTACCTGCGTTTGCTTGCCCATTCAGCCAGTAGCTGAATCACTCAAGAACTCACCTACCTGCTTCAGACAGAGTTAACAGGTTATGAGGACAAAGCCCTTTCACACAGGCTGGGTCAAGGGGCGCTCATGGGATCCCTTTTGCCAGCAGAGCTGTGGAGTCAGGTGATGTTCAGCACAAACAGATACAGAATCATCTTCCCACAGCCTCTGCTTATAAGAATCTTCTTGTTATTTCGCTGGTGGGTCAGCAGGAGCTCCTTTGGAGTAGTCTCTGCTCTGGAGCCTTTGGCAGAGGCACAATCGTGAGCAGCATGAGAATAACCTGTGGTAATGCTATTTTTGTGGCACACATCTCTCTGCAGCCATGATGTGTTGCAATTCAATTAGCATCTGACAAGTTGACCTTCTCAAATGGTTGAAGAGTTTTCTGTGTAGGTGGTATGGTCCTTTCTGCTGCTTTTTGATTCTTCCAGCATCTCAGATGAACAACTTGGCATGAGGTATTTAATCTGTGTTGTCTGGGGAAATCTTGTTTACTCTGAAATCTGGAGAGCCTACTGAAAATAGCACAAGCATGAGTCTGTCTCACTGAGAGTGCTTCATGGTTCTCACTTCACCCAGAAGAACATTAGGCTTGCCATTTTTTGCTCAGCAAAACTGATACTTCATATTGCAGGGATAAAGAATAGTTCCTTACGGGAAGAGGGGAGATAAAGTCTGTGTTAGGGCAGGCAGCTCCAGAGTACCATTAGACTTAGCTATATTGTGTCAAGGAAAAGTAGGTTAGGATAGTCTGGATTATCAGAATAGGAACTTCAAAATAAATAAATAAAATCAAGCATACATTCTGCCAAAAGGCTAGAGGACAACTTTTTAGTCACCCAGTCTCATCACTGATATCATTGACAACTGCATCACACAGCCTTATTCATAAATATATCAGGCTTCCTCGCAAAATATCTTTCTGTTAGACTAGAGGAGAACTTAGAGGTGAACATACGTTCTATGGATGTCAGCCAAAGTTCAGGTCAGCTAAAGCCTCATTACAAAGTGTTGGATGTATCTCTGCAGTGAGATCAGATCTCATGTTAGATCAAGTTACTGTGAATTTTTGGGGTCAGTAGTGGCAGGATTGGAATACTAATCTGAAACCAAACGCACTTAAACAGGCGAAAGCTTCTTCAAGTATGCAGATATTAAAAAAAGTAAAAGAAAAAACAAGAGAGAAGAACAAAGTGATAGAAAAGTCAGGTTGGTTTCACTCAAAACTGATCAGAACCTCATTTTATCTGGTGCAGTTTAGCTGTGAGTCATTTCTAATACCACAGTATTTAGATACTCCTGAGAAGTTTGTGTTTATACAGTCAGCACTTAATTCCATGCTTGTGGGTGAGGAGCCCTGCTTTGCAGGGTAGGTGTCTTCCAATCCTTTTATGGTGCTTCTGTCCTTCCTAGGCTCATGTGCTGCCCCATGACTGTCTGACCAAGCAGCATTATTTAAATCATGTGTCACACTTTACTGTCATCATTGCATAGGTCAGCTTTTGAGTTTTGCCATCCTCTCTTGGGTAAATAATTATTGGCATTTTCTTTCAGTTTGTTTTAGACAAGAAACTCAAATACCCAAGCATTTCAGTTTCTCATACAGGGTCTTAGAATATTTGCTAGTTGCCTGTCAAAATACTTCCTGTTTTCAATAGGAAGATATCTTGCTACAGTGTAAACAGAACTTAAAATTCAGAAAGTTGAGAGGTTTTTTAATGTTTTAGTTCATAAAGTGTATTTCCAAGTGTCCAAAGGATAGAAAGATTTATTGTGCATGCTGGAGAGATGCCTGAAGCAATATTTTCTATGAGAAAATAACAACAGCTCAAGTGTGCCTGGGTTTTCAAGAGTAAAACTTCCCATCGTAATTCTGAGCATAGAGTCCACTTACCCCTCCAGGGTAAACTCACTGGGATAAATCTCTCTGTAGCATTTCCCCAATCAAATGTCACCATGAGCAATGCATCATCTGCCCACAAAGGGGCTGACAATGGTGGAAACATGACTGGTTGCTTTTTGTCTGGATGACTGATTATCCTTTTGGTAGCTGTTCACTTCAGGTTCTTGGATGGAAGCAGAGATGCAGAAGCTGTGTTGGTTCTCAGTCCTGGAGAGCTCTAGGGTGGGCAGGTACAACAGTCCTTTTCATAAAATCATCAAATGGTTTAGGTTGGAAGACACCTTTAAAGATTCACTAGTTCCAAGTTTCACCCTTTGCTAGATCAATTCCCTAAGCCCCATTTTTCCTGGCTCAAACACCCATTCAGGAATCCATTGTCTCTGAGTTGCTTTAATGATGTTCTTGCCCAGGGCACCTGATACATATGGTGGCTGTTAAAAAACCTGCCTAAGGCTATCCTGAATAGCTGTCCACCCCTGCATATTTGCCAAGTTTAAGAGCTTTTTATTCTTACTGTATGGAAGATTAGGTCATGAACAAAGTAATTTTTGGGTCAGCATTTGCCAGCTGAAGGTAATAAACTATGACAAGCAAGGAGGTTGTGATGACTTAAAGATACAGTTTGTGCTAGCTGACCCTAGAAGCTCTCTGTTCTGCACTTAGTTTTTAACGAAAATAACTATAAAAGCAAAACTAATGTAGTTGGAACCATCCTCTTGGATCATCCTGAAGCTCAGGTACTGTAGAAGATGTTAAACTCTTTATGAGCAAAAAGAAAGTAGAACTGATGCTATGGAGAATTGCTTTTTCTTTTGCAGGTGGTAGTTCAAGGAATGAATTCTTCGCAGGATACTAATTCAGAGCATGGAATTAAACATTTGGTTTAATAGTTTTAGGAACTACTCAGTTTAATTCATGTGTCTGATTTTTCATTCTTCATAGTGAAAGCTTTGGTTGTTTTTATGCAGGAATGTTTATTAGCAAGAATTTTACATGACTTGAAAGATGCAAGTGCAGAATTATTAATTAAAAGAAAATACTGAAATGTTTGATGAAATATCAGAGTACACGGGCCACATCTCACCAAGCAGAAAAGCAAACGTTTCTTGTCTAGTGAAATATAACAAGCTCAAGGGCAAATCTACTGAGCTTATCTTACTGCAGTGCTGCTCCCTTTCTTTCAGAAAATGTTTCTGTACAAAGTAATTCTAAAGGTCAGGGTGGTTTATATGAAACTAATTGAACTAATACTGAACCATAGCTTCTTCTCTAGAAATACAGCTCTTCAGGGAGGGAAGGAAATAAACAGATAGACTCCTGAAACTCACATATGGATTATTTGTATGCCATATATATTTATACTATTTATCTGTCTATCTATCTGTCATTTTCTTATAGAGTACAGAACTCTGAAATATGGAGGTAAGGACTAGGTTTCTGCTGATATGAAAAAGCATAGCCCCTACATTCAGGACTGTGAGGGGCTTTGCTCTCCTCTCTAATGAAAAATACTCCATTAGCTGTCATGGATTTTAGCATTACATTTAACTTGCCAAGGACAATGGCACTCAACAGGAAGATTCTAAGGACAGTGGCTCTGGTTACTGTCCCTGCTAGTGGGAAGTGCATCACCAATTTTTGGAAGCCACTTGGGAGGTTTCACCTCAGAAATCACATCATAAAATCTTACGTAGTTGAAGTAAGCAATAGCAACTTTCTAGTTTCTAAGGTTTTCTATACAGATGGTGGAGATACCTGCATGTCCAAAGATTTCATGTGCAAAAACCAGAACTGGCCAATTTGCTGCTCTGCTTTATAAAGTATACCTGAAAAATTTTTTTTTTTAATTTTTTCTTTTTTTCAAATGAGACAATAGATGTGTGACACCGTCAGAGGTAGTTAGGAGATTAAAAGAAGCATGGGAAATGTTGATTGACTGGACTGGTATCATGGAAGCTTTACAGGTTAGAATTCCTTACAGCAAAATAAAACAACAGGACTTATGATAAACTTGCCTTGTTTCTTATGCCTCTTTCTTAAAAAGGCATACCCCACAAAATGCATAGAGCTGAAATGCTATAGCACTGGATAAGTATGTTCTGTGAAACTCCTTTGAAATATTTTTATGACGTCTCAAACTTCATTGGCACACTGTTAGAATTCCCTGATGCAGTTTCTGATTTTGTTTGGGTTTAATTTTCTTGGGATTTTTGGTTGTGGGTTGGTATTTCATCTTCAGGGATGATCGGTGTACACTGGGAGGCAGACCACTTCATACTGCAATTATGCTGAGAGCAAAGAGGGGAAGGCTGAGAGGCCTCATGGTCTGTAGCACTTCAGGGGTCTGAAGACTGGCATTAGGTTCCCTGCAGAGCAGCCAGATTCCTTGGTGGCTTCAGGCATGTCCCTTGCTCTTTGCTTTGCTTAATGGTGCTTCCTTGTCTAACCTGCTGCCTGCCATTTGCCTCCTTCTCTCTCCTTACTCCCCACCCACAAGCTGTTTAGGACCTTTTAAATGCCTCAATAGTCAGAAGATCACTGAAATGTGGAAGGTAGGAGTTTCCATAAGCCCTTGTTGGATCAGGACCATAGACTGTAGACTCCCTCAAATCCTGGGATTGCTTCCATTGATGTGTGTTATTTTGCACTTTGGTCCTAATCACATTTCCAGATGCATGTATAATACAAATAACTTTACTGCCTATGCATTAAAAACACAGAAATGCTGGAGTACTGCCACGAATGCTGTCTGAAGGAGAATCAGTGTTGCAGATTTATTTTTTGAAGCAGGAGCACATTTTTTAAGATTGTTTCAGTTTTCGAGATGTTTGTCAATGGATTCTGCAGTCTCTCCAGCAATCTCAGGGCAGCTGTAGTGATTGTTTGTGTTGAAGATGTGCAAGAGAAGAGAGAACATAGATTTGGACAGAGAAATTGAGTAAGAGTGTATGTGTGCATGGATAGAATACAAAACCAAAAGTAATGAAGTGATTTGCCTGAATCACTTCTAGCTGAGATTTCTTGCATAAAGCCAAAGTTTCTGAGGGTAAAAGAAAATAAAGGCCAAAAAAACCACAAAACCCTGAGGCAAAACCTCAACAAACAACTGACCCTGAAGACATCAGGAAAATAAAGAAGAGGAGCTGGGTGCAAGAACATGCAGCACTTTCTTGACAAGATGTTTAATCCAGATCATGACTACTTCTGCCACATTCTGCTAACACCTGCAGTGTTGTTATAGCAGCAGTTCCTATTCACCTTGAAAACAAAACCACACTTTTAATAATTGTTTTTTCTAACCCTAAATTTGGGAGGACCATGGCTGACCATGAGCCATAGAATAGATGGGATATTGCATTTGGCATTGCTTCATTTCCTGTGACAGCTGTGCTGCTTCCTTTTTTATGCTTATAATTTTTGAAGGGAAGAGAAAAGGTTGTGCTTTAGTCATGAAACAGCATCTTTCTCATGTGCCAAAAGTGCTTGAAAGTCTGTGCCTCTAAAACTCCTTATGGGAAGGAGAAATACTGTTGCTTTAGTTTAGGTTTATTTAAACCTCGGGAGAACAGACTTCCATCCTTTTTCGTTCCTTCAAGAGAAGCTTTGTTTTATTTTCCTTGCTTGCTTGCACACCACAACAAACTGGTAATTTTTAATTCAGAGTCTTCCTTCAGACTAGGAAGTACTAGAATTACATTTTTTTCCTCAGTACTGGTGCCAGCAAAATGGAAAAACAGTACATTGGGACAGCAGGTGGCAGGTTGGCACCATGGGTGAGTGCCATATATTGGAAACAGAAAACCTTAATTTGTCGCAATGTAGATCAAACAAGAGATCGCATACTTCTCTGGTTATCCTCTAGAAATACTAAGTGTATAGCACTTCCAAATACAAGGGATTTTTACCTCATTCTTGCATGTCACCTTTCCTGCTAAGACTTCCAAGTGTTTTGGCTTTCGTTTTCTTTATTTTGGTGATTCCTGGTTTTGGCTCCTTTCCTGAGAACTGCTATTGCTTTGTCTTCCCCATTCATATTCTTTTTTCTTTCTTTTTTGCTGCATGGAGACTCTCTGCTGTACAAGTGTAAGTATTTTTTTAGCTCTGCTGTTTCTGGCCTACTTGTTTATGTTTTTGTGCTCCATTTGCCTCTGTACTGCCTTGAGAGTCTCCTGGGAGACTGTAGTGCCATCCATCTGCACCTACAAATGAAACAGGCAGTGGTTCAGGAATGAGATTGGATTTGCAAAAAGGTTCAGCTAATGTAGCATCTGAATTTAAAGGATGCCTTGGTTTTAAGACCAAACCAAAGCCTAGTGCTTATGTTGGAGGTGTAAGCACGAATATTACTGCTCAGAAGGAAAATCTGTTGATTTGGTTTTGTATTCAAGCATCATACAGCTTAATGAAAGAATAGTCCTCAACACGTTCTCAAAGCTGAAAACCCATATCTTGAAGGGTGACTGGTTGGGGAGATAAATTTCAAGAGGGCCCAGCAAGTTGTTCATTAGTTTGTTTGAAATCTTTTGAAAGGGAAGTGACAGTAGGGTCACAGAGCATCTCTGTATCTAATAGGATTGAATATAAATTACTTTGAAGTAGGAGGAAAAAAACATGAAAATAAGCATATCACTCGGCACTGAGAGTAATTTCTATTATCTGTATAAACAAGGAGAGTATCCAAGATCGTGTTTCTGAAAGTACATTGTTTTCTAGCATTCGAAACAGAACTATTTCAGTTGTTGTTTTTAATTCCCAAGGTACTAGTGTTCTTCCACAGCTGGTAATATAATTTCAGAAAACTCCAGAGAGCTCAGATAGTTTTGTGAGGAAGGCAGTCAGAAGGGAGGAATCTGGAAAAGTGATCATGGGAAGAGATCCTGGGAGCTTAAAGTTAGCAAGGACACATGACAGTGTAAATAACCCCTTATTTGGAAGTGTGGTAGAGATTTGCTGGTTCACATCTACTGCAGAGGGGCACATTCATGGAGCCATCTCCCAAGAGCTCAGTGGCATAGGTGCATGCAAACTTCCAAGAGGTCCTCTCAAATTCCAGAGATGCAGTTAATATTTCTATCTGTTCTGCCAAGCAGTCTACAATGTGCTTATGGAAAAGTAGGGAAAACAAGGAAGAATTCAGGAGGTGGTATGCTAGAATGGAAAGTCTGTGGAAGATGTGGATGAGAGGAGGTGATACTAACAGCTATTCCTCTGTAAAGGCCACAAGGGAAGCACAAGGCTGGAGAGCCACGTTGTGCTTGTGGGGCCAGAGGTGGTGGGAAGGCAGAAGATGTGCTTCTCCCAAAGCTGAACTACTTCCATGTAAATATAGGAAATGGGCTCAGGCTGGGGAGTTCAGATATCTCCTCTAGCAATGACATGTGCACTGCTGCTGTAGCAGACTGTGTGGTGGCTGAGATGTTAAGCAGAGATTAAGCCTAATATTTTGTAAAAGAGCACACTGGCCTATTTAAATTAATGCTTTGACCCATTTTGCTCTGCGTGTGATCTAGAAAGTTCACTTGGCAAGAAGCCTTTCATCTGTGCACTTCCTAAACAGGCTAGAAAACAGAAGGTTTTCAAATAAAAGTGTATGTGGAGCTGTTATTCATGCTGTTAAAGCAAATGGGAAGCATCTCTATCCCTCTGCCTTTATCCCCAGCAACCAAGCTGCTGATGGATCATGCCAAGCTGACAGTAAGTTATAGCAAAGACTGGCTGGCCTTATGGTCGTCAGCACAAGCTCTGCAGGGTCATCTGGGGGCATTTTCTTGTCTGGAAAGGAAAATGAAATCATTCTGTTCCTGGCTGTTGGAGAAGTATTTGGAGCATTCCGGTCCTTGCACAGGAGGCTCGAAACTTGCCCTGTGCTGTTTTGCTGTGGTGCCCTGGGCCGAGGCAGCTCTCAGCTTGTCTGTGTTCATCCCCTCAGAGCACTGGCCGTGGCTGGGCAGCTGCTGAGTGACCAGAGCTTTTCCATCAGCCATGTTTTCTGCCCTCCTCTCTCATCTTCTTTAGCACAGGAGTTGCCGTATGTACTAAATGTAACTTCCAGTCACACCACCCAAAAAAACTGGGGAAACAGACCAAAATGCATGTGAATATACCTTAATGAGAGAAATGGGCTATGTCTGGAAATGAAACCAGGACTACAGATAGTGACTTGCAATTGCTGTCCCCCAAATGCTAAGCTGTTTCAACTCTTTCTTATGTGAGGTGCCAGTGCTTTGGTTGTTTTGGGTTTGGGGGATGGATGGACAGCTGTTGAGGTGTGCAGTTCAGAGGCTGCCCAGCTGCCTACCTCTTGCACAGTCCACTGCAGTTTTGGCTGAAAAAATTCAGCACCTCTCCAGCCACTCACCATCGAACCCGTTGCATTTAATTTATTGGTAACTCTGAAAATAGTGTCTGACCTTTTGATGCAGCAGCACTGTCTGCTCATTAGTGTCAGAGCAAATCTCCTCAGGTGGCTAACTATTTCCTGGCTGGTCTTGAAACTATTTTGTCATATACTGATGGTTGGCAAACGTGGAAGTGGAAACCTGCAACAGCTGAAGGTATCTTTTTTTCCCAGCAATGTACAAGTCAATAAAACCAGAGCTCTGTTGCCCAGGCAGTGCTATCACTGCCCACTCTGTAGTCTTCAAGTCCTTTTCTGGTCTTGAGAACATGGGTAATAAGCTGTCCTGTCACAAAAATCTGTCGTAACCCTGAGTAGTGGCCTGGTGGTTCTCGTGACTACTTTGAATATGAATTCAGCACATGCGAATCTGTGCACTGAACTTTCCATACATAAAAACTAGCAAATGTTTGCCTTTAACAGTTCATGATTTGTCTGAAATGTTAATGCCAACTATGTCTTTTCTGGCAGATATAAAATTGATACTACTAAACTTTATTAACAATTCTGTCAATGAGTGGCAAGCCGTAACAGCTTGGTGACTGATACTCCAGAATTTGAAGCCACTGGATTTGAAGTCACTAGGCTTCAAGACTAGCAAGTTAATGGAAGTATATGGGTATCACTAAAGCCAGCATGTACAACTCTACCACAAAATGAGCCCATCTTTATAGAAGCTGAGTGATCTTAAATTAACTTTTGAGAAAACATGCAGGTCAACTTTTAAACAAAAAGTCTGACTATGCTGAGCTATGTTAAGAGGTTTGAAATTGGTGATGCATCCACATCCTGTAGCAAAACTGTCTTTCTCATCATGCAAACTTTCAGAAGGCTTCAGTCAAGACAACAAAGACAACTTTCTTCAAAAAAGAACAAACTTGAGTCTTAAGTCTGGGTACTTGCGCTCTTAAGGCAACGTTCTTTTTTTGGCAATGTGAAGATCGGAAGGCTAATAGCACGTAATTCAGTAATGGTGTTGAATGTATGCTGAACTTTCCACCTCTTCTCAATGTGTCTGAAGTCCAGGGAAGTCATGTGTTTGCCACAGATACTGCCAACACTGACATGGTGTTTTTGTTTTTTGAAGAAGCACTGTATTCTGCAAGGCTCATTTTCCTAGGCATGTTCAGTGAGCTGTGTGATGATGTCCAGAAGCATAGATTCCCAGTAACATGCCACTAACAAATGAACTGAGGAAATGTATTTTGTAGCAAAAATTAAAGCCAAAGCAAGACTATTCCTGGTATTGTCATTAAGTGCAATGTTGGACAAAGTAATTAAGTCTTAAGTGAGTCCCTCATGATCTCTGCAGAGATGAGATTTTAATTGTTCCCTTGTTTTACAATTGGGGATCAAGGAGTTAATGCTGGGACAATTTCAATAATCATCTTGTGTGCAGCCTGCAGTTTTAGTGGGAAAAATCATTTACCTCCCTGGTTCTGGTCAAAGTCAGTTGAACAAAATATAAATTTAGAAAAAATTCTGGATGTATGAGAGAGGGAGGAAAACCCCATTCCCTTCTGGTATTAAATCAAATCAGATCTTTAAATGGTTCATAGGCTTGAAAAACTGTTTTGTTGTAATTTCTTTTGTCCCCTAAAGTAATTTTTGTTTTGTTTTGTGTTGATAGATGACTCCTAAATCAAAAAGGAAAAGCATCCACAGTAGAATGCTCCGGCCAGTGTCCAGAGCTTTTGGTAAGTGAGAATTCCTTAAAACCATTTTGTTTCTTTGCTTGCCTGAGGTGGTTCTAGATGGTTCTTGATTGTAAAACACAGGTGATTCTCCCTCCCTCTGGATTGCATTTGTGGCCCACGCTGGCTGCTTTGTTTTGGGACTCTGCTAATGTGTTTGATAGTAAATAGTTGTTCACAGTGCTCTGTCTGCTCACAGAGATGTTGTAGCTAAGTTCCCTGAATGTGCTTATAATTATTTGCCACCAAAAAGAGGAATGGCATTGTCTTTTGTTTTAAATATCATGTTAAATCTAATTAGAAAGTTTTGATTTCTCTTAGAAATGGAATTTGATCTAGATAAAGCACTGGAAGAAGTACCTATCCATATAGAAGACCCACCATTTCCTTCCAGCAGGCCAGACAAACGAACTTCTGGATTCATATCAGAGCTGCCATCAGAAGAAGGAAGGAAACTGGAACACTTTACAAAATTAAGGCCCAAAAGGAATAAAAAGCAGCAGCCCAGCCAAGCAGCAGTGAGTCTACATTAAAATATTGCTAGCAGTGTGATGTGTTGATTGCTTTATCCTATGAGTCTGGTCTTGCAGTGTAATGAGGACAATGATTGAAGGTGTAAAAGCCATAAGTAGTAACTCCTTAATTTTTCTTCTGGTATTCATGTCTTTCAGTGTGTTATCCCTATTACAAGCTTTTTGTCTTGTTTGACACAGCCTAAATCCAGGATATGTTTTATCCTTTTCTATTTTGCTTTTGTGTTTTGTTTTTTTTTTCGTGGAAGCAGTTTCTGGAGGTGCTTGGAGCTTTCACAGGAAATGCACAAAATATCATGAGACTTTTCAATTATATTGCAGGGGTTTGTTAAGTCTTAATCCTTTTTTCTGCCTGCATTAAGATGTAGTAACTTGGCATGAATTCTTATTTCTGTCAGCTCTCAGAGGAGCTACTCTGTGACACCCAGCTTCCCACAGCTCCTAAACTGAAGATGGTGTTTGGGCCAGCAAATCTACATAGTCACAGATCTGCTTTTCATGCTGGAGCCTGCCTTAGAAAGGCAAAACAGAAGAGCACTGTCTGTTCACGAAAGGCATCGGTGTGAACTCAATATACGTGCGTGGATTTCCCACAGTTCCATTTCCTTGGCACACCACATCAGTAAAGATTTAGTTCTGTGGTGGTGTGTCCTCAGGGTACATAAGGACAGATCTGGAGGAGGCACAGAGTTATCTCATGGCAACAGAGCACAGCTGATATGATAAGTAGCCTTTTAAGGGGCAGCCGTTGCCTCTCTGTGTTAGGCTGCCTCATAAGAAATGCCTGTGGCCTCTTCTGCTTCCTGAGGATTTCCAATTGAGAGGATCCTTGAAAATTTCCCTAATGCTGGGAAAGATCGTATCAGGCAGTGGAGTGCTTTTTGTACCACTTGGAAAGGGAGAAACATTCAAGCAAAGAGAATATTCAAGCCAACTTTCCATTTCCTTGTGCTTCACTGGGAAGGTTGGAGGTAGCAGAAGAATGGATTTGTCTCCATGTAGTGAAAATACATCTGTGTTTACGTCTCCCAGTTCCATTGCTGCAGAGCACATGTGTTTTCCCAGTTGCCTCCAAACTCATCTCATCCTGTGCCATCAGCTCAGGGAGGTGGAAGGAGTGGGGGCGTGGGAGGGACAAGTGCTTGGCTACCAGGCAGGGAACTGGGACATACAGTATCTTCTTCAACAGCAACAAAAAGGTCACTCCTTGTAGAGGAGAAGTCTTACTTCCCATGATAGTGCAGTGTTGTGGGAATGCTCATCCATATTAAATTAATTAGAAATTGGGAGTTTATTTATTGAAAGAAATTGAAAGGAGCTTTTTTTTTTTTTAGTTAAACTCATTTGTCCCTGTCTTGTTTTTATGCACCATTTAGTTCCTTACTAGTTCTGACCCCAAAAGGAGTCCAAACAAACTTTTGAAATACTTAAGATGTTTGTTTTGATGCTTCTGAAAATGAAACAGCCAGATTTTGGAGGTCAGAGTTAGGAGTGGACTGTGACATTGCTTGCAGAGTTGATTTGCTGCTGGTTTTGCCACTTCAAGAATACAGAAAGCAGTGCTTAGGGAAAGCACTTGAAATGCGAGAGGCAAAATCTTGACCTTTTCTGCCACTTAAAGCAGCTCTGTTGGGTTGTTTGCTGTTCCCATTTTTTGTATTTAGTGATTCAAGGAATCTCAGATTATTGTAGTTGGACTTCTCTGGTTTTGCTGGAAAACAGATTTGTTCTTTGGAACCTGAAAAACATAAGAAAAGAAAGGAGAAAATGGAGAAAAAAAAGAGAAGCAAACTTCTAACTTGAGTTGAGTGGGCGGGCAGAAGAAAGATTTATACTTTTGTTAGAGTTTCTACTGGCATGAGTGTTTAGAGAGGGAAAAAAGAAAAACTCAAAACCATCCACTCCCAAATAGCTTTAACTTTGAAGCAAAATGATAAAACAGTTGCTTATAATTTAGACTTTTGTGAGATCTTAACCTCATGAGCATGAGTTCTTCCCTCATGTGGGAAGATTAAGTACAGCAAGAGATGAATCTCTAATGTATGAGAGAGATTGTGATTCATCTTATTTATTTCTGCTTCAAAGCCATTTTTTTTCCTTAACAAAGAAACATGCTTGCTTTTAAACTTAAGCTGAAAGAAAGAGAAAAAAGGAGAAATGAAGGCTTAACTTTTTTTTTTTTTAGAGTTAGGAGGGTAAAGCACAAAATAAACCAGAGCTCAGTCTCACAGTAAATGCTAATACTTAAAAGTGTTACAACAAACTATCAGAATATCCTGTGCCTTGAGGACCTTATTAGACCCTCAACATTTCTGTATATCTTTCATTAATTTTTAGGATTGAATTGTGAATTGTTTGAATTAGGTGTGAATTGTTTTCTCTTCATGAGGCAGATCTTCTCCTTTGCTGTAGAGCATTGGATCCTGGAATTAGGTCCCCTTCAGGAGATGCTCTTACTTTTGATACTTTCTTGTTTATCCCTACTATCTGGAGGACTCCAGTATCAATATGAAGTGGTTTCTCATTTATGAAGTGGTTTCTCATTTCTGTTAAAATGTGTCTTTCAGTTTTATTTTGTGTTTTGGTTGAGATGCCAGTGACAAGGGTTTTGTGACCGAGACCAACCCAGCTGAAGGCATGTGCACTCCTGCCTAGTGTCAGATGTCCCAGCTAAACAAGTTCTCTACAGAACATACCAAAGGTGGCAGAGTTGGATATCTGATAAATCATTGTGCTAATTTAGAATAGAACTGTTCTTTATAGAAAATCTTTTGCCAGTTTGATTGGCAACAAAGCTGTCATTACCACATGGGCTGCTTTCAGATCAGGACTAGATTGCTACAGCAGGTATCAATAAAATATTAACTATTATCTTAGATAACAAAAATAGCAGGGTTCAGAAGTGGAAAGTAAAAGGTTTCATGGCTCTGTCAAAGCATTGGTTCATATGAAGCCTATTTTCCTGACTTAATGAGACTGGGTTTGATATTAATAGCAGCTTTTAAGAGTATTGAATCATAGAAAAGAGTTTGTATTCCACATCAGAAAAGAAGTTGGGATTACTCGAGTTACGGTGGCAACTAGAAGATTCCTTGATTTGAATTGTTTCAAATTACAAACTCTGTTATTTCGTGTCCTGGTCCCCAGCACTACCAAGAATACGACTGGGTTGGGTCTTGGGGAGTCCTCTGTAGTCATCTAAAAGGTTTCCATGTGGCATTTAAATAGAAGAAAGTCTCTTTACTGGTAATAGAGCTTTTCCACATCAAAGCCATACAGGAGCTAGACCACATGAGAAATCCTCCCAGGAGACTGCTTGTTTCATCTTCAGGAGACTGCAGAGTCACCAGCTAATCTTTACAGGGCCTTTGTCATTGGCAGGTATTTCAAAGCCCACCTGGTTTATACACCTGAGGTCACCCATATTCAAAGTGTGGGCACTGAATCTGAAGATGGGGAGCAGGTTTGCTGTTTTCAGACACTGAGCAAAAGTCTGTGTTTGGTTCCTAAAGTGGAATACCTGATTCTGTATTTAGAGTCTCTGCTTTTGGAAGTGCTAGACTGAATGAATTATAAAAGGCTCTGGTAGCCTGCTGGAGCTCTGTTTCTAAATTTCTTGGGTCCAAAATCCAGAACACAGGTTTTTCTCCAAATAAGGAAACAACTGGTTGTTGAAAATACTTTCTCTTCAGGTCATTACCTGATCAGGATTTATTTTTTCTGTGGTTTTTTTGCTTGTCTGACTGACCTAGTGCTCTATTGTCTCAAGCCCAAGGCATTTGATTCCTGGCCCCATTCACTGCAGCATCCAGTTTGTCACTGGTGTTTTGGGTTACTTTGCAATTGATGTAATGCATGCAGCTGGCCTGGCTAGAGGGGGAATTCCACTGGTGATTCTGTTGTCTGCACTAAGTTTTGGTTGGCACACATAATTTTTCTGATGTCTTAAATCTTAACTGTTATCACTAGAGCAAACATGCTTAGATTATTATATAACAGAGAGTTTTTTCTTCTGTCAGGTGTCTGCTGGAGTACCACCAGAAGGGGATCAGAATGGCCTCATGGGAAGAGTGGATGAAGGTGTGGATGAATTTTTCACTAAGAAGGTGACAAAAATGGATTCGAAGTAAGTTAAAAATTTTTTTTAGAAGTTACTTTAAAAAAAAAACGTCCATCTTGATAGGTGGGCAAACAGCACTTTCAAGCTATGTTTGACTCCTGTTTCCAATATCCAAGGTTGCAGTTGTCAAAGTCAGAAAATACCTTAGTAGTCAAGACATTGTGAATTCAATTACCTGCCCTTACAAGTGGCTACTTTGAAATATATTGCTTTACTATACCATGTTGGGGGGATTAATGACTAGTGTGTATTTTTATAATTCAGAGTTCATTTTGCCCTTCAGCAAAGCTCGTTAGAGCTGAAGCAGAGCTGTGCACTGGTTGTGAGTCTCTCAGTGCTCGTTGTACACGAGTGTTTCTCCCTAGTGAGGAGTGCTGTTGGGTACAATGTTTTCATAGATGGCAATAGATCTATGCTGGTTTTGAAATATATTAAAGATGTGTTTCACCAATTTGTGGTATTCCAGGTTTAAGCAAAACATTAATCTGAAAGATGTCTCCTCCTTTATATAAGGGTAATGGAGCTTATGCAGTTGCTTTGGAGTTGGCTGTATATTTACAGAACCATGCATGTAGATGTTCTTGAATTTGTGTATGTTTGTGCACGTGCATACACAGAGTATTTCCATAACTAAATGAGAAAGCGAGGGTGATTTCCAGGCAACTTGGTATGACCCTTTCTGTGCTGTATGTGACATCCATTAAGGAAAACAGTTAGTGTTGGCTGGTAGATAGCAGTACCAGGAAAAGCAAATGTTCTAAAGTCACTATGAGTTATAGATACCTACAGTGACATGTGAAGCCATGTGTGATACACTATGTGGAGGCATAAAATTATGGTAGGTTAAGTTCAGGGTGCTCACAGGCATGCATTCTCCTGTGCTTCCCTTGGGTACCTGCCAGCTGCTCATTTCAGATGTCCTTGTGAACTTGCACCATCCCTGTTTACCCATCCCTGACCATGTTCTTTGCTGAGGATCTTTATTTGGGACACCAGTGTGTCTCTTTCCAGCTTAGGTGCTTTTATGCAGAATGTGTATGTGCTCAGCTTTGCCCTTTAGTGTGAGTCTGCTCAGAAGATGCCTCTAGAAAATCTTAGTGGCAGGTGGGTAGGTGGGTTCTTTAGGGATTGGTTTTGCTTGTTTGTTCTTTTTGGATTTTGTGGCTTTTTTTTTTTTTTTTTTT
>VZDJ01007755.1:29246459-29340400 GCA_008694505.1 Cyanoderma ruficeps
TTTTTTTTTTTTTTTTGAGGATGAGCATCTGCACTATAAAAGTGACCTCTGTATTCCTTACTGAAAGTGGTTGTGCCAGCTAGTTCCTATTTTAAGCAGAGCCCTTAAGGAACAAGATCTCCCAAAAGCTGTGTTAAACATGTGCCTAGATCAGTTCTTCTCCTTTTACTAATGGGCAGATGCAAACTACAGGTAGTGTGCTCTGGAAACAGAGTGAAACTGTGTGTTGTGGTGTGTTGATCCTACACCCATCATAGCTGCTCCATCACTCCCCTCCTGCTGGATAGAGGAGAGAAAATATAATGAAAAGCTTGTGGGTTGGCATAAGGGCAGGGAGAGATGTCTTGCCAGTTACCACCATCATGGGCAAAACAAACTCAACTTGGGGGGAAAAGATATTAATATATTACCAATCAAATCAGACTAAGATAATGAGAAATAACTAAATCTTAAAAATACTTCTCCCCACCACTCCCTCTTTCTAGGGTTCAACTTCACTCCTGATTTTCTCTACCTTCTCCTCCCCAGTGGCACAGGGGGACAGGGAATGGTGGCTACCATCAGTTCATCACACATTCTCTGCTGCTCCCTCCTCCTCAGCAGTAGGACACTCCTGTAGACCCCCAGCTACCAAAACCTGGCCATGCAAATCCAATATATGCGTGCATAGACAGCTTGGTTAGAGCTGCCTGGTGTTAAAAACAGCTGGATGTCCAGTGCAGATGAAATAACTGCACAAAGCAGCTCAGGAATCCTCAAGATTGTATGATCAATGCTAGTTGTTCTGTTTTTGATATAAAGACATCAGGTAATGATTGGGCCTAGGGCAATACAAGGGTCATATAAAAGATTAGCTTTGCCTGGAAGACAAAAGGGAGGAGGGGAATGGAGAGAAGTTTGGAATGTCTGTGTCTTTTTTAGGAGACCATCAACTAAAAGTTCAGATGGCAGCGAGCACAGTGAAGCAGGTGATGAGAAGAAGAAAAGGGACTCAAGGAAGAGTGGTTTCCTTAACTTAATCAAATCAAGAGGCTCCAAATCCGAACGCCCCCAGACTGTGTCGGTGGCAGAGGAGCCCTCCTCGCCCAAGGTTGCCACAAAAAGTCCAGCCTTAGACACAAGCAAGAAGGAGGCAAAGCCCACAGAGCAGAACGGTGGCACAGAGCGATCCGAGGAGCTAAAGACACCAGACTCACTGGAGGAGGTGCAGACAGATGATGTGACAAAAGCTGAGAGGGGTGACAGCAAGGGAAGCCCCCAGGGAGGCCGGAGATACGGTGTGCAAGTGATGGGCAGTGGACTTCTCGCAGAAATGAAAGCCAAGCAGGAGAAGAGAGCAGCCTCTGCTCAAAAGGTGAAGGCAATTTGATTTCTTTTGAATTGTTAAAAAAAAGAGCAAAACTGTGTGTCTTCAAGAGGGGTGGGTTGGGACAGCAAGGGTTGGTGGCTGGGGCTTGGCACATCAGTCCTGCTTTCCAACAGGGATTGTGGTGTTCCTGCAAGAAGATTGCCCTCTGCTGTGGTGGTTGAACACCAACAGCCTGGCCGAGGCACAGGCTGCACTTATGAGGCAGCAGTTGCACCCTTAAGCATGTGCTTTCACTCCCCTGGGGGAGGGGGTGACGCCTGCCTTTGCACTTGGTGTCAGACCATCACAAACACAGAAGAGGACATGTAATTGCTTGCACATATCACAGAATAACTTGGGGCCAACTAGTAAGCCCAGCTCAGTGTCTCCACATTATATGATGTGTGCTTTATTCACGGTGCATACTGGAATTGCTTCAGAAAAGGTAAAAGTAGGACAGGCTTTTTACTGTGTGCCCCTTGCACACCAGTGCCTCAGTTATGTGGCAGAGTTAACTACAGTGATGGCTGGCTGTACTCTTCTCTTTCAGAAAATGATATAGACAGATGGAGAGGTCTGTATATTAAATTATATATTCCCTGCAGAGAAGTAAATCTGGCTACCAGTCACTGTTTACAATATTTGGCATGTACTTTTCTTGTTGCACTTTTTGATTTTTATGCCTTTTTGTACCACACCTAATTATTTTTATGCCTTTGATTTATATATTTCAAATACTAACAATGAAAGAAAATAACCTGTTAAAAATTATTTCCAATTGTCTGTCCAGATTCCCTTTGCTCTCTGTAATTTTCTCTTCTGTGAAGTGCTGATCCTGGGCAGGAACTCTGCTTCACTCTGCAAATATACAGAGTGGAATATCCTTGTGTTCCTCCAAAGCATTCTGTGCTGGCCTATTTTGCCAGATGCCCATTTGCCATTGGTCTTCCCCATTATTATCCTCTGCTTCCTGCCAGCTGCAATGGCATATTTCACAAGTACCAAAGAATCAGCCTTTTTTCACTTCTCTCCTCCTCTCAGATGTTCTTCATTTGCCATCACTGTCCCCCGTAATTTAAAAGGTGTTACCTTAAAACAAAGCTGATCTCGTGCTTTGTTGTGTTTTCCTTCCTTTAACACATACAGACTTGTCTTGCTGTGGCCAAGCAAGGCACCCAAAGTCCATTTACCTTTCTTCATAGTCTTACAGTGCTTGCCATGATGTGTGAGCCGTTCCTGCAGACACCAGAGTCTTGTCAAAAGCAGGTTCGAATTAATGCAGTTGTCTATGGATCATTAAAGAGATCCTCAGTGCAAAAATTATTTTTCTAAAGAATGACCAATTCCCTCCTTTCTCACTGGTATTAAGTAATGCCCATGAATAGTCTCATTGACTTCTAAAGCACCAAGTTTCAAATAAAATGCTGTATGATTTTAAATAAGAGTATTATGCCCTGCCTGTAATTTATAAAATACCAAGCTATCCCAGATTATATGAATTTTTACTAGTGTATAATTGTGTATGCTTCGTGCCCTTTGGGTTCTTAACACTTGTTATCTAGAGTGAGTCAAATCCACAAGGACATGACTGAGGTAGAATATTACCATGTGTAATATTTTTTATAAGAGGGAAAAGTAAAAGTCATCCTCAATTAGCAAGCTTTCATAACATTTATTGGAAGGTTTAATTTCATCCATTAGAAGAAAAAGTTGTTGCTTATTCCAAGATTTTGGGGTGTTTTTTTTACCACACTTAACTTATTTACTGGCTGGAAAGGTTAGTCCTCTTATTTCAGGTTTAAATTACAAGAAAATAATATTATTGATCTTATTTTTTGTACAATTTTGTATTTATGAAATGCAAAGCTATGTCTTTATACACATACACATACACATATACACATACACATACACATACACATACACATACATATACAAGAGTGACAATAAAACTGAATTGAAATAGGAATCTGTACAAAGCAGAGTACTGAGTTATCTATCCTTAATGTTGCTCAGAGGACACAAAATTGAACTGCTGTTCAAAAGCATTTTTCACATACTTCATCCATCACAACATCAGATAATTTAGGTTTGCTCTTTTATTCATGATACTCATGAAGGTGGAAATCATGTGTCTTGACACTTGAGCTGCAGAAGACAGCATCCCACTGCTATATTGTTTAGGGTGGTTATGATATCAAGTTCTGTAACATCTTCAAATTTATCAGAATTTCAGTATGATAGAAAATTGTGTTTTCCTGTAAGGTACAGATGGCTGGTTATATTCTGAGCTATTTTACATGAAAACAAAGCCAGAAGGAATTTACTATTTCATTCATACCCTACCACAGTCTTGTTACAGATAAAAGTCATGAGCAGGTGCAGAGTAGATGGAAAGATGGTAAATACATTTTTGTTTTCTTTTGCTTAGAACACAACGTGGGAATTGGCACTAATGGTAGAGTCAAGTATTTGCAGATCTCTGTTGCCTCAGGGTGCACATAAATAGATCTTTTAGCTCCATCTAGTGTTACACACTGGATTTTTAAATACCTGGAGCAAGGCCCACAAGGAAACCATATATAGCCTGTTTATTCCCTTTCAATGGCACCCAGCTCTGCAGTGTTTCCCAGCCTTGCACAAAATTCTATTAAAAATACAGCCTGGACATTATTTATCTACATGATGAATTCACCTGCATTAATCTGACTTCTCAGGGTAAATTTTTGCAGCCAGTGTTTAGTGTTGTCTGGGGACCGTAAGCTGTTTGTAATGTGTGTACAGTAGATAGCCAAACATGCTCACATCCTAATTGCATTTTTAAGTACTACACTAATAGGTGCCAGCACTGGCTTTTCTACTTGTCTTGGTACATGGTCATATTTCCCCAGAAGTCCCATAACTAGAGAGGGAGGAAGGAACCACATCAAAATTAGTTTCATACAGTCATGCAGCTCTCCTAAGTCATTTACTGTAGCTAAGTGTTATGCATCTTTCTTCAGTATTTGCATAAGAAAATTAGTTTCTCAGTGAAAGTTCATAAGAATTTACATTCCATGAAAAGATTGTTGCAAAGAAGGGTGTTTTTTCCAAGGTACAGAAGAAAAACCCAGCAAAAGGAGAGTGGTATTCCCTTTAAAAATATATAGCCAAGCAGTCTTATAGAAAAACATGTAACTTTAGGAGGTGAACAGGTGAGAATTTAGCCAAAATATCAATGTCAGTGAAGATATGGGAATAAAACCTCTGTTTCTGTCCAGTGGTACCAAGCCCTAATGTTTCTGCTATCTTTGGAGGTGACTTTGTTTTGTCCATATGGATACCCTAGCTAAATATTCTGGCCCTACAAATCACAGCATTTCTAGAGTTCTTCTGTCTAGAAAACTTCATTGTATCAGGGTAGTTTTACAGTACAGGAAGCTTAATGATTATTCTAATAGCACTCTCCTTAAAGCAGTGTGCCATTTTAAGTGTTCACCTGTTCTTAGAGGAGAAGCTGGGAGATAGCATCACCCTGCCAGGTCTTGTACAGGAATGGCAAACACTCAGCATCTTCATTCTCTTGGTTGTATTGAAGAGAGGCTGTAACAACGTGGTTTTTTCAGAGTACAGCTACAGCCCTACTAGATCCCAGTGGATCTCTCTCCAGTGGAGAAACTGCTTGAGAAGAATTCAGGCAAGCACTCAAGCTCACACATCCACACACAGCAGGAGAGGAAGAAGGCTCCCAGCCCCAGATCAATTCCAGCAAGCGTTTATTCCATGTGCCGAAGGTGGAATCCAGAGGCCAAAGAGAGGGATCATGTGAATTTTCTCAGTTATATAGTGTCTCAGCTTTGTGGGTGGTACAGGGGGGCAGGGCAGGGGGCAAGTGACCATAGGGAAGACAGCAACTGGACACCAGGCCCCATAGCCAATGGAGAAACAGGGAAAGGGGATACCATGGGGTGGGTGATGGACTTGCGAAACCCAGGGAACAGATTGTACAATGTTTGCAAGGAACCATGGGGGAGAAGCCTTTGTTACACGTGGGAGGAGTCGCTTTTCCAAGGCAAGGCAATTGGAAATTCCTTCCCACAAGGGACTCCACAAGAGGCTTTGTTTTAGGAGCTGTGAAATTACATGAGCAAAGTGGAGGTATCAGTAAATCTATAAGGTCAACTATACTGTCTTCTGCATCACTCCCCAAAATCATTTTCTCTTGAGATGCCTGGGAAAGGCACACAGCCAGCATGGATATATAGAGAAAATTTCTTTATATTTGTATTTGGAATACTATTTTCACTCTAAAACCATCAGTTTTTCTGTAGTAGGTATGTATTCCTGCTACTTGTTACCATTTTCTTCCTTCCTATATTTCTTGTTGTCCCATTTTTAAGTACATGGTATACTTAGCAGTCTTTCAGATCGTAACCCCCAAAGGGCAGTGATCATGTTTGTACACTGTGTGGCACATGGTGGAGATTTCTGAATGCAATGGGAGGGACAGTCAGAGCTGGTGTTGGAGTAGTAGCAGTGACCTGAACACATCAGCCTGACTTATGCATGGATATATAACCAAATGTAGTGGTCATCAAAACAAATCATTTGTTTTAAGTCATTTGCCACACTCACTGTCTTGAAATAGCAAATAAGGTCAAGATTGAAGCTGTCTGCCTGCAGAATTCTATCCCTAATTTTATAGTTCAAAAAAATCTCACTTTTATCCCTAGTCTTTTCTTTATAAGGCTTTCTCTCTTGGTGTATCCTGAACCTACTTCTATGTGCTTTTTTTGCAGTCCTCTCATTTGTCCTTCTGCCTAAGCTTTGGCTGCAAGTAAGGCAGTAAAAGGAGGCTGGTTCTTTTACAAGTGCTGTGTATCTAAGCTTCTCCTGATGAATACACAGATTTCAAGCTCACTTATCTATAACATGACAAAAATCTCTGCAGTTTTTTGGGGGTTTTTTTTGAGGCCAAGATAGGAAACCTGTTTTCAACAAGAGAAGACAGGCAAAATATAAGCACATAAACCAGAAATCCTCTTTCTTTTGAGGTACCGAGTACCCAGTGTGCTTGTGGTGGGTAGCTTTAGACACTTTTCAGTAAGTAAAGTCTGTTGGTTTTTAGAGGAATCCTGTAAATATGTGAGCACTGCTACTTCTGTAGTTTCTTTTTTATCTAAAATAAGAAATTATTCTTCGGTGTAGAAGAGCATAAGATAATTATGCTGCATATCAGCAGTCATATTCAAAATCTAGATCTTGAGAAAAAGGTTTTTATTTCAAACAGGAAGTTTTTAGATTCAGAGCTATCTTTGGAGAAAAGGCTGCTCCCAGCTAGCCCCTAGTTTCAATTCCTGTACACTAGGAGACCTGTCACATAGTAGGCAGTGTCATTGCAGCTCTGATAGGCATGTGGCAGTGTTAGGTACAAATTAGGGTCATTTCCTTCTCACTTAGCTCTCCAAGATCTGAAACAAAGACACAGAATGCACCATTTCTTGCTATCACTGATTTGTCTGCCTCGTGGCTTCCAAATTAGGGGGTTTTTCTTGACAGGACCAAGATATATTGCAGGACCAAGATATATTGCAGATATATTACTGATCTGAGAGCTTTTCTCACTCTTTCAGAAACTTGGGAATGACACAACTCCCAGAGAGTCTTTTGACACAACAGTGAGCTCAGAACGACTGGATGGAAGTGGTACAGGTACAGTATAAGTTTCCTGGTATAAACCTCCTGGAAAATGCAAAATGCCTGATGTCCAAAGTCTCACTTCCCTCTTCAGATTGAATGTCTGCAATTGCTTAAGCAAAGTAGGAGTTTACACTATGTGAAGAGGATTAGAAACAAGCTCACTTTCTGTGCTATGGATAGCACTTCTCATCAAGTCAGCTTTAGGGCTGAGTTTATGGCTCACTTTTTTACTCTTGTTGCACAGGAGAGAGAGTACTTGGTGCAGGTGCCTGCGGCGCCTTTGACAGAAGGCTGGCGTTTAATGGGATCAGCAAAGCTGAAGCTCAGCCCAAGAGCTAGAAGAAAGTCTGTGCACAAACTGGAAGTGCTCAATATATCTGAGGACTGAAATATGACCACTTTTCAAGCTTTAAGTCTGCTCATGCTAACTTGAGTAGTGCAGACTTTCAGCTGACCATAGTCCTGTCAGTCTGTCAGCAGTCCTGACTCACAGTCAATGGCAGCTGCCTCTTCCCAAGGTTTTCCCAGTTTCATTGAAGCCAGGGCTGTCTGCAGAGCTGTGAAGGCCCCTGGATACTGCTCATGTGCACAAAGCAACTCTCTATTGTGTACAAAGTGGTGTTCAGCCTTGCAGTGCTTACAGCACCAATTCCCTCTGCACCTCGTCATTCCATGCCCTTGTCAAGCTGCAGTCCTGGGCCCTGACATGGCAGTGCCACACTGCAGCCATCTGAGGACAAGGTTGACAGACTGGTTTCCATGTATACTTTGGGGACTGGTCAGTGAGGGTTTCAAAAGGGATTCAGCTCTGGTGGTTTGTGTTTACTATGTGAAAGGAGTGATTTGAACTATGAAATCCCGGTCTGATTTCTCAGCAGCAGTGGTATCCTGCAAGCCTGGCACACAGGATTGCTAAAGCATACAGAAGCAAGGCTGGAAAAACTGGCTGAAATCAAAATCCAAATGTGGCCATTTTGATTGAGCACTTCAAATACCAATTTTGAAGTTTTATGTCTTTCTAAAGCTTTTTTTAAAGGCGTTTTCAAAGCATGCATAATCTATAAATCAGTGCTTTTAAAGCCTGCTTGTCTTTTGGGGAGGACCTTGTAGACTGTATGTGTCCCCTGATGACAGCACACTGGAGTCAGGGGAGCAAGGATAATCTGCACTTTGGGCATTGGAGTAGCTGAGGGTGCCTGACCTCAGCTTTTCTCTGGTCTTTGTATATGACACATTTCACCCCCATCACACTGCATTGTGCTTGCCCCTTCCTTTTGGCCTCCAGCTGTCAGTTGTTTCCTTACCACTCTTGCTTGAGAGCTCCCCAAGGCTCCTTTTCATTGTTGCAGCTACAGTTTGTCTTTGGCTTGGGCTAATTTATTTTAAATTACTGTATTCTAATAATGTTAGAAGGCCTGAGGTCAGGAAGACAAGAAAGAAAGTTAATGGAAATTTGCTGAATATTGTTACAGGAGAACTATAGCTAGTGGTGCAGAAGGAGAATAAGTTTTGGGGGTTTTATTCCTTGCTTTGTGTCTGGATGTTGCCTGCTTTGTTTGCATTCACACACACACAGGTGCAAGCAATGTCCTGCTGTTTCACTTGCAGCAAGGAAGTATTTCATGCATGCAGACACAAACTCTGCTGTCATGCACTCACATTCATCTATATGTGCCACACAGCTGTCTGCTTTGCCAGGGTTTAACTCCAGCTGGGCTGGAAAACAGCAACATAGGCTGGAAAAACATATTGGAGATCGGCTTGCAGCAAACTGTATAAACACTCCCCCTCCCTCCCAGTGCCATTAAGATGTCTGTGCTGAGCACTTCCATGTTCAGTAGGCTTTCTGAATGGGAATAGCAGGTAGGTAGGTCAAGTCAGCATCTGTGGGCACAAACAATTGGTTTTGCCAATTACCAAGGCTACCAGTCTGCATTTCAGTTTGCCTGTAATTCTCTTCTGACAGCAAAGATGTGAAAACTGTTGAAGGTCTCAGGCTAACATACAAGTTCCAAGATTATCATTGAAACTCCTAAATATAAGCCTTCAACCTCCTGAAAGCTGCAGAGTAGGAAAGTAGAGCAGGCTTTTTGCTTGTTAGCAACCTGGAGTCCAGGAGGCTTTATGCCAGCTTGCACAGCTAGATGGGACTGACTTACTGCTCGTAAGTCACTGTAAATTGATCTCCGAATACCTTGGTCTTTGTTTGGGATAAACAGAATGTTGGTGAACTTACTAATGTGTGGAAACTGTAAGCCATGTACAGTGCTATTAGACAAATCAAAATACTATATAAAGAATACTTCAATCTGGGCTGAGTTTCAAAATCTCTTCTAGAGCTTGCTAAAAGCAACAAATAAAAAGATGTAGCCTGCTGGTCACACGCTTGGGATTTATTTTCTGGGCCAGGATTTCTCTGTTGATCTTGGAAACACAACCTTTTGTCTGTAGAGACACAAAACAGTCAAGAGCTGCTTTTTCCACTGATCCATCACTGCTTTCTCAGCAGGTAGGCCGTGCCATCTGCTCCTAGAAATATGAAGGAGGAATAAGGTCCAGCTAGCTATCATACCAAATATATTGAAAAGGGGGATATGCAATTGCTGTCTTGGGCAATTGAATCACAAATCTTAGCACGTGTCAAAAATACCAGGTTTAGATGCTTTGCTTGCGGTGATTTTGAATAAGACATTAGGGATCCTCTTACACATAGCAGTGCATGTGTTAGCTGGTGGTGGTATCTTCCACACCACTATACCTGTACATGGAGCCTCCTGTGCTGCAGCAGACTTTCTTTTTTGTGTCTATTTATTTCAGTGCCTAAACAACAGACCCTTCCAGAGAGTCGGTTTGCATCGAATAAAGGTGACTCCATCTCAGCACCATCAGAAAAAAATTCAAAAGCTGAACCAAAGGCAGAAGCTGGTGCAAAGGCAAGAAGTTCTTCCAATACACCAACTAGTCCAAAGCCCCCACTGCAGTCAACAAAGCCCAGCCTGGCAGGACGACCCACAGTGCCACAGAAACCACGGTCTGCCTCTCGTACTGGTAAGAAGCTCTTCTGGGCAGTTGTTATCCCCAGCTCTGGGTGCTGTTTGTGTGGGCTGTGGAGGAGGCATCCATTGCCACATCCTGAACAGAATGGAGAGGGACAGGTTCTTCATTGCCTTGCTCTTGACTCACATTCTTCTTTTCCACCTCATTTTGCCCTCATTCAAATAAACTTATTAAAATGGTTTAATCTGTGATCCTCAACAGTGAAGTGTGAGAAGCAGTAGTGGCAGTGGCAGAGCTGTTTTGAGTTAGCCTGCTTTCACAGAAGAGGTGAGCACGGAAAGCTACTTCAGCATCAAAACCCTAGTGTAGTAGCACTCACAAAAATAAATGTGTTTTCTCTAAACACCTGGCTGTAAATACTAAAGTGCTTGGGGTTTTGTGGCAGGCTGCTCTTAGCCCCTCAAGCAAGTGCCTGTTATTCTTAATAACTTGCACAAACCAACTGTCTCTTACTTTTTCCTTGTTTAGCCTTTGTTTATTTCCTTATTGCTTTTGACTGAAAATAATTGTAACTGTGCTTTTATAACCCTGCAAGTCTGCTTCCTGCTCAGATTATATATTAAGGTTTCCAGTAGTGGGAAATGTTTCAGTAGATCTCTCAGGCATTTGTCTGCTGTTTAATAGGCCAGTGTCACAACCTGCTCTTCCCAAAGTACAGCCACTGCAATCGAGGGGAATTAAAAGCCAGTTACAGACTTCCCAAGTATCTACAGCAAATATAGCTCATTAACTGCCAGAGAGTGAAAAATATGAGCATGGCCATCTGTAAGAGCTTGCTGCCCTCTTGACTTTTCCCATAATCACTGTTGACCTTAGAATGATGTCATTTCTGGTAAGGATGAGGAGTCAAAGGGCTGTTACAGCCTCCCCCTTGCCCTTGATGTGAAACCTGAGCATTCCTTAGTCTCTGCACTCCAGTGGGCAGAATGTTTTCACATACAAAGTCACCTTCAGATTTTAGGTGGATTTACATTTATTTTATTGAACACTTTAGAAATGGTCATTGAAGTGAGGGAGTCAGGTAAGATGCTCATGAAGATGAATGCAGCAGGAAAGCATGGATTATTTAGCAGTGCTTAATCTGTAAAATAGGCAGTCAGATAGAAAAACTTCCAATAAAAAGACCTGAGCTGTCTGTTTCTGCCAGCTTCTATTTCCTGCAGAGAGAGAATAATGTGAATTTAATACAAGGGAGTAATTAATACTTACCCCTAATAAGCCAGGTCTTTGGTCGATAGTAAAAGCAACACAGATCTGCTTCAGTCTGACTTCTGTCCCAGTACTTGTAGTAACCCACTGCCTAAGGATGCCCTGGGGATGTGATGAAGAAAACTAAGCAATCATCCTTTCTGTGCTCTTGCTTTCACTGTTGTTTCCAGCAGTGTGGCCACACAAATAGTAGCAAATTTTTTGCTAAGTAATCTGGGTGCCAAAGGAACACAGCTTGGATGCCCACAAATTGTCAAAGACTGAAAGGCTATATCTAGCTGTGTTTGCCCATCACTGTGCTCCTCCTTGTGTTGATATTGAGCTTCCCCAAGCAAGTGGCCTCATAGGCGTATCAAATGCATGGAGAAGGCCCAAGAATTGTTGGATCTGTTCATACCAAGTTGCATTTGGGAAACTCATCACTTTCCTGTGCTGAAAGTGAAACAATTACCTCTTTGTGGTGTCTCCTCAGCAGAGATAAATTTTGATTAATTTCCAGTATGCAACTGAATTAACATTTTTTACAAATACACAATACAGATTATACTCTTGAGTCCTTTTGTACTTCTGTCAATGCTAATGTATCTTCCTAGTTCCTCTGTTATGTACATATGCTGTTTACTTTATGAAAAGCAAACTTAAAAGCAGTTTAGGTAATCCACTCTGGCTGTACTTCACTACTATCCAAGTGAGGCCTGTCTAGTGTAAGACTGAAAAATCTTCCTGTAAGGACTGTAAAGATGGTAGTCAACTTGCCTTACATAATCTATATCCAGCCTTTTAGAGAAACAAGATATCCAGATCGTTTTAAATTATGGATTTGAATTTAAGTTTCAGATTTTCTCACAGTCCAGAAGATGGAAGTATTTTTTCTTTTTAGTGAGTCTTTCTGGATGCCTTGTGTTGTGCTTTGGGAAGTCATTCATGGAAGTACAGAGTCCTGTACACTTCTTACATAATTTGTTTCCCTGGTTCACTTTTAGACCTTATAATTGAGAAACAGGATATTTAAATTGATCAGTTATGTTTCAATTATGTTTCAGGACAATAAAACAAATATTTCCAAATATTTCCAAAAATCCATCCAATTTATTTTTTCAGCTGCTCTTTACAAATTGCTACTTACGTCTTGCAGGCAAATCACTTGGTGGCATCAGATTTCTATTTGCACTACAATAGCAACACACATGAAAAATGTTGAAATTGAGATCTTCTCTTTGACTGCTAAACATCTTTCACCTGGACTGAGGTCCATACAATTTGTTCTCTTGTTGTAATGTAAATTCATGAATCTTTCTTTTTCTGACACAGGTTCTGGCCATTTCTTGTTTGTGTATTGTGTTGAGCTTTGTCCCATCATAAACAGCACTGTTCCTGTGAGCTTTAGTGTAGATATAATTTTCCTTCTCACTCTTTTGTTTGTGGTACTCCACAGAGGATGCTCCAGAGTCTCCCTCCGGCCCCAGTTCCCCAAAAGTTGCCCTGCTTCCACCGGTGCTGAAGAAAGTTCCATCTGATAAAGAAAAGGATGGTCAGAGCAGCCCCTCGGTCAGATCATTTTCTCAAGAAGGTAGGAGTATTTGGGTAAACTGGTGTCTTGTGAAATTTGATATGTCATTGTCTCGTGATTTGTTTTCACTTGGAAGGGAAGAGGGTTATGCATTTGAAGGTGCAAAAAGTAAGGAAAATACATCTGGTCCCATATTCAACATTTCATCAACCCATCTTCCTTTGATCAAATCAAATGAACAATTAATCCCTGGATATTGATAATGTAACTGAGCAATTAAGGGTTTCATGTGTTGTGTACATTTATGGTTGGTTTGGTCTGAACTAAGATTCTGGTTGATATTGTTCACACAATAATGTGAAATGCAGCTCTGTGGTTCAGCACATTTCCAGAGGAGCAGCCATAACTTTGTTCCTTGCAGCCAGCCCACTGCTCTCTTTGTTTTCCTTTCTGTGGGGTCTCTGCATGTGACTGAGTCCGCCCCCCTGTCCTTGGGCATTGAGTCTCTGTGTGCCAGGGCAAGGCTTGGTACCTTTTATTTTTCATGGGTAACAGTAGGCTGGTCTCTTCTCCTTGCTGATTTTCATGTGTGCACTGGATTTCTAGTTTTCCTGATGTATTCCCATGCCCTGGGTTGACTCTTAGAAGAGCTAAAGCTTCCTCTGACAGCATAGGATATGTGAAGAAGTAGTCATAGGAATGTTCCTCACCATGGTGTTAGCTGGCACAAGTGATGTTTGAAATCCGGGTGTGAGATGCCTTCCTTCCTTGGTCTCTCCTCAAGGAAGACATCTAAGGTGATTCCCATCACTTAAGCTGTGAAACAAAAAGGTGCTCTTTCACACTCTTGACAGCAGATTTTCACAGCATAGAATGGGGGAAAACTAGTTGAGGCAGCTATGTAATGCTGGGTTGTGAAGACTGAGAAGTTGTGCTGCCTACAGAGCCCGCTGTTATCATTCAGATGATCCATATTGCCAAAAGCAAGAGGAGTCAGGCACTTACTCCTTGCTCCCTTAAACCTCTCCAGTCAAATTAGCCAAACACAGAATTTTCTGTTTGGCTCTACATGGCATTGTACATATCTTATCGATAATAGTTTAGACTTGCCAGGTCCTCAAGGAGCTTCTGGGCTTTACGTAAAGTTGTTTGGGAAAGAATATTTTATTATTGTCATTAATACATAATATTATATTATTATTCATAATAGAAATTATTTATCAATTATATTATAAATATAATTATAAAATTATAATATCTAGAATATAAATATGATAAAATTATTTATGTTATTTATAATAATATAAAGTAATAATATAGTATTATTTCATTTTTATTCATGTTTTTATTTTATTCATTGCTGTCTTACTTCCTCACTCAGCCATTGCTCTGTCCTTGCTTTCTATCTCTCTTCAAGCTAGCATGTTCAATTTATTTCTGCAACTGGTAAATCACTGCAAATCTGTCCGAGTTAGTGACAAAATCATATCTCCTATGAAATAAAGCTACAAATTAGATGATACTTGATTGTAAAATTGCTTTATGTTGATGATTTTAACTGCACTTCATGGGACAATCTGAAAATACACCTCTTTGCACCGTGCGGCTGTAAGATCGGGCTGCAGTTACCAACATCCCAAGATATCTGGACTAAACAAACAACTGGCATACTGATTATTGCTCTCTGAATAATTGATCAAACGAGTTGGATAAGTGACATTTTTCATATTACCTTCTACACGTGGGCCTACAAAACAGCTTTGGAGTATAAACGAATCCTTTTCCTTGCTAGAGCAAACAGGAGATTGTCAAAAAAGAGATGCAGCTCTTGACTGTGCCAAGCCATCTGGCAGCGTGAAAACCACTCCGGGGCAGTATTCTACCAGTGCAGAAGAAGAAGCTAATGTGCTTGGGCAGAGGATGGCACAGCCAACTTCTGGTTAGAAGTTTCCATTTTTCATCAAGGTGGTGTTTGATAACTGGCACTAACAATTGTTAAGAAATTATGGGAATAGCAAAGAAGCCACAGAAGGGTGTAGGTTTATCATTTGACATTATGAGAAAGGTAAAAATCTCACTGGGTTGTAATCATATCTCTGTCCCCATGGGATTTACATGGCATGAAAAAATTTGCAGATAAAACGTGTGTGCATTTTTCCTTTGTGTCAACTCCAGTGACCAGTCCCATCTAGCACGTGCAGCCCCTCTGCAGAAGACCACTCACTACAATCTGTGACTGCTCAGTGCAACAGGCTGGCTGCTGCTTTCTGTGCTTGCACACCTGTCATTTCTAAGATCATGCACTTTAGTGTCTCAAGAAACATTTCAGCTTAAATATTGTTAATGCCAGTTTCAGTGCATCACTCACAAAACCATTTGAGAACTGGGTAAATCGGATCATGTATTGTCACTTTGATTTTCATTTGCAAAAGCAGACGAAAATACCACCTAAAGAACCCAAGCCCAGCACTGTTAGTCGAAGGAGCAGCTTTGACTAACAGTGAGCTCATTCAGTAGGCTATAAAAATGTTTGTTTCCTTTATATGCTTTTAAAATATAAAAGCTCCTGTTCTCAAATGGTACATGTTTACATGTTTTTCTTTATCTCTTAACTGGTTGGTTTAAACAGTTGTTCAAAAATTACTTCTTTTCTAAAGTATTTTAATTGTGTATTTGAATATCTTATGCATTTCCATTTACCCACAGTTTTTCTGTTTATAAGACATCATATAATGCTTCCTCAGCCCAAAATTTTTCCTTTTTGTATAGTAGAATCAAACTTAGTCCATCCAAACTGGGAATCTCCCCTCCCTATCATAATCAAATTATTATATTTTAGTTCATTCTGAGATACCTCTCTGACAAAGTAAGTTTTGCAAGCTGAGATCCTGCTGCAGGTCACCTGTGTACAGTTTCATCGAGGCAAGGGTAAGCTCTTCTGGCAGAACCCTGCTTGCATTATGTGGACTTAAAAGCCTGATACATCTTTCAGTCGTTTATGAGGCAAACTACTTGCCTATATCTATCAGGCCATAAACTAAAATGGCTGCTGCAGGATGTGTTTTGGGTTTTGTTTGAAGAGTCAATGAAGGCCAGAAAAGGCCAGGTAATTATTAGGAGGTACTGGTGTCAATGATGACTCAAAAAATTTCCAGGCATCTATTTCTTTGAAAAGCAGTGGTGTTTTGGAAGGTAAAAATGCCTGAATATTTGTTACAAGATAATCCTCTCCAATTCTGTGAAATGGCTTTAAAAACCTTTTTCAAAATCCCTTCCTGTTTCCCCACTTGCAATGCCAGCATAAGAATGCAGTGAGTGTGTAGCTGCTGGCCCTTATTTCCCCACATATTTTGGCTAGCACAAATGAGAAAACAGATATTTTGGACTCAGGAGAACCATTTGGCTGCCTTGGGATCCCTCTCTGCAGTTCCCACATTCCTGGCAGTCCGTAGCACAGCCTGCCACACTTAGAAATGGACACAGAGATGGTCAGTGGCAGGCTGCTGCTGTGGCTGGAGCTGTTTGCTGGTGACAGGGCAGGCTGTCCCTTGCAGTGGTGAGGGTACAGGTGAGTGGTACATGGGGAAGGAGAGGTGGTGCTGCATGGCTACAGCAGCTCCTGGTGCCTTGTCAGGAGAGGGATTCACAAAAGTGGTGAGGAACAAGGATCAGTGTGAACCAAAGCCAACTATCCCTACCCAAAATGGTGGAGAAAAGAAGGTCTTGTAACGGCAACATTTAATTTTGTGGGAGTGAAGTGAGGGGACTTGCAGCAAGGTCACATTTAAGGGCCACTGAGTATTTTAAGTTTCACTTTAAGTGCAAGTATGAGGTTTGTAATGCTATCAGTCCTTGGGTAAGGTCACCCTGGTTGATGTGTATAACCATCTTGTTACCATAGCAGTTGTAGGCCACTGATTAGATCAAGAATCTTGACAAGGTTTTACAACCTTTTTTTCCAATTTATTTTGAAGGTTATGGGTTTGGAGAAGCCCCTGGCTTCATGGAAATTTCAGAATGCTAGGTGAACAAAATGGGTGCTGTCTGCATCTAGATTGTGGGAAGTGGATATGGCCTCCTGCTTTCCCCATTGCTGAGCGCAGCAAGCTGCAGAGCCCGTGGTCTCATCTGGAAGAGACGATGGTTGGGCTCAGAGCCATGGGTGTCCTTCCTATCAGGGGACAGGGAGAACATTGGGACCTGGTAGTGTAGTGGGGCAGGGAGGAGCAATTTGGGTTACTTGGATGGTGAGGTGAATGTCTGTCCTGATGAAGGCTGCTGAGTCAAAAAGGAGAACACAGATGTGTCCTGCTAGGGAGACAGGCCTGCCTGAGATGTGCATCATTGGTCTGAGGGGTGCCCAGCAGGCGCATCCACCTGAGCAGTCAGGAGTGCACTGAGATTCATCCCAGCTGGAAAAAAGAATACTGTTCTGGTTTGGGAGTGGTGTGATGAGAAGAAAATCTCCAGGCCATTTCTAACTGTAAGGTTTATCCATGTCACAGTGAAATACTAAGTGTCATGTTTCAAGTTTGCCTGCTTGCCAACCAACAGTGGAATAAAGCTTGCTCAGACTCGCTCTTCCCCCCTTTTTCTGGCTTGAAGAATTAATGGACCTATGCTATTCCTACTAGCGCAAATTAATTCAATGGGATCAGAAGCAGCTCCCATGTGCATTAATTATTTCTTTATTGTTATTTTTTCTTCTCCCTTTCTCTTCTGCAATCATTAGTAAGTCCTATTTCTGTTTTATGCAGCTGCAAAAAGAAGCCCTGGGCAGCAGTCTCATGAGTTCCAGGAACTGAAGCAGAGGTCCTTAAGTAAAGACGGCCATCAGGGAAGCAAGTCCAGTGACTCTGGCGAAGAAGCAGATAAAGATTTTATTTTTGTTTAGCAATCAGTACAAGTGCTTTGTAGCGCAAGAGCTTTTTGTAACAATCGGGGTTCAGCAATCAACAGCCCTTTTAGTCAGCTGCTCTTTCACCACAGGTACATTTCCATGCAGAAAACCTGATCTTCCAATCGTGATTTACAGCACACCTGACATTGATTCGGTCCTTAATTTCTGGTCTGTACAGTGCAGGCATTCCTTTCCATGCCTTTGCCTAAAGCCAGCTATTCTTTCATGTACTCTACTTGAATTTCTCTGAAGCAGCTACAAAGAGTGCCCTGCATTAGGGCATTTAGAAAGCAAAACAAATTAACTGGACACTGTCTTACACTAATACACTGTACAGCAGGTAATGTGTTGTACTGCTGAATGTAAATGTGTCAGATCTGCACGTGACTTACCTATAAATATATTCTTGCGGTATGCAATTGCACATTGTAATTATATTAAAAGAGCACACTAATAAAATAATTTGTATAGATTATATATATTAAATGCTTGGGTATGGTTTTTACATTCTCCCATAGGGAGCTTCTTTCTTCCTGTTCTCTTCCTGTATATAAAGCTCCAACGCTTACATTTGTGTACCGTCAGAAAGCACAACAGAGAAGGATTTGGATTACGTATAACCATGGTATGCTTCCACATTCATATATTAATGTATATAGTCGACTGGAATGAGGGAAATTGAAATTTTATTAATATTGGTGTTTTCTGGAGGCCTTCCTCAGTTCTGTCTGCATATTAGCTTCCTTTCAATGTGTAATTCTATGAGAAACATAGTTTGACATCTGTAAAAACATTTCAGCTTTTGAGGGAGGGGATGCAAATTTCATGGCTACCCACTTACATTACAGGTGGAAGGGATTTTATTCATATGTATATTTGTAACAATAAAAAATGATTTTACAACTGAAATACTAGTCTTTGTTTTTATAGCACTGTTTGTGGTCTGATGGTCTCTGATCTTTGAATGCTGGCATTGGGTCTGGTAGGAAAAGTGTGCAGTTGAGACAAAACATGTTTAATTATTTTTCTTCTAGTAAAGTGCCTGTTCCAGTTGAAAGGGACACATACACATCATAAAATTGCTGAAGGAAGATCTTTTTACTATTCTCCTCCCTTAGAATCTTCAGCAAAGTGGCCTTTATGTGAGCCAGAAACACCTGCTATCTGAATTCTCAATTTTGGTCCAGTAGGACAGAATAAAATTGGTTTGGTACCTCTCTCCGAAGAGCAATTTCTCTGGCCCCTTTGTGGCTTCTTAACTGGACAGAAGTGCTCAGATACCTGCCTGTCTGACGACCTTCTGTCTGATCCCTGTGCACATGCCTGCTGTTGCTACTTCTCCTATTGCACTATAAAGGGCTGCTAAGTCAAAACAAAACATCTTAGAAGGACTTGGTAGAGGTTTACATCTCAAAAGTAGGCCACAAGGTGGTGGGAAAAAGGTCCTGAAGGCTGGGGGTTCCTTCTTGGGGTTTGCCCTGACTTGAAATTAGGCATTTATCTAAAATTATTAAGAAGGAGTCTTCTTGTTCACGTATATACTTTTGATTTATTTGCCATCAGTAAGAACAAAAGACAAATTGCAAAGGAAAACTTGAAATACCTGTATTATAAATGAAAATCAATTTATTCATAAGTAAACTGCAATTTTTATTCCTATAGGACATAGAAAAGACAACTGAGAAGCGTAATTATGCAAGAAGGGTTGCTCTAGTTATTGGTTTTGTGAATTTAAGAAAATTAACCGCAAGGATTGTGGTATTAAAAAATTAAAATAGTCTCTAACTTCCAGAGTAGTCAGTTGCTGAGGATTTCTTACTTGTGTTTGATGTTCTTCTTATCAGTCATCTGAGATACTGTTCTCATCCTGCTGGGGAGAAACCATGGCAGTAATGTGTGCTCATCACCCTGGTATCAGTAAACCAAAAGGGATGTTTCATATGCTGTAAAGAAAGCATGTGTTTGTGCTGTTAAGAAGAAGAAAAGCTTTAGTGCTGTAACATTTGTTTGCCAGAGTATAAGGATGTCATTAGACATCAGTGTTTTTCCATATTAGTTATGGAAAGCCATTCCAGTCCTTATTCCAGCCATCAGTGTGTTGTGGGCAGGCTGAGTGGTGGAGAACCAACTTTGAGGGAGTGCTAGTGAGAGCTCTTGAAGACCTGGGGTTTGGCTTTTTGTGTGTGTGGCTTTGGGGGTGGGGAGGAGGGATGGTTTTCATTTCTTTACTTTCTGCCTGGCACGCCCAGCACTATCAGCCTGACTGAAAAGAATTCATGTTGCATCAAGAGCACCCCTCTTGTACCTCTTCTGCATTTAAGAAATAATGACTTTTATTTTCAGTATCTTGAGCTCATAGATGCCATGGGTAAGTGCCAGTGTGTTTCAGGAAAGGAACAACCCCTGTTCCCTAGTGCCAAGCCAAGTCAGGAGGTTTGGGGGGGATCCTCACAGAGCAGGGATGGCGCTGCCTTTCCATGAGCTTTGGGCCCTCCAAGCAGGTGCGTAGCTGGCAGAACCCTCATTTCTTCTTTCCTCCTGCTGCCTGAACTGCTCTAGGTGGCCTGTGATCCAGAGTGGCAAGGGTCCCTGGAGTTCCTGGGAGACTGAACAGAGGTCTGGTAGAGTTACTGAAGGAGTAACCCCCCACTGAAGGAAGGGGTTGCCAACTTGTTCTCCCAGGGCATTCATAATATCTTTGGGTACCACAAATGCTCTGTGGTGTCGGGCTTCCTCCCTGTCACACACGGGTGCTGCCTGAGCACCTCCAGCTGTGCTGGCAGTGATGGAAGCAGAGTTTGGCATGGGAGAAGAGGTGGCCTGCCTCCCAGGCATGCTGCTGGCATTCTCCTTGCACTGAGGGCATCTCCACAGTGCTATGCTGTGCAGTCTGGTCGCATAGAAAGGGCTCAGAAGGTACATCTGGGGTTACATGTGACACCATGGCTTGGGCCCTGGGCCATGACTGCTGTCAACCAAAAGAGCAGTTGCCTTCACCATATTTAAGGGTGACAGCAAAGGGGCAGCAGCATCTGAGGTGACAGCATGGCCCTCTGTTTCTCCCCGTGCACATAAGCATGTGTACGTTCTCTGTGGGCAAACGAGAGAAGGACCAGCAGCCCTGGTCACCCAGTTAGAAATGCTGCCCCGGAAGGGTTCAGAGCTGCACCTAACTGATCCACCCTTAGGAAAAGGGGGCAAAAAGGTCTCCTGGAGGGAGCTGCTCTGCTTTTTTCTGCTCTTTCATCAGGTTTTCAGGCTTTGCTGACAAGGAATTTCACTTCTGATGTGCACAGTGGGAGCACCTCCCCCTCTGAGAGGTGCTGAAGAAGGGCTACATGCCAGGCTCCAGTGTGAACTCAGACAGCTCTGTACCACAGCTGCAGGACCTACTTCCCACTCCCTGCTAAAGGAGGTTAAAATCTGACTGATAGATTTTGAGCTTTTTGAAGTATTCCCTGATGTGCAGTAACAATAGTAAATAGCTGCTTCCTAAAATGGGAATTGCAATCATCTTAAATCTTCCCCCTCTGCCAGAGCCAGCCATCCAGGCTGAGACAATTTGGGAATTAATGTGGTCCATTAGTCACAAATCTGTGCAACCCACCACACTTAGCTGAGAGCTGCCACGAGCTCTCGTCACCGCTGTTTATTAATTGATTATTGTGGAGATGATTTCTCTCTCCTATTGCAAACAAAAAAAGGTACTGAGAATGATTTTGGGGAAAATAGCAGAAGGCACTGCTCCTGTTTGAAATTCATGAGAGCTGTGTTGCTTTCTCCATGCCCAGGGGTGCTAATACTGCATGGGTTGTCCCTGAATCCCACCTCCGGAGATTATCCTTTGCTTGTGCTGAAGCTTGGGGAAGGTTTCAGGTAGAAACTCTGTCCTTTGCTTCTCCTGGAGCCATGAGCCAGAGGAATAACAAACAGCACGGTTAAGTAACAGATCATTTAATGCCTGTCTCCTGCTGATCAGGCCTGGAAAGCAGAGCTGTCTTTTCCTATCCTAAGAAAATGGGGAGGATGAAAATTGTGACATAAACACATGGTGCCAACCTCCTCTTTCCTTCTAGTGTAGGAGGCTCCCCATCTCAGAAATAAGGGATCATGGGAAGATCTGGCACCTTCAGAGCTTTCCTACTCACCTGTGTGCCCATCCTCCTGCAGTTCCTCATGCCTCCTCCCAACAGGGACCTCTTGCCAGCACCACAGCAAGTGCCTTTGGAGCCACCTGAGCCATCCTTCACTAGTGTCCAACATTTCCAAAGCCTCCTGACCACAGGCAGGGCAGGACTTCACAGCAGCTGGGCTGTCTTCTCCAGGGGGTAGAGAGGGGTGTGCTGGTTTTTAGTTGAGAGCAATCAGCTTCACCAAACACAGAGTGCTCCTGGAGTTCCTCGGTCCATGATGGCACCTTGTTTCAGCAGGCACTGCCAGTGACTGGCAGCTTAAAATGCTGCTCTCATCATTGCACGTGGAGGTTTTCTTTTCCCTTCCTGAAACTGAGATTTCTCCAGCTCTGGAGGGCAGTTTTCCAGAGCTGTACAGAGTTTGTGGATTCAGAGACCCAGGGAACAGGCATCTGAACAGGTGAAGAAATGCAGAAGTGAGTCCTCAGGGTGATCTGCAGGGCAGGGAAACAAATCAAATAGTGTAAGAGCTGATGGAAAGTCACTAGAAAGCAGCCTAGTGGGGGGCTGTATCCAAATGCCACTTGGGATTGTGAAATGCCCTAGAGGTTCCAGGGTTACGTGTGGTAAGGAGGGGAGAAGTCCCAGCTGATGGAGAAAGGCTGGTGCAGGGCAATGGCTGAGCTCCCGAATCCGGGACTAAGCTGTCAGTTCTCAATCAGCAGCCAGGGACACAGCATGAGGCACTTCTTTGGGCAGCAACCAGGACCAGGATGGGAGCTCACCCCCTCCCTGGGCCCTTCTCACCTCTGGTTGTTCCTATTGCATCAGGGAGATCCTGCAGGGGCAGGGACTCTGAATGTTCTTCTAGGGGTGCAAATTCCCTCCATGCCAAGTACCAAAGAGAAATTGCTGTGAGAGCAATGATGCTCATCAGCACAAAGAAGCTGAAGTGTGAGACCCTGTATTTTTGAGTAGAGAGAAAACAATCTGTGAGTCTCTGCACAGAAGATGGTGTCATTTTGAGGGATCTGTTAATACAGGATTTAATTTCTTATGTTGTATCCCACAGCAAACTGAAAAGGCTCTGCAGATAGAGTCTCTTCCCAATTAGAAAGCTGCTCTGCCTTTGACATCCCTACATCACCTGTCCTAGGGATTTATGACATGCAGGTTCCAAGTGTCCATGTTTGGGAAGCCTGCATGGAAAAGCAGATATGCTGCTGTGGTCCCTCCTAGCCGTGTGTTGAGGTTTTTGCTCTGATGCCTCTGTGCTGATGCTGCTTTGACAGTTTATGATGAGTTCTGCCAGCTGACCCCAAATCCAATCCTTCAGAGCTGTTCTTTCTGCTTTTCCAGTAAGTTGAACTGAGAAGAAAAAAGCTGCATGGGAGAAAGAGTATTTAATTAGATTTATATCAGCCGGGGAAGGCAGGAGAGGGGCTGCTAGCTTGGCAAATCCAATTTAGTTTCACTGAATGGTGGAGTCAAGTTTACTCTATAATCTCTATTTAGCATCATTCCAGGAATGCCTCCTTCTCTTTCCATTTGCTTAGATGGGTAAGACCCAGCAGAGGCTAGAGAACAGTGCTGTGGAAGCTGTACAGCCCAGGCTTTATTTGGGCTTTAGATTCTAGCCAAAGACTGATATAATGAAAGTCATGAACTGTAACTGAGACTGCAGTTCCTGGGTAGCATTGAGCAGCATGTAGCTGGGGGAAATATCAGCTTTTCTTTTGGGAAATCTCAGATCCCTTCTGATGGCCTGAGTCCTGACTCTTCATTTCAGTGGAAACGTTGTGGGAGGAGGTTGTCTGCATCCTTATAACTCTCAAGGGATCCTGTTGCTGGTTGAAAATGAAGAAGACGACAAAGGACTGAAGCCTCACAGCTTGGAGAGCTGGCTGGGAAGGCTTGGCCTTGATAGGAATCTCTGGATGGAAATATTTGTGGGATGGTAGTCTTTGTGTCAGACAACATCCATCAGTACCTGACCTGAACTGTCATTGCCCTTCTTTGCACCCTGAGCCCACACACTCTCCACCACCTGAGCCTGAAAGATGCATCTAGAATCTAGCCGAGCACAGGAATGTGAGATTTGCCAATTTGCCAGGCAGAGGGAGGGAGCAGGATGGAAGGAGGGGCAGGAGAAGGGCATCCTTGTTGGGAGGTGGGGGTCTACAGCTAATAAGCACCTTGTACCCATCTCAGGGTGGGTTGGAAAGAAGAGTCTGTTTCTTTTCTGCAGCAGACAGCTTCATCTCTGATTTGATTTCCAAGAAATGGTAGGAATGGTAGGGGGCTTCACTGACTGTATTATTTCCATTTTGATTTCCTTTCAGTTTGCCTTTCATTGCTTCTGCAGCATTTTCCTTTGCTGGGATGCTCACAGACCCCTTGCCAGGCAAGAGCACATCATCTCCACCCTCGGCAGCCCCAGCTGTGCACAGCAGCTCAGCCAGCACACCCACCTCCCACTGCCCTGATACAAATCAGCGTCTGGGGAAAACAGGCACACTGAGGATCCGGGCTGGGGCTTTCTGCAGGACCCACACAGGACCCAAACCAACTGTGAAACACCTTCTCAGTGAAGGATGAAATGCTGATGGCTGGTGTTGGCTTCCTCAGTGTCTCCGGTCAGTGCAAAGCTGAGAGAAGCTAAAGCCATTTGATGAGGAAAACTATTTCCATTTAACTGTGTCTGCATGTATTTGGAATTTTCTTCTATAAAGGCAAGGAGCAAAGTCATACCACAAATCCAAATATTTGGTTTGATTTTTTGTTCTCTAGTCTAATCATTGGAACCCAAATGTTTCACATCAATACTTTGAGTCTGCCCCAAAGAATGAGGCATTTGTCAGCTGCCCCTTATTTTTTTTTTTTTCCAGATCAGCCATCTGCAGTTTTATCCATGTTTTCCCATTTACAGTTCCCTGATTAAGCCTTTCTACAAAGCTAGCCCAGGCTGAGGTTTGGCCACGAGCTCCTTATTTTACTCTTTACTTGGCAATTATTGCCATTTATTTATTATCAATATCAGTTAAATAAAACAGCATTGCTGGTGTCATCAGCTGAAGGGTTCCTTGACCCACAGCAGGACCAGGCAATGGTTGTGCAAATGCTTCCAGCCTCAAGGGACCTATTGAAGCACATTCATTTAAGAGCCAGGTTCATCTCTGGTCAGGGTAAATATACTTGCCTTTTTTATTTTTTTTTTAAGATTTTCAAAACACAGATTTGAGCTCTTCAGCCTTGAACTTTACTGCACAGTGCAAAGCTGAAGCCAAAGTCCTTAATCAAAAGTGTTCATTACTTTTTAAAATACTGCCTACCTCTAACTATTATTTATTCCTCTGAGGAAATAAACCAAGGCAGAGTGGTTGCTGAGTTTGGTACATGAGTTGCACACATAGCCATCTTCAGTGTGTTGCTTTATCACTAATGCCAACAGGTCAGTTGAATATGCTCCCCAAATTTGCAGTGTTCCACAGAAAGTCCAACTGGATAAGTAAAAACTGTTCTGAGCTGTTCTTTGTTTAGTTTGTTTTTCTTCTCATTCAGGTTTTACTGAGTCACCTAAAGCAACTGGAGAAGCTGAACATGTCTGAGGTATGCAGCAGGATGGTCGCTTTGAGCTAAATTTTTCAATTCCACCCCTAAGACTCGTAAATCCACTTTGTGCAATACTTGAGGTGGGGTAGAGCAGCTAAGCTGTGCATATATGGGGTGCACCCTGTACCTATAGGGTATTTCAGTAGAGGGTTTTGTGGGGAGAGCAAAGGCATAGCTGGTGCAAGCAGAACAGGAACCCATCATCTCTGCTCCTTTTTCCCCCTTTGCACGTATGCTGCTGTGTGAAATCAAAATCCCTCTGCCAGCACTGAGAGTGCCTGGGATGACAGAGATGCTCAGATGGATGGACAAGTATCATCCACATCCTCATGCACGGGTAACAGCGAGCTCTTGTGAGAGCCACTTAAACTTGAAGGTTCTTTTTTTGTCTCCAAACTGGACCTGGTTTCACTGGAGTTGTGTGAGATGCTAGATAAATACAGGCAGTTTAAACAAGGTGTCACTTCTTGTCTGCTCTTCCTCCTGTGAGAGCATGGGGGAGAACCAGCTATGAGAAGCTCTCCTCAATGTCCTGAGCTTTGCATCCAATCCCATAAAATCTTGCTGTCTCCATCCCTGGTAAATGTCAGGGTGCTTTCACTTGCAAAATATTTCAAAACATGGGTAGTGTTTCCTCTTAACGTTAGTTTTGTTACAGATATTTTTTAGTAAGAAACCAGTTGTCATGATCATTATATACCCCAGGACCTTGTTGGTTATCAGCCATGGCGGTGGTTTCCAAAGCCAGGTTGCAAAACATGTTAGAAACTGATGAACATCTCTTTCCTAAAAACCCGAGTCAGTATGCTGCTCCCTGTCTGGAGCAGATGGACTTTGGGTCCTAGGAAGAGAGATGGGGCCAAAAAGTGACCTTCGTGTCATGGAGCAGTGACAGGTGACTTCATCCCACTCAGGAGATCAGGCAGCTCCCACAAGGCACATGGGGCCACCACTGCCAGGGAGCCATGGTGGGAAACACTGGGAAGAAGTTACTGAAGGAGGGGTTCCATGAGGGAGCCTTCAACCTAAGGCAAGGCCTGACTTTTGGCAACGAGGCAAGGACAGATATTAGAGAAACCTGTGGAGTGACTCTGGTCTTGCCTGCAAGGGACGCGGGCAGGTGTCCCCTAAAAATCTAGACTTTTCCATGTCATTGCCTAATGAGTTCCTCTCCCATGCTGGGGTTCCCCACCTGAGCACAGTCAGGGAGTTCTTGTGGCCTTGCTGTTGCATTAACATCTCAACAATAATTTTTCTGAGGTGCAAAGGTGATCCCAAGGCTGCTGTCTAGGGAATCTCTGTACTGAGATGCTCCCATGCTGCTGTTTAGACACATCAGCTTTAGAGCATCTCCGGTTTTTTTGCACACTGGACAAGCTGGACATTGCTGTGTGATCTATGTTGTGTTCTCCCTCAAAGAATTTCCTGACTAAAACAAAACTGAGTTCTTCAGGGTTGGTTTTGGTTTTTTGTTTGGGGTTTTTTTTTTTTTCCCTTCAGATCAAACAGGAACCTTCTCAGTGCAAACATTAAATACTTTTAAAAGCCTTTTCTGCTGCTTCTGAGAGGCTCTGTAAAACAATCATTACATGAATAAAATTGAAACGTATATATTGAATAAAAGGCAATCTAGAAAAAACTGTAAGGGTCTCAAAGGAGATAATAATGATTTTGGGAGCACACGTGGAGACCAGCTCAGTCCCAGGTGCCCGAAATCACTGCAGGGAAATACACAGGTGACATTCACATCAAATCTGCTCCCATGCAGGGCCATCATGAATATAATGCTCTATCAGCACAGAGACCTTAAACCCCACGGTTTCTCCCTTTGATTAGTATTATAGGAGGAAGATGATGCAGGTCTGTGTCCATCTTCATCCTCTGGCTTTTCATTTTGGTGAGGGATACCCTCCAGATAGCTATGAGGAATGAGAAGGTGAGAGAACTCTGCCTGCTGCTGCTCTCCTTTCATAAACAGAGGAGAGTTACAAGCTTTAGAAAACTCCTTTTCCTCCCCTTAAACTCCACTACTTCTCTGAAGCCCCACATTTCCCTGCGGCACTTCTGCCTTCGTTCGGGGGTTTTTGGAACTTTAAAGGTCGTTTGCAAGCGGCGCACGGCTCTTCTGAAGCGAGGGCTGCGGGGTCGGGCGCCTCCAGCCCGCCTCGACGGCTGAGCTCCGCGCAACCCGCACCCGAGATGGATCCCGGGGGGCGGGGGTCGGTGGGACGAGCCCCGGGAAGGGACAGACTTCCCCCCTCGACCCCCGTGGGGCCGCCCCCGGGGCGGGGCCGCCGCCCTGAAAGCCGGGCCCGGCGGCGGGGCCGGGGCAGAGGCTGCGGCGCCGACTGAGGGTGGGGGCCGGCAGCAGCACCATGGAGAGCGGCGCCGACGGGCGCCTGGACGCCGCCGCCTTCCTCGGGGCCTGGCGGCGCTTCGATGCCGACGGCAAGTGGGGACGGGCGTGGGGGGAGCCGGCTGAGGGGTGCGTGGGTGCCGGGCCCGCTGGGTGCCGTGCAGCGCTCTGTCCGTGCGGGGGGGAGGCGGGGTGGGCGCCCGTCAGGGTGCGTGTGTGGATGGGTGCAGTGTGGGTGCCTGGGGTGCTGCACATGGGACCGTCATGTCCGAGCTTTACCCCCACCGGGTCCTGCAGGTGTTTTCGACCCCTTCTCTTCCTCCTCGCCATGAATATCACAGCTGTAAATTGTCCTTTTCACCCCAAAAGTTTTGCCTTTTCATCACTTCCCCGTTTCATCTGCTGCTCCCTCTTTTGGTCCCAGTTTGGGGATTTATTTTTGTTTCTGAAAAGTTTTCTGAAGGAAAAACTCTGAAGAGAGCACCACAGCTGTGTCCAGCCCTCACACAGAAGTGAACAGATGAAATTCAATAGGACATGGGGCTTCCCCGAGTGGGCAGGCAGATCCCCCAGCTGAGATCCCGACCCTGAAGCCTTGAGTTACCTGCATGCAGCCTGTGACACGGTTCCTGGAACTCGGGCAGTACCCCTGACCATTAATATATTTGCTTGTTATTTAGACAATGGTTACATAGAAGGGAAGGAGCTTGACGATTTTTTTCATCATCTCCTGGAGAAACTGGGACCAGAAGTAAGTACTGTGCCGTGTTAGATGCGCATCAGGTCCAAGCAAAAAGCTCTGCTGAGAGATGGTTTGTGTTTGTTGTTCCGTGATTGCCAACTTCCTGAGCAGTCCTGAGGTTCCTTAGCTCCCGAGAGCTTTTCTCTTGGCAACAGGGTGGCATTTAAGCATGTACAACAAGTGCAGTCAGCTGAGCAGTTGGATCAGTTGTTTCCAGCCCAACAGCTGCTGGTCAGGGGGAGATCGCAGTTGGCACCAGCTGGTTGGCAGCGTGTAGAGAAAGTCATTTACTGTTGTTGAGTAGAAACAAGTAAAAAAGCACCAGCACACAGACTGGCTGGCTGAGCAGGAGGGCAATGTTCGTGGTTTATTTGTTCAAGCCTGTGCTGATTAGTTTTGTTAATATGACGGGTTTCTTTCCCAGGTCAATTTTTAACAAATATACTGTCATTAATTTTAAATGGTGCTTAGGAAGAAGGCTTCTGTATATATTGCCACAAATGGGTAAAAGCCAAATGAGAGTCAATTCTGTTGCTTCTAAGATCCAGACCTGGCTCTACAGTGTTCCTGGGCTTCTCCCCTGGTTTCCTTTCCTAGTTTTGGCAGCATTTCCCCTCTCTCATTTTCTGCATCTCCATACAAATAGAAGTTGCACTGCAATTTACAAGGGCTGCTTTCCTTGGCTCCAGGTCATACCTTGCCTATGAGTGTCAACCATCAGTGAAGGAGAAATCCAGCCACTCAGGCCAGCACTCAGAAGTATACAAAAGATATTGTAATATTTTCACTACACAGCATGTGCCCAGATAGGGGAAAAGGAGGAAATAACTTCCAAACAGAAGGAGAGGGTCTGCCAAAAACCAGAGGTGAAACAATTCCTTTAACCAAAAACTAATCAACAATGAGAGGAAAGGTAGCTGATAAAAGGCATAAATTCATGAGTATCAAGTGTAAAATCAGAATTGTACTTACAAGCCAATTTGGATTCTTGGATCTTTAGGGCTACAGTAAAAAATAAAAATAGAAGCTGCAAGTAATTTTTTCAAGCATATTTTTATTTAATTTGCTAGTAAATTTGTATTGAAATATTGGCAGTTTCTGCAGAAATGCCTTTCAGAGCATGGATGGTTAGATGAACAGATAAGCAGGTTAAAAGTTTCAAATGAATAAAAAGGATTCAACAATAGGAATCTTTAAGGACACAGAAAAGCTGATTTAAAGAGAAATAATAAAGCTCATGATTGTTTACCCAGGAGCAAAAGATGAAATTGGGAGCTGCTGGTGTTGGAGTATTGAAACAGCAACACAAAGCATGCTCAAACAAACTCAGTGACAACAAACATGAGATATCAAAGGAGACACTTAAAATGAGGCTGCAGAGCTCAATGCTGCAGTGGATAGCTGAAGTAAGTGACCTCCAAGTGGGGCTCTCTGGAGTGAGCTCATGGTGATAAAATTTGGGGTTGACCAGAGATCTCATGCTGAAGGCAGCTTCCTAAGGATGTGACTCAAGAGAAACTCCAAGCCCCACTCTAGCCCCTAGCTGCACTTGTGCATCCCTCACGTGAAGTCCTGGGACAGCATCACACCAGCTGAGTAGCAAACCTGGTGTGTTACAGCAGTTTTTGTGGTCTTGCTGATATCAGTGTGAGCTCTATTACGCTTTGTCATTTATCAGCACGCAGAACTTGCAAAATGAGGGTGTTCATGCAGTGAACTTGCTGCTTTAAAAAATCAGTAATAGTTTTATTGCTTGGATGACTACAGCTTAACTCGGCTCTAGTTTGCATCTCCTTTGCTTCTAGTATCTAAGTTTTGCCATTAAAATAAATAGTTTAACACAAATTGAATGGGGAAAGAACCAACTTCCTCTCCTCCTACTGAAGAGAGGAAACAAGCTAATTCTGGAGGATTGTGCTCACTAACTTTCAGGGTGCTCATACAGGATCTCAAGTGCTTTTCGTTTTTTTCCCCTCAAGTCTTCTTGCCTATTTTTGGCAGTATTTCCACTCTGGTAATGTTAGGGATAAAACTACATGGCAGGCTGCAGGCAGAGCAGGCTGTCTTTGTGGCAGAGGACCTAAGGGGAGCTTTGTCCTGGGAGGCTGAGAGTAGTCCTCTGCCCACTCCCCTGGGTATGGGGGGCACTGGAGCACCAAGTTAAACAAAGGTCTTTACTACCTTTGTACAATGAGTTTGTCTAACAACATTGAGCCATTTTTCTCTTTTTCACATAATTTATATTGTACAGGCTTGTGATTATGGCAGGAGGGGTAAAGGGTCCCCTCTGCATTGGTTTTACCATCCTACAGAAAGTGTCCTCTGTGATAAAATCAGTGAGCTGGGACTGAACATCTCTCTGCTGTAGCACTCATCTTGACCTTTACTCCTTTGGATTTTTAATGTCTTTGTTTTCTTGCACAGTAAAAGGGGGAGACAGCAATACACGGGCACAACTTAGAGATGTGTCACAAGGATTAATTAGTGACTGTGTCTGAAGTGCTACACAAGTGATAAATAATGTTATCAGCACTGGAAGTTGTCTCTGCTTGAATAGAGAATGGCTTCATAATTATATTTTTTCAGCTTGCCTTCTCTAAGCTGTTATTTTTCTTAATGACCACTGTGGTCCGTCAGCTCTGTTTTTCTTCCCAGTTAGCCTGCAACATCCCCAGCTGACTCTAAATGCCAGGGGATGGGACCAGCTGGGAAAACAATGAAAGAAGGAGCCTTTTGGGAAGCTGAGAGACACAGCTCTTCCTGACAACTCTGAGCAAGGAAAGAAACTTGAAATAACATCCAGTGATGGAGGCCAATTCATTGTCTTTTATTGAACCATCAACAACTGTGGGGGGAAAGGGAAAACTTTGCAACAAAGATAGACCTGTAGTAAACCAACCAAATCACAGATGCTGCTTCCTGTCCCTTCTCCTCCAGAAATGGGTGATTGCTGGAGGCATTTGGACAATGCACTTAACAACACACTTCAACTTTTTTCCAGCCCCAAAGTGGTCAGACAATTGCACTAGATGGTTGTTGTAGATTGTTGGAAGGTTCCTTACAACTGGAATATTCCATTCCATTCCATTCTCTATTCTATCCTATCCTAGTCAGTTTCAAGGTGTGTGTAATCCTCCTGCCAGCATTACATTTTTGAGTTGCTGGCGTTATTCCCGTTTCTCTTATCACTGCTGTGACTTCCCTCTAACCATTTGAGCCTCCAGCTTCCAACCTGCTACTGCATGGCTGCTGTGAGCTGCCTGGGCTCTCTTCTGCTCTTTCATAAGTCCCTTTCTTCTACACTATGGCACCTCTTTCCATGCATTTTCTAAAATTTTTTATACTGAAGTGGAAACCCAGTGGAAAGGACAGTTTCTTTCAGCATCAAAGAAGTAATTTTATTAGAACAGGAACTACAGCTCCTGCATTTCTTATATTCCTGTACATCTTTTTTTCTGTATCAAGATCATTAAGGATCTTCCTTGCTTGCTCTTTCCTATGGTTTTAATGAAACTCTATGTATATTCTCATAATTAGATAAGAGATTTATAGAGGAAGGGCTATAAATTTTGGGGTTGGATTTCCATGGGGTTCTATGGGGTTTCCATAAAACCAATGATGTCTGGGCAGATATAGAGAGAAATGCACATTGCCATTGGGCTTTCTCAGAAAGGTATTTCACTTTGCTTAAATTACACTCAAATTAGATAGAAAACTTTCAGATAAAGGATGGTTGCCTTCACCTAACTGTTACTGTGTAGGAGACCACAACAATTGTTGAAGTATAAATTCGATCAGACAAGATGGGTATTAGCCTTTTTTAAATCCCTCCTGCCTGAAAACCATGTGGATAGTTATGACTGGAAGGGACGGAAGTTAATCCTCAGGAGCTCACTCTGAGTAGCCATTAAGGATTTGTCTTTGCTTTTTACTTCCAAAGAATAGAAGCACCCTCCAGCTACTCTTGCACTTCATCCTTGCCTTGCACACTGCATTGTCTGTCTAAATAATATGTATAATTTAGCGTGGTCAGGAATGCAGCTACTCAAACAAAGTTTAATGACCAAAATATGAACCAGCCTCAAAGCCATCCAAAGCAGACTTCCCCTGTGCTTTACCACCCCAAGAGACCTAGTGGTCAATGGTGACCAGCAGATGAACAGCAAGTAGACCCCTAGCAGAAACCAATGAGCTTGCATCCACATCCAGAATATTTCAGAATTCTAACCCCCAGGCAATCCTGGCTCTTTAAATATTAGGAAGGAATTCTTTCCTGTCAGGGTGGAGGGGCCCTGGAACAGGTTGCCCAAAGAAGCTGTGGATGCCCCATCCCTGGAAGTGTTGACACTGGATGGGGCTTTGAGCAGCCTGGCCTAGGGGAAGATGTTGGAACTGGATGATCTTTGAAGTTCCTTTCAACCCACACCATTCTATCATTCTGATTATTGCCAAACAGAGTTGTTTCTTTGGGTGTGGCTTTCACTACCCTTGATTACCCTGACCAGCTCCTAATCCCATTCCTCCACATTAAGGCATGGAAGTGCCGCAAGGTATTTCTGAATGCAAACTCAACATACCCATGGTAAAAATGACACGATATGTTTTCATCACCCAAATGCACACCAAACAACTTTCAGCCTAGTAGAGAGGACAGAACAAAGAACTGCCCAAAACCTCACCACAAATCCATGATGGCACAGGGAAGGCTGTAGTAGCCTTTGTTGGATGCTGGTGTCTGCTATGGGGAAAAAAAGCTTTCCCACATTTGTGCTGATGAGAGGTAAAAAAGGAACCAAAAACATGATGTGGGATGACAGGATAAGTGCTCATCTGTTGTCACATGCAGGAGTACAGTAGATCGTAGTAAAAAATCCTAACCAAAGTACAAATTCTCAAGTGATAGCACTTGAGGCAGGCAATCCAACCTACAACCACACAGGGGTAACAAAGTCATTCATGAGATTAGCTTTGACAAGGAGGAAATGTCTGGCCCAAAAATGAAAGGTGGTTCTTCTAAAATCAAACTGTACATTACTGACATCTCTCATCTGGTCCTTGCTGGCCTCATATCTGCACTGCGTAGCTTTTGGCATGATAATTGTAGTTGATTTTGTTTTCCAACTCTCCTCCTTGGCAGATACAATTTATTTTCATAGATCTTTTAGGAACTTGATATCTGTGGGACCCTTGGCCTTTCTATCGTATTTGGCTGAAACACTAGAAGACAAATGTTCAAGCCAGCATTTTTAGAAAATTCTCTAGCTTTTTTTTCAAGAAAGAGGGTATAATAGTCACTTAAATGTAGTTTCATCTTTTTTTATACCCTAATCAATATAGTGGCTTGCTTCTAAAATCACCACATTTCATCAAGTCAGAAAGGCTCCACAGTGCTCCATACATTCACTTTTTGCCCCCCAAACCCAGTGACTCATAGTTGTGTTTTCATCAAGGCAAAATTCTGCCAAGCACATGAATCCCTTTAGGAGCAAAAATTTAATTAGTCAGCATGAGGCAAAGAGTGCAATCATATAAAAGGAATGGATTAACAAAGAAGACAGATTACAGCCAGGTTTCCAAACAATCATAACCAGCCATGACAAAGAAATCAAATGCTGTAGAAATTTTAAAAATATGTGATCATGCCCTTTCTGTGATTACAAACATTATTAAAAACCAGATTATCTTTGTGATGCTACAAATACTTCTGAAGGGTTTTCACAAAAGGGAAGACAGAGATTGGACATGGAAAGCAGGAAGCAGAAAATTCATTTGTTACGGCAACTTGAAGCACAGAAGCTTTTCTCTGTAAAATTCTGTGGAAGAACATCTGTAGTAAGAAGTTTACTTGCTGACCCTGAAAAATATGTGAACAAAGTCACAGCACTATTTTAAACTGTGTTCTTTTATGACAATAAAAATGACATTGCCTTCTCCTCGTGGTAAGTAGTAAAGATTTCTTTCCTGGCTGCAGTGAGAACATGCAACAGCCCTTGGAAAATACACATCATCCACAAACTCAGGGAGATGCATGCACCAGGGAAAACAAGGAATTACGAGAAGCTTCTCTGTACAGAGTGACTGCAAATGATGCAACAGCATTCACTTAAGCCCTCACAAAGAAAGAAAGCTTTGCAAACCTTTGAAACTGGTTAAGGATCTGTTGCTTGAGACCAGTAACATAATCAAGAAGCATTTTCTGATAAAGAAAGATGTGCTCAGCTGCAGACTTTTACTTGCTGCAAAGCCATTTCCTCCTGTTCCATCTTTTGAGACAAGAGGCACTTTTTTGTTTGCTGCTGTTTGTTACATCATGGTTTAACCCAGCAGGCAGCCCCACACAGCCACTCACTCTTGCCCAGTGAAATGGGAGAGGGAATCAGAAAAGTAAAGTGAGAAAACTCATAGGTTGAGATAAAGATGTTTTAATAAGTAAAGCAAAACCCAAGGGCACAAGCCAAGGCAAAACAAATAATTCATTCACCACTTGCCATGGGAAGGCAGCTGTTCAGCCATGTCCAGGAAAGCAAAGTCCATCATGCTGACTCCAGAAGATAAACACCACGCTCCAAACATCTTCCTTTTCTCCTTCTTCCCCCAGCTGTATATGCTGAGCACCATGCCATATGATATGGTATATCTTTTGGGTCACTTGGGGTCAGCTGTCCTGGCTGTGTGCCCTCCCAACTTCTTGTGCAGCCCCAGCCTCCTTGCTTGTGGGGTGAGGTGAGCCTTCAGATCATGTCCTTGTTGGACAAGGGGAACAGATCAGGTAGATTATGGGGTTTTTCCAGCCTTTTAAATGTTTTTGGAATAGAAAGGAAAATAGAGCAAGTTACTTGTTTGCACCACTAGCAGGTCAATCTTGAAAACAGGTCACCCAACCTTAGTTTCTTTTTGGAATGTCTTATTTGATGTGTTGGGGTTTTTTTCAGTCTTCTCAGATCTTTTTGGTAAAGAGAAAGGTTCCCTTTGAAACCTAATGGTCATAACACAAGGTATATTGTTTAGTGTAAAAAAATTTAATATAGAAATAATTTTGTCTTGAACATGCATTTTGGGAAAACCAGTTTGTGTTTTATTATTTTATTCTTTGTGAGTAAAAGCTGGGGTTTGGTAGAACTATTACCAGTTGTGTTTCATAGGTAGAATATTTATGAAGAGAGAAATATTGTCCAAATTGAAAAATCCACTGTAGTGTAATCCCTCGGACTAAAAGCTTTTGGAGCTGTGTAAATATTGTAAGTATTCCAGGCATTTAATTGATGCATCCCATAGTTTAAATCAGTTTATAAAAAGGAGGAGGCTGTCCTGTTTTTACAGAGGTTACGGTGTCCCTGCCACAGAAAACTCAGGTGGTTAATAGCTGACACCAAGTCGAGCAATAAGCATTTTAACAAATGACTACTTTGAAATGCAGAACACTCTTTCAAATACCAGCTATGGTTATTGTTTTAGAAATAACTCATCCTATTGGGCTCAGAGGAGGATCATTTCAGAGTACTTTGCAAGCCTGTTGAAGTTGGCAACTCATAGGCTCGCCTAACTCCTGGGAGGTGTCTGAAAGTGTCAAGGTGCTGTCAGAAGGCAATTTAAATAGCACGAGGGTGAGTTATAATGCCAAAGGGAAAGAAAACCAAAGTGTGTGTTCAGTGATGTGCTCTACCCTCAATATCCAAGCCCACATGGCTTTCTGGACCCCACCATGGGAAAGGAGGATCCTACAGCCATGCCCTGGGGCCCACTCAGCCACTCCTCCTGGGGCCTGTGACCTTGGGTGTATCCTGGTGGGATCACTGCTTGGTGTTTCATCCCCAAACTGAGAGCTGCCACCCTTGGTGTTGCACAGCAAAGATGCACCCCAAGGGCTGCTGTGTGGAGCTATGCGCTGGGTAAACTTGGGAAAGTCGCTCATGGTCTTGTGTCACAGTAATAAAAAATGGAGTGTACAACCTAATGGAGCTTCAATAGCAGCTGGAGAGAATGAGGAACTGGGTTAGAAGACACAGGAAGGAGTAGCAGTAGTCTCACATCCACCTGGTTGTGGAGATTATAAAAACTTTGAAGGACTTTTATTCAGGGATTGGGAAGAAGTTAATTTATTGTCCTGTAAAAAATTCTACAAAGGTATGCCACAATCCAGCGTGGGTTATCCTTCACCCTTTCTTCACTCCCCTCCCAGAGAGGGCCACCTCCCACACAATTGGGAGAGGAGCCAGGACCTGCACAGTGCTGGTGCTGAGGGTAATGTAGGACTTAATTGCTTAGGAAAAATTAACTAGGTGAGCTTCCCAGCCCAGTCATAAAGCTCATATGACCAGAAGCCTTTTTACATGGTGAGGAAATTGTATTTTGTGTAGTCCAGTCAGAGTGGGTACCCTCATGGTTTCTGCTAAAGAAACTGTGTCTGATGAACCAAAGTATTGTTATTATTGGGGATGACTGTAAATAACAATATAACTCCAATCTTCTTGGAGGGCACAAAAGCAATGTTTATTGAAAGGCAAATCCTTTTTATACACTGTTCCAATATACTGAACATGATTGGTCATTCAAACCAACACCCCTTTATAAACATTTGTGCAAGTAAACAAGTTGGAAAAGCAGCAGGTGCAAGATTAGAAATTGTTTAGAACATCTTCTCCCAGCTCCTCCAAAACAATTCCTGGGAAAGTCTATGTGACTTACTTTCTCACAGGCTGCCTGATGCCTAAGAAATTCCTCTTTGACCACTGTCAGTTCCCACACCTAAGCATTGTATTTCACCTGTCACAGTGATGCCTATCAAAACACATAACCTGACAAGTCTGGAGAACTCCTCACTGTGTATAAATTGATTACAGGGTTGAGCAGATACAAAGGGAATGTCAGTTGCTTGGAATTCTGTGCTGTTAACCCAGAAACACTGACAGGGCTTGATGCCAGGTCTTAAATCAGCTGACAGGTAATAATAAGCAACAATCTAGCTCCACTGACACCTTTCAAGGGTGATGATCTAATGAACTGCAGAGATGTCATTCAAGAATAGGGATATCTTCCTGAAAAGCGCAAGCTGAAAATAAGCAGGATGGAAACTGCTGTAACACACCCTTGGGCAAAACCAAACCTCAGTGATATATAATGGGAACAGTTGGCTAAAGAAGCAGGTGTCACTGAAATATTTTGGGGTTTCCAAACACTGATCTTCCAACTGAAAGCTCAGTAGCTGCAAAGATATGCATAGGACTGATTTCCAAAACTTCATCCACAATGGTGTGTCTGTAAGAATGCAATGATCCTGATGATTATCTGTGAGCGAGGAGAGATTTCTTCCAGGAGGGTCTTCCGGCACCCTCCAGGACTTTTCATGCACTTGCTCTTTTCCATATGCCAGAGCACCATCACAGAAGAAGAAGTTCAGAGGATGAAGGAGCAATTCATGTCTGTCTACGATGTCACCACAGATGGACGCTTGCAAATCCAGGAGGTATCTCTGCCCTACCCCAGCCCAGGATTTCTTTTATAGAAAGATGGAGAATTAGAGCAGACTTTTTATAGGGTCTGTAGCAACAGGACAACACGTAGTGGTTTTAAACTGGAAGGGGGTAGATTAAGGAAGACTTTTTTTTTAATGAGGGTGGTGAAGGAGTGGAAGAGATTGCCCAGGGAGTTGGTTGATGTCCCATCCCCAGAAACATCAAAGGTGAAGTTAGGCAGGGCTCTGAACAACCTGATCTAGTTGAAGATGTGCCTGCCTGTTGCAGGGGAGTTGGATTGGATGACCTTAAAGGTCCCTTCCAACCCAAACCATTCTGTGATTAAGACCTGTAGCAGACTTAGGAGATCTGGAAGATAGAGCCTGGGTGTAGAGGAGGTGACACACAGAGTATTACAGTTTATTTCCAAGGGAGAAACATGCCAAATGTATATTTCACATACTGGGTCAGCAGCTACCCAAGTTTTTTCTTTTCTTTACTTTCATGGTGTGGGTTTGTTTTTTGTTGTGGGGATTTTTTTAAATGTTTTTTATCCAGCTTGCAAATATGATCTTGCCGGATGATGAGAACTTCCTTCTGCTTTTCCGACGGGAAACTCCCTTGGACAACAGCGTGGAATTCATGCGGGTCTGTATCTCCACACTGCCTCCTCCCCCTTGCACAGCACCAGCTTCTTCAACACCAACCCTTCTGTCCTCTGTAACACAGCTTGGGAAATAGATGGGTATTGTGGAAGCAAAACATGTTCTGACCTGTTCAGGTAGAGAGGGTTATACATTATTTACACCAGCAAAACAGAGGAATGGTATCTAGGACTGGACACGGGGTACCCAGAGAACTCATTACATTTCACAAACACTCTCAGCCACCTATCAGTCATGCCACCACAGACAAAACGTCCCCACTCATCAATTCACCCCTGCAGCTCCTCACATGCAATACAGTGTCGACCAAGTCAGCAGAGCAGGCACATTTTAAGCACCATTTTATTCTGAAACATAAGACTGTCAGGGGATGGAGAGGAAACCTCCATAAGGTGGGTCAACGAGCCCATAGAACTTTGCCCAGTCTTCCTCTGACCTCTGCCCCTAAGTATCCCAACACGGAATTTCAATTTTTTCAAGACCGCATGCCGTTACTTTTATTTCACATACAAGCTGGGGGCTTCTGCAGATCAATGGGCTATTGTGTATGGCCTTGACTCAGAGCAATAAAAGCTGCATGTACAAATTAGGTAAGAAATGCAAACCAGTTTCTTCATTGCCTTCCTTTTGTAGGCAGTGTGTCTGCATTAAACATGTGATAGCAGCATGTAGCATGTACAGCATCCAAGTGTGAGTAAGAGCTATTGTGTGAAAAGTTTATTTTATTTCATCTACAATTAATTAAATGTCAGCTAATATAAGAGCTTGGTCATTATGGAAGTTCTGTTTTGAATCTTTACAATCTATCACCAAGCAGATGAGTAACTGCAATATTTATGTGCTCACATCAATCTATCTGTGTTCAGATCTGGCGCAGTTACGATGCTGACAGCAGTGGATTTATTTCAGCTGGTGAACTCAAAGTAAGTTATTCTAACAAATCTCTTTGGGTTTGACCTACAGCTCACTGATGTCAATGGGAGCCCTTCCATCAGCTTTACCGATTTGCTGTGTTTTTGTCTGACTGACAAATGGCGTTTCTGGGTTGTTCATAGTGAGTTTAAGGACTTGTGCCTTCTGCCATGGTCTCAGGGGCCCTACAGGAGGGAGGATGGTTTGCTGTTGCCCTCGATGTCCTGCTTCCCCCTAGCCCTGTCCCATGACCACAGCTGTCTTGGTGACCTGAGGCATCCACTGACTCCCCTTGGCTTTACACATGTGCTTGTCCCATTAAACAGAACCAAAGCAATGGTGTTTTATTAAGGGGATTTCTTCACAATCTCTTCCTGAACCTGCAGGTTTTCTGGACACTGATTTCTCATTAAAGCTCAGGCTAGTGAGGCAAGAGCCTGTTTAGAAACCATAACTCAAACACTTTGAGCCAGCAATCACAGAAGTCCATCCCTTGGCTGCACATCCTCTGCTGAAGTCTCAGTATGTGGCTTCGTCCTGTGTCCCAGAAAAGATGTAAGAGGAGGCTTGAGTGTTTTACTGAAAGGCAAATGTTTTGATTTGATACCAATTAGCAAGTATTGCAGGACTTATGCTGTCTTTTGCTTATTTCATGAGTCTATTAGGACTCACTCCAGTATGCCTATTCTGGGGAAATTTAGTTACTTTCTAATTTTTTAAAAAACCCCACATGTTCCACCTAAAAAAATGAACTTTGTCAAACTGAAGATGCTAGTTCTAATCAGGAATGTGAAACTAGATTTGTGTAACCCTGCTGAATTTGAATTGTATTTCCTACTGTTATTTCTTGAATTTACTCTAGAGAGTAAAATTTCTCTCTTTTCTTACAACAGGATTTCCTGCGAGATCTCTTTTTGCAGCATAACAAGATGGTTGCTGAAGTAAAGCTGGAAGAATATACTGATACTATGGTAAGAAAAGATAGAATTAATGTTGTTTTAGGGTCAATGTCTGCAGGGCCATGAAAGACCTCTTAAAAGGTGTGCCAGAGATCCCTGGGGGGATCTCTGCTGCTGTTGCCAGTTCTTTGCACTGGACATCACCTGTGAATGCATTTCAAATAGTTTTGCTGAGAGTTGAACAATTTCCTATGAGAAAAGAGCTCAACTTTACACCAAAGCAGGCTGAGGTCTAAACCTCTTTAAACATACATGAAGTGCATCCTTCTTCAGGATACGTTCAGCTGCAGCCAGATCTCTACCTTATTTACTTCCTTCTTTCCTCTCTTCCTCCTAGCGAATCCTTTTGCTCCCAAGACATGCAGGTATCTGGCTTTTCTGCTCTGTAAAGCCCAGCAAGCCTTGCTGGCTCCCTGCTGCTTCCCTGAAAGACTGAGAGGTTGAAAGTTTTGATTCTCCACCTGGCTTATCACAATATAGTTTTTATACTGCAATCAGCAACATCATATTTGGTGTGGGTTTAGCATCAGTCACTTGGGTTTCAGAGCAACTTATTATATCTGAACATCTAAGAAGAAGAAAAGAAGGGGAAAAAAGATCTCATTTCTGGATGTCATTCTCAAGGATATAATTTGAATTCCACTAGCAGACGTCTATCACTGCAATTTTCTAAATGGTTTTCAGATGGGACTGCCTTGTTTCTTGGCACAAAATCTGTGTTTGTACCTAAAAACCAGCTTGGTATGCAAGCAAACAAGGAGCTGCCCACATATTTTCCAATACCATGTTATGTGTGTGTGATGTGTGTGTGCCTAGAAATGTGACCCTTAGAGCAATGTGAGAAACTGTACTGTTACAGAACAGTGTATATTTTGTTTTTCATATTTAAAAGACAGTGAAGAGAGAGGGATGCCAGCTGCAGAAATTATTTTCCAGCTGGCAGAGTTTGAAAACAAAGAAAGCCCGGAAGTTACAGCTAAGACAAAAATCTTTCTCATAGCATTTGCTGGTAGCAAATATCTTTCATTCTGCTCCGTTAAGGTTTCCATCCCTGGTGCTTAATCTTTGATTAGGTGCTGGGGAATAGGCAATCTGAACCTTGTAGGCAGTGGGTGGTTCATTTCCTCCAACTCCTTTCCCTTCCCTTTAATTTCCCAAGAAAGATCTGTGATTCCACTACCCCAAAGCAGCTAGGTATCAATGCAGCCCAGGGTTGAGAGCCAGGAGGTCTGGTTTCTATTCCCATGGTTTCTTGTAGAAGGCCTTTGTATCTCCAGAGAGGCAGTCTAATCTCTGTGTTAGAAGATAAGATTTGATCTGGGAAAAGGGATGCTTTGTATATCTAGGGAAATCTAAGATCTGAAATGCAAATCTGGCTCCTGAGGACAAAGGTTTTCCAAGCTGCAATGTCAAAAGAATCAGGGATGTTAATGATTATTAGAAAATGAGAATATGGCAGATTTTTCCTTGCAGTTCTTTTCTCTAAGCTAAGAAGATCAAGGATGTTTATAAACACACCTGATCCCTAAGGCAGGGTGTAAAATTACCACAGGATCATCTTATCCTGTGATATCCTGGAGTAAAATAGAGGATATGAATTCCGTATGTAACAGCAAATTATCTTGTAGCATCAGATACACTCCATGAATGATTGCATCGAAGTAATCTGAAGTAAGAAGGCAAAATTTCAAGGAGGGAAGAAAGATTCAGCCTTGCATTTGCAGGGCTGGATTAAGGAGGGAAAAGTGACTCAAAGGTTTGATGTCAAGGCCCAGGGCAGTGGCAACCCTTTGCTTCCTCTCTCTCCTTTCCCATGTGGAGTGAGGGGCTGCTGGAGTGCAGAGTCTCACTCCCACTGGACTCTGCCACCATTACCACTGTTTAGGATAAAGGATCAGTGGCCCATCCATTTTTTTTTTCTGACAACAGACTTTCTGTGGTATCTTTGACAACCAGAAGCAGTGATTCCTTTTCTGCGGATTGGACATACTTGTATTTCTCTCCCCTCTTTTATCTTTTTAGATAAAAACTCGCTCCCACCCTTTTATCTTTTTAAAGCACCAAGTCCTTGGAAGCAGGACTTGTTTCTGCTGCACACAACTACAGGGTCTCACAGGGTGGCCCATCTATCCAGCTCAGGGCTTTCAAGGGCCAGTGTAATTATTATTCACTTGAAATAAGCTGTGTCCCAAGGAGCTGTAAACCCATCTGTCTCCACAGGAATATACAGATCTCTGCCCTTTTTTCTGTACACACACAGCTGGCTGCACACATCTTAAGCAGCTACTGATATCCTGAGTGGACCCTAGGGCCTTCTGGAGGTAGAGATAAAGGGGAAAAGGCAAAAAACTATCATTTTTAAGAAGCCAGCCCATGCTTGAGGGGAAAAAAAAAAGGCAGCATTTTATGGTTTTGTGCTGGGTATTTGCAGTTTGTGAGCAGTGTGAGCAGATATTGTATCAACCAACCAGGGCATGCTAAATTCTTTCCCCTTGTGCTGCTGTGAATGATCTCATACCACATTAAAAAAAATGCTGAGAAGAGGGAAAGAGTATTTCTTTTGGAAGAGATTGGTTGTCTCTGGAAAGGAACATCACTTTATCAGGTTGCTTAGCAGCCGCTTCTTAAGAGGCTATTCTGTTTCCTTGTGACCTTGACATCCTTTCTTCAGAAAACTCTAATATAGATGATGAACAAGTGATGAACTCCTATAAAGACAACAGGTAATGCACACATCAGCATTGCACAAACTCTGTGAGTCTGCTAAATCAAATCTTAAAGAGTACTAAAGTCACTGGGGAAAATCACAAATCAAGACTCTTCATGGGGTCATTGAAGTGACAATGCTGTGTTGAGGAAGCCACTTTGTAGGCACTGTTCTTGTGTTTTTTTCCATGCCTACATGGATACATATTTGTATTAATAGTCATTAAGTGTGTATTAATAATTACTTACATGTACTCACTTGCAGTTCTGAGTGCAACAATCTGTAGGTTTGTTGCCTTCCCGTGGGCACTGACCAAGAGCTGTTGGCAGGGAGCAAATGCTTGGAGGTTGAAGTGGAACCTGGTATTGCTCTGAGCCCCCTGAGAAGAGACCCCGGGGGCCCTGCAGTGTGTTCTTTGGGAGACAGAGTGAACATAGATGAAAATGGATGGAGGGTTTAAATAGCATGGTGAGAATTTTCTGCCTTCCTGAATTAACACAAGCAGGAGAGATGAAGACCGGCCCCCTTGATGTTTCACGATGAGGATACTGTGGATGATGACAGTAGAACAACTTTTTCAATCCTTCCCACCTCCCCTCAGCCCCCAAGGTCAAGCTGTTAGTGGGTTTCTGGGTACTGATGAAGTTTCACCTCAGAAGTACTCATCTCACTTATGCATTTGGCAACATTTTTTTATGAGTGACAGAATCCCTTTCCTGTGCATGCACACAGCTGTGCACTTAAGCAGAATATTGTAAATGCCAGGATATGAACTAGATTTAAGATATGGTTTCTGATAGTCCGCAGCTTTCCAGATAGCAGCATGTTACTTCTAGTTTGTAATCCCAGTGTCTACAAGCTGCATGCAGGGCAAGCTCATTTCTGGTTCAAACTTCAGCAATTTAAGTTGTTTATTCTGCTGAAACAGACACACATGCAACACTGACATTCACTTTTTTCATTGCCTTATGTTGATAATGTCAGATAGAGCATAAAAAATTCCTTTAATCTGAGCATTATTATATTTCAGTAAAATGCAAAGGGTAGTTCTTGTCCAGCCAACATGCCATCTTTGCCTACCACAGGTTAATATTCTATAGGCAATAATGTAAGTGCTGTGACTAATAGTTCAACAAGTATATAGCATTTGAAACCTTGTAGATGGTGATGACTGAAGATGAAATCTTAACCCCAGAGATGTCAAGATAGATATTTTTCCCAGCTGTAATGACACCAGGGTTTTGTTGGGGTTATTTGCAAAGATTGTCCTGGGTGCACTGAGTTCACAAGCCTGCAGCTGAGGGCTCCTCGTCTTTTCAGTGCAAAGGGAAAGAGGTTGTCTTCTCACTGAGGGTGGTCTATGTCTACAAGTATGCACTCTGGACTGCCTTTATTGTACATTGAGGGGGATTTCTGGTGCTTTTTCTGGTGGCTGCTGCCTGTCCCCTCTGCAAGGATAATGCCACAGTTTCAGTGCAGTCAGTTCCATGGCTGTGAAAGTCTATCTGTGCTCTGTGCTGATATCAATATACTCATGCAGGTAAATAAAAGCCAGAGCACAGAAAATTCAGGTGATTTAAACCCTTAACATCTTACTAGTCAAGCTAGCATACCTTTGTTAACAAAGTCTCCTATGAACATCAAACAAAAGGTGTAATAATGGAAAGACAAATATTTATTATATGGAAAAAAATCTTAAACAGAACTTGTTATGTTTGTGAACACACTGAGCAAACTTCCCAAAGCTCTAGAAATACCATAGGAGTAGAGTGTAGTCTACAAGATTGGTTCCTAAAGTGCAGTCTTTGCTCATCCCTTCTCCTCCTCGTAGTGGCCCATGCTGGTCTCTCTCCCAGGTGCTTGAGAGGACCCACACAGCAGATGGACACAAATCTGCCTCCTCTGTCCCTTCTCAATTTGATGCCAGTGGTGCTGTCACCTCCAGTTTTGCACCACGCTGTGGCATAAGCCAAGGGAAGCAGAAAATCCCATTTAAGCTCAAACTTCATTTCTGAAGATCAAAACCAACAGAACTCAGGAGCCTGCTGGCTTTTGAAGACCCCAACAGATAATGCCTTGGTGTCTCAGGAATCAAAACACTCTTAGAAATCCTGTGCTAAAGAACTTGTCCATGTGATACAGGCAGTCTGGCTGGGCAGGACACTGAGCGTTTGTCCTGAGGGTAACTTGCTGGACACTGGACCCTCCTGCCACTCTGTGAATGCCTTTGTGACCCCATCCTTCCCTAAAGGAAGAGGCCATAGGCAGTCCTGCAGCTTGGGCTGATGCCTGTCTTTATGCAGTCTCAATAACCTCTGTACTCCCTGGCCAACTTTTGTTTTAGCTGCTGGGCATAGGTGCCCATGATATATATTAAAATATGTTTGTGGGAGTAGGAGGTCAAGTAAAATTGATTCTCTCATTGTCCCACTTTATTACACACAAAGAAAGAGAACTAGAGAAGGTATAAGAGCAGATTATAGTGAATCAGCTGATTACAGAACTATTTATTTTGGTTGTTTACTTCTTCCCTTATCTCTGTCTTGGAAAATAATTCAGATTTATATTGCTCTTCAAAGAATGTGTGTGTTTATCATATTGTGGTGTTTCAGTGGCCTTTACAACACTGGGCTGAGAAAGCAGAGGTATTTCCTTTGCTGAATTAAAAGCCGATGGCAGTTTTGATTTTGCATTTTAAAAAAACGGAGACGTAACAACTTTTATTTGCAAACCAAGCTCTTCCACATTCTCTGTCTGTCTCAGAGTGCCTCAGAGTACATTCAAACAAACAGAGGGTATGCCCTTGGTGCACTGCCATTAAAATGTCAGTGAATTAATTTGTGCAAACACTTTAAAACATGGGGTAGCTTGACAGTAAAGGAAATGCATCATTTTATAAAGCATACTGCTAGATGCAACAGAGCTTTTAGTGAAAATGAGTGCTATTTAAACATGCCAGACCTTGTCCTTAACCACATTGAGATGTTTCATATTAGCCTGGCAGCATAAATATACCTTTCAAGAGTGTAAACTGAAAATCCATCAAATTTAACATATCGAGATGGTGTGTGAAGGCAAAAGTTTAAATTAAAAACAACCTCATAACCGTTTCAATTATCTACGTCTCCCATGATGTATACTTTGTTATATTGGGTGGGTACCCTCTGTCATTCTTTGTGTACTCATGCACACAATTAGCAGATCAGATCAAACACACACATGCTTAAAACTTGAAAGTTTAATTAAAAAACATTTCCCTAGGCTGTTCCTCGAGTAATGTAGCACATGATTTCCATGTAGAAGGTATGCATGAGCTCCACTTGTCCTGATAACAGGATTAGGTCTATCTTATTAGCTGTGGTACCTGTACTAATTCTATGAGCACTAGCCTTTCTTCCCTACACGTTTTCCATCTTTCATATGTTAGTCACTGGGCAAGAATTAGCTTGGCCTAGCTCTTCCAGCCAGACTTTTTTTCTTTGTGTTGACTGGTATGGATGATCAAAATATTGCATGTGTTTGAAAATTGTATTCAGGGTAGTTGTGGCAGTTGTTTGCTTTTCTGAGGCATCACACAGAGAAAAACACATCTGAATTTGAAATCTAGGCTGAAGCACTGAATGTTAATGTCAAGACAGTAATTCTGAGATGCAGCAGAAATGGGAGAAGATAAAACACTTTTTCAGGAGCTCAGAAACATGTAGGAGAATCCAAATGAAGTACAAAGACTGCTAAAGGTAGTAAGTTTTAGGGTGTTTTGGTAAGGATACTGTATTTTTGTATGAGCCAAAGACCAGTGCCTTCAGCCAGAGCTGCTGTGACCTGGGAGCAGAGTTCCTGAGAGCTGGGCCTTGTGTTTTCCACCAAAAGCTGTCTTTTCCCAGCAAATGCTGTTCTGTCTCACCCCACCAGCTGCACTGCTTTGTGGTGAGTTCCTACAGACCTTGTGGGTAACTAATGCTCCTTGGTGGTCTAAACCAAGGGATTTAGAGTGACATTTTCAAAAGCACTGAAGTTACTGAAGAGCCCAAGGACTATGGTATTCCCACCACCCATATGCTGGTACTTTCTCCTGCCATCTTCTTAGGGGTTGTCTCCATAAGCTTCCTTTAGGCAGCATGTTTTAGAGCAATGATGTAAGCTGGATGTAGCAAAGTCACATGTGGTAGAGAGAGTGCAGAAGTGAAGTAGTAGAGGTATTTCTCTCTCTCCTCAAACAATAAACACAACCAGGTTAGGCATTGATGGTCCATTTGGAGAGAGGTTTTAAAATCTTACCTGGGCTTGTTTATTTCTAGAAAGAACCTTACTCATTTTCTATGACCTGCAGAATAACTCCTTTACCAGGCAAGAACTGAAGGCTTGGGTTTATCTCTCTGGCGGTGGGAGGCTGTCATTGCAAGGACATTTCTCCCCTTGGTGGCACCAGCAAAGGCAGCTTCTGTTCCCATCCCTTCCTCTAGCCTTGTCCCACTGCTGCTCCAGCAGAGACAAGGGAGAAGTGCCATATTGCTGTGGGAGATCTAATGGGGCAGGAAGCACTATGCCAGAAGTTAGATCAGCTGGAAGGGAACAGCAACCAGAGGGAAGTCCTCAGGATGGCCTGGCAGCTTTATTTGTCTTCCCAGCTCTAGAGCAAAGGTCAATTCAGAAGATTTTCCTCTGCCATTTAGTGGCTCTGCACAGAGCATATGTTTGGCAGAGGCCAGTTAAATGGGGAAACAACTTTATTTGTGCCACTGAACACTCACATGGCTCTCATGATGCCATTTTTCTAAATATCTCAATATGGGCCTTCAATCATTCATAGGACGTTCATACTGTCTTTCAGTGGGAGGAAAAGTGAGCCCATACCAAATGCCTCTTCAAAAATTCCACCAAAACCTCACAAGTGTAAAATACTCAGAATAATTAATGGCATAGAGTCTGTTACAGAACCTCAGTCTAAACGTGGTAGAGTAAAGGGTTACCATGGACTTGCTGTCCTTGCTCCCCTTGAGCAATGGGCAGGGAAGAGGCAGCACTGACACAACAGGCAAAATCTCCCTGAGAAATGGCGGCTCTCCAGATGCTACCATTTCTCACAAGATTATTAGGCTCTGCCCTGGCTCCATTCCTGGGAATGGCTCAGGAAATGCTGCTGGCTCCCACACATTCAGGCTATGTCATAGGGGATAATCCTGTCCCTCTGAGCTTTGTCATATAGGGACTGGTCTGGGCCTTCTCCAGCAGCTGTGCAGTACAGAAAAGATCTGTAGTGAACCAATTACTCTGCACAGCCACTAAACAAGCAAATGTGATCTATCAAGGTAAGATTAATGCATTCCTTAACTGACTATTTGACTCAGTTAAATATTATTTGAGTATAGAAAGGTAATCTCTCATAGTAAACTATTCATCTTCCCCACACACACAATGTGGAATATATTTTTTTCTAGAACTTTGAGCCGTGCAGGTTTGCAACTCATTAAACATCTCCCCACCCCTTTCTTTGTAACAGACCCTTTTTTGTGCCTTGAAGAGAAATGCAGAACCAAATACAACAAACAAATAAATATATATATTCTTTTTGTGATGGTTCATCACGATGCTATTCAGGAAAAAAAAAGATTAAGTTTTGAATTCACATTTCATCTCTTGATGTTGGCAGCCTGAACCTTCTTCTGAGTGTTAGTGCATTCTAGCAGCAAGCCTTGAGCCAGGCAAACCTCACAGCTTTAGTGGTGTAAAATCCTGACCTTAGTGCTGATTAGAAGATGGTATTTGTACCTCAGCTACTCAGAAGTCAAAGCAACAGTCAAAGGCAGGATTCCAGGTGGAAGTGTTTAGAAATTTCCCCCTTTTTCTGGCTTTTTGTTTTGTTTTGGTTTCTGCAGACCTGCTTTATCCCCATGTAAGGTGGGAAGGGAGTGGTACTGTTATTTGATTGCTTTGGGTTGTTGGTGTCAGAAAGCTGGTGGGTTTTGCTATTCCCTTGTGCCACCCTTGGACTTGGTGCTAGCACAGGATGCCATGCTGCCCAGGGTTTGGGCAAGCACCCTGAGCAAGCAGAGGGAAGGGCAGAGGGCTGAGCAAAATGTATATTGGCTTTTTTTTGTATGTGTGTTCTCCTCATGGCCCATCTATTTTATCTCTGTCTTTTGATTTATAGATGAAAATCTTTGACAAAAACAAAGATGGACGACTGGACCTGAATGACCTGGCCAGGTAGGATTTAATAATGTTAATGGGGTATTTCAGCCCACAATGGTAGATCTATGAAAGGTGATGCTCTCCCTCTAGGGACATGCAGTTGAATTCTACCTCATTTTGAATTAGATCTGCTCTGATCCCACCTCTCCAACACATGGTCCCCATTGGAATAATCTGAGAATCTAGAGCCAGTGATAGGAGCAGTGCCAGGATCTGTCTGTACAGCATCAATGTGCTCTGGCATAATCTGAGGTGCTTCCCGGGAGGTGGCAAAGCAACCAGTGGCTCTGTTTCTCCAAAAGAAGGATGACAATCCTTTCAACAGACATGCATTTATTTTGCATCATTATGTGCAATATGGATTGCAAAGAATTTTTACTGCATTTTGAATAATGAAAGTGCCACTGCAAAAGAGTTTGGCAGAGGCAGTAGGAAAGAATTTGGAAAGCCAAGGTGAGATGCTTGTGAATGAAGCTGGGGACTCAGTCATGGGCCTCTGTCTCCTTTCTGTCTTTGATACCTCAGAGGCTTTTAGATGATTTTCACTGCCTAGAGATAGAGAGTATGCCTCTCTCTGTAAAACTATGTGCATTGATTGGAAAGAACTTTAAATTTGCAGATACAGTCTTAAAAGATCAGTTTAGAGAATGTGGGGGCAGAGGTGCTGGTTTGCCACTGTTACTCTCTGCTTCAGATCGCAACAAATGCCAGCACAAATGACTGCAGTGCATACAGCAGTTCCCTTTCACCATGAAACATGTGAGAAGAACTTGAGGCAGGTTGGAGATTATCTAAAGGGGATTGTTGTTACAATTTTCTCTTAAATACAGTTCCCTTTTGGGAACCAGGCCATCTGAGGCTCTCCTCCAGTCTGAGAACATTTCTCAGACTCCAGATCCCTCCATGTGCAGACACAGCTCAGCATTCCCTGTGCCATGGGCTCTAAAAACCTCAGGGTTAGCAGAGCACTTGGAGAGGGAAAAGGGTTTATCAGTGCTTGACAGGCTTTAGGAGATGAAAAGAGAGGAATTCTGCCAGTCTTGGTGCACAGGCCAGTATTACTTTGTCCTTTACTTTTACAACCACCAAGTCTCCCTCAAAGAGAGAGCCATAAATCACTTTCTTTAATGCAGCACAGCAATCTAGTTACAAGTCTGGTAGCTCTTGCTTCAGAAGCTGACACCCTCTGTTGTGCAGGACCACCAGAAATGCTCTGGGAGAAGCAATGGTGCTAATAGGCATGTCTGTGGTGAGACAAAAGGCACTCTCTGTGCCCCATCAGACAGGAGGAAGGTGTATATTCCCACAATAGCCCTGTGTAAATAACCTCACAGGAAATTTTCTCTTTTATAGGCCTTTAATCTAACATCTCTTTGCTTTGCGAACAAGGAGAGCTCAGAATAGTTCATGTGCAGATGATAAAGTGAAAAGATAATAATTTAAATCTCTCCATTCAGGATTCTGGCACTTCAGGAAAATTTCCTTCTACAATTTAGGATGGATGTAAGTAGCACTAATTTTCAATATATTGTTCCCGTCTCTCTCAACTAAGATGATCTGGGCCCAAACTTGAAATTTTTGCTTTAATTTTTCATTTGTTTGTCCTCTCTGCAGGCTTGCAGCACAGAAGAAAGGAGGAGAGATTTTGAGAAGATCTTTGCACACTATGATGTTGTGAGTCCCACGAGTCAGTTCATTCCCTTATGCTTTGTAAATGACAGATTTAGCATGTGCTGCTGAGACTTGCTCCTGCTGGGTGACTCCTGCTGGAGGCATTGAGGAGTGGCAGCTGTGCCCAAGCCCATGGCCCATGAGCCCAGATGCCAGACTGGAAGGAGTAGAGTAGGGACAGAGAGGAACAATGCTCAGAGATGTTGTGTTAAGGTCCCATTTTGACTTTCTCCATTGCCATGGCCAGTGCTGCTGCATTAGCGGTTTTCCTGCAGGAGATGCAAGGGAGGCAGAGGAGGTGGTGGCCTTAGCACTCTGACAGTTCAGGACCTGCATCACCACCACGTTGCAAAACAAACCTCCTTCTGATACTAAACCCATGGTTGTTTAGGGAGTCTGGCTCAGGACACACACAACCATTGAACTGCCTGTTAGACATCAGCAATTCAGTGCTGCTTCTCACAGTCACACAACTCCCTCAGGGTGGTGGGAGACATTGCTCCCATTTGGTGGGAAGAGATGGTTTGGGAAAAACAAAAGGGTCCTAGGTATTAGATATTAGGAAGAAATTCTTTACTGTAAGGGTAGTGAAGCACTGGAATGGGTTTACCCAGAGAAGCTGTGGATTTCCCAACCCTGGAAGTGTTCAAGGCCAGGTTAGATGGGGCTTTGAGCAACCTGGGCTAGTGGAAGGTGTCCCTGACCATGATGGAATGGTTGGAATTGGCTAATCTTTAATGTCCCTTCCAAGCCAAACCATTTCATGACTCTGTGAACTTCATGCTACAAAGCTTGGTGACCAGGTGGTGGTACTGACCAGTAAACACAGTAGTGGTTTTGACTCACTGGGGAGTTTTGATGTTTAATCTTTCTTTCAGAGTAAAACAGGAGCACTTGAAGGCCCAGAAGTGGATGGGTTTGTCAAAGACATGATGGAATTGGTCAAGGTATCTTCATGGCTCTGTTTGTTAATACTCCGTTTTTCTTAAAGATCAGTGCTTCTGGAAAGGCTATGTACAATGTACACAGAGACACTAGTAAGAACACAGAGTCAGATTTTAGTTTGATCACCAGCAGAAGGGAATGTCACTATCTCAGTGTGCATACTGTTGAGCATTTCACCGTATCACAGAAATTCTGCCTCACAAATTAATACAGCTTCCCTCAGCAACTCTGTTTTTTAAAGGTCCATTCTAGTTCATACTTGGAATTAGGCAGATGTTACAGCATAACATGATATGGAAGGGTCATCACAATTTTTCTTCCATTTTCCTTGTGGATGTGGTTCTCACCAGAATGACCTTATGGTTCATTAGTTCATCTCAGGGCTACAATTGAAAATTACTTGAGGTCTGTCTGTAATCAAGAATATTATACCTGGTGTGTCTCTTCAGCTCATGATGGACAGAAGAGTCTGTCTTCATTGCATTTTCTTGAGTTTCCAAATGCAGTCTAAGATAGAGCTTTTGACCCAAACAGAATCTGATCTTTAGCTTCCTCTGAGCCTGAGCTGTTGCATTTCCACACAGAGTGAGATATCTGTGCTGCCACATGCATTCAGGAGAGAGCAGACAACAGCAGCTGGGTGCTGATGGCTGTGTGTGTGTGTTCTGGACATGCAATGTGCAGGGAAGGGTGTGGGGACAGGCAGGAGGCTGGATTTGTGCTGTGTGTGAGTGTGTGTAAAGGAAGAAAATTTGTACTTTGCCTAAGGACCTCCATCAGCATTGCCCTTGGACACCACAAACTGTGCACGTGAATTTGATCCCCTCCTGAGAATGTGGAAGCAGAGCAGGCAGTACAGCATTAGGAGCATACAGAGACTGTGTAGCCTGTAAAATGCGTCTTCAACATGAACTTGATCCATAAATGGTATTTTTATTTATTGCTGACTAGCCTGTAAAATAGCAGTATACTGACAGAAATGTCACATTAGTCCTTGCACAGCAGGTTTGAGAGAGGAAACCAGATGAAAACAGAGATCTGGTAGAGCGGGGATCTGCATTGCACAGCTTTCTGAAGTTTTGTTTTATATGGATCAGATACTGTAGCCTTGACTGAGCACAAAAGTCATGGTTCATTTCTATACACTCACTTACAGTTCCATGCACCTTCTGCTTTTGCAGGGCACCCTTTCCCCATCTTCTGTTTGCTTCCCCATGGCATATGAGATGATGTGGGGCCTTTTGGTCATTCTTCCTTGGGTGGATTTACCAGTTGCTACATAGTGGGCTGCTTTAGAAGCTGGGGAAATCCAGAGCCATTTTCTCTCTGAGCACTCTTTTTCTTCTTTGCCTGCAGCCCAGCATTAGCGGGGTGGACCTGGACAAGTTCCGCCAGATCCTGCTCAACCACTGCGATGTGAACAAGGATGGGAAAATCCAGAAATCTGAACTAGCTTTGTGTCTCGGGCTGAAAATTAACCCATAGCTGGGGAAGTGCTTGTGGTTGTGTTTCCCTTGAAAGATTTTCCTGCTGCTCCTCGTAGAAGTGTGTTCTGTGCTGCTGTGGGAGCGGTGGGGAGCTGAGGCACCGCGCTGTCAGGCTGCAGAGTGGGATTTGCATGGGGGTCTCCTCACTCCACCAACTCCTTTGTGATGTTCACTTCCTGCTGCCTCTTGTGGGTCCCCTTAGCAATGTCTCTGCCCACCAGCAGATGAGCTGCTCAGAAGAGAGATTGCTGTTCTGCCCTTATGAAATGCTGCCCTGCCCATTCTCCTAGGATAGGAACAAGCATCTCCTCAAAAACATCCCCTCAGTGCTCTCAAAGTGCACCTGCTATTTCTGATGGTCACTTTTAAATGTGTGAAGTCATTACTTTGGTGAACATTGTGCCTTGTGCGTTTAAAATATTGGATGGATGACGGTGTATTTGTGCAGAAATAAAATGGCTATTACAGAAATTCAGTAACATCCAAGTTTATGTGTTATGTACAGAAAACCATCTGCCATAGCCTGGCAGACTGTACATAGTAGCCTTTTATGTAACATGCATCAAATGGCAAGAGCTTTTGTGATGCCTCTCAGTTATGGGGTTTAAATCTGCAATGAAACATGGTAGATCCTTTCCATGGGGAAACCGCACACACCATGTGTGATTTGTGTGTCACCCTCACACACATCACCCTCAGTATGAAGCCACAGAGTAACATCACTTCTGGAGGACACTTCTCTTCTGACCCAAACTGAAATAACCTACAAGGTTTCAATAAACTGGCAAACTGGAAGGACAGAAGCCTGATGAGAGCAAAGCTCTTACATGTTTGTGTTTTTTTCAAAACTGTTAGAGTTGATAGATACTTGTAACCCTTATTGAACTTAAAGCTTCCTATCACTCCTGGACCATGAGTGTAGTCCCAGAGCCCAATGGCAACAGCATCATTTGTGCCACTCATTTCCCTATTCCAAAGGCTTTGACTGAATATTTAGAAAGTTTCATGCCTACGCTTTCAAGTCCATATAATTCTTTCTTCATTTCCCAAGAGAAAATTACGGAGGAGGAGTTGTTGGCAAAAATTCCTCACATTTCACAATTTCTGTCTCCTACATATGACAGACCCACACTTGACACTACAAGGGTCTTTCTAGTTATGTTTTCCACACCGAGAAGCACAATGAAACATTCCCATTATTCTCAGTTTTGTAAAAATTAATCAGAAATTGCCTTCAGTCAACATGAATAGAGATGTAAACATGGATTACATAAAGCTCTTAAGAACATACTCAACTTATGCTCATTTTCTATTTTCATTGATGATAATCTCACAGACCAAACAAGTGCTAAGTGCTTGTTTAACCCCAGCACAGAGCTAGGGCTTTAAATTCTGAAACTGCTTTTTATCACCCTGGCAGCAATACAAATCACAACCACAATAACAGAGCTTTACAATAGTTCACAAAAACCATAAACAAGGAATCAGGCCTTAGCATTAACTCCTCAAGCCAGCAGGGGTGCAGTTTTATTCATGGATGCTCACACCCCTCTTAAGGGAAAAGCTGTGGTCAGGAGTGCAGGACCACCAGCAGAGAAATCCCCCACACTGCTGTTTATCAGACATGCTTTATCACCATCTTTGAACAACTTGTAACAAAATCAGCAGGATACTACAACTTGTTTTATTGTGCCTCAAATAGGATGTACATGTGACTGATCAATATAAACAGTTAGGCCTTTAAGCATATTCTTCTGTTTCTCTCTCATCCTTCAGTCTTTATATCATTCTAATTGTTGTTATTCTTTTCTTAAACTACAGTTTTTATTACTTTGGACACAGGAGATATTTCCCATATTACCATCCCCTTTGACATATTCCCCATATAGATGTAGGGTCTTTTTGCTCTTTATATTTCCCAGGGATGGCAGGTCTATTTTCTGTTTTCCCTCTGTTTAATCCTACTCATATCAGTAGACCTTTTTCTTATCTATTGAAGTATAAATTGAAGCATATCCTGTCCTGCCTCACCAAACTACACCAAACTACAGCAACTCTTAGCCTAAAGAGAAAATTAATTTTTAAAGACTTTTTACAACCACAGCTCTCATTTCAAGAATTATAAAACACTTCCTCTTTATTGAAACCCTATGCTTTTCACATCCTCTACAGCCAATAGCTTTTATTCAACAGGCACTGAGCAGTAATGAATTTGAGATGTCAGTGTCACAATGTATTTTGCTTCTTTTGTACAAGTCTGGGGTTTATTTTTTTTATACTGATTTTGACAGAGACTTCATACAACTAGTTTCGCTAGCTTTTAACAAGTGAGTGCATAGCTTCCAGTAAGTGAGTTTAAAAGAGCATTTTACAAAACATTAGCAAGAAATAATTTGTAATCATGGATTAAAAGGTTATATATAGAACTAAGAGAATGAGGTTTCATGATATTTTTTAGTTAGTTAGTTAGTTTTCCATTCCCGCGAGGGTTTGTGGGTTTTTTTCTTGTGTCCTGGCCAGAAACCAGAGAACAGGAAAACAGACATACATACTGTCCTGTTTGCAAGGACCATAAGGGACAGCCATATCCCAGTGGGACTACAGCCTCAGTGAGCTGCAGATCCCCTCTAAGCAAAACAAAATATCAGGTGCAATGGGATTTGGCCCCACATTACAAAGGTCAGTGAGGCAATCAGTAGTTAGACATCATTTTATAAACTTGTAGCCTCTGAAAGTCAGCATTAAGGCAGGAAACAGGCATTTTGAGACTTCTTGCAGAGACAACCTGTTCCTTGCAGAGCGTTTTTTGTGTTTCCTTTTTGTTTGGTTGGGGTTTTTTGGTTTGTTTGTTTTTTTCATTTTTAAAAAATTATTTTCACTTCAATAATAAATGATCTACCAGGTCCTTTGGTCTCAGGGTCTGGTAATATCAACCTTTTAGGTTCTTGTAGATATAAAGGTGGGCAATGCATCTAATAAAGTATAGAGATTTTTCATTTTGCAAACTTGAAGGGTACTTCTATGTACTTCCATGTGCAAACCAGGAGAAAGTATTTCACATTTGAAGGGTTACACAAAAATACTTGTTTTGCATTAGACATATGAAAACAGCAACAATTTCTGTGGTTATCACTCACTTTTTCGGAGGCTGCATTATGGTAACTAGTATTTGAAAGCAGAAACTGAATAAAAATCTCTGCAAACACAGTTTTCCCTTGGTATTTTCATTTTTTCTTTAGAAAACTGGGGTTAAGGGATTCACAGTTTCTTATCTCTTCATAGTACACAAATCTACTGAAAGAAACTTTTAACTGACTCATCATATTTCATAGATGTATTTCCAAAGCACATCTAGCAGCCACAGGTGTAGTGGCCAATATGCACAGTACTCCCAAATGTGCATTTTCGTGATTGGTTTTCTTCCTTTTCTTGTTTAACTGGCAAACTGCTAGATCTGGAAATCAATGTGTGAATTTCCTCAGAACAAAGCTGCTCCTTTGCTTCCCTTTTCTCTGTGAGTTGTATGAGATCATGCTCTGCACTCCTGTCATGCTCCCTGCTTGTCTTGGCCCTTCTCATTTTCGGTATTTGACATAACCTTTATGTGGATGACTTGACATGACACCTTCGTTCAGAAGAAGCTGACTCTGACAGCTTCAACAGACTGTGTAGAACTGATACCCATGAAAAATTAATATTTATAGGACTTTTAAAGTCAAATCCATCCCTTGTTTAACTTCATTGGTTCTGCTGGAAATGAAGGTCTCTTTTCTTCCATGATTTTGAAACTCAGCACACTCTTTGCTTGTCTCAAACCATCATCATGGGGACTTGCCACTGGAGGCCCCCATTTTCCTGAGTCAGCCTCACAACCCCAAATGGCTCATGTGTCAGTTGTGCCTTGGTCTGTGCAACTTTTTCCCCAGGATAATGAACCCATGTATACACACTCATCTCATTCCCCAGTCTGTACACACTCCAGCAATCTCACGTCACTGACACACATATTGGAAACTAGATGTTTAGGAATTGTAGCATTTAAATTTCTTCAGTGCTCTGTTTTCAGATTTTAAAAAATATCTCTCTTTGTTCCACAATTTTGCTTTAAATAGAGGTGTGAAACTGCCTGCACATCTTAGAAAAAATGCTCTTTATTCCAACTGAAAGCTAAGAATTGAGCATCGGTCCAGAAGAGGGGTTCAGAGCATAGGAAACCAGCACAGTATTTTGATTAATCTCCTCTTCTATTTGTCTGGTAAGAGAATAGTGTCAGTATTAATGAAAACAATTGTGACTAGTGCAGTCAGCAAGACCATCAGAGAATCTTCCACCATGTTATAATGGGAACCCATCACTAGAACCACCTTAATTACAGCAATTATCTCTTGAAATGTCTGAGTAATTCTTAACATTGATCTGATTTGAAATAGAAAATTTCCATTACGTAGCAAGATGTTAAACAAGGCTTTGCTGTGTAATTACATGGGCTAAAGTAACTATGAAAGTCGATTTTGTATGAAGACTACACTGACTGCTAATGAAAACATCTCATTTTCTGGTACCTGTATTTTCAGTATTTCCATGGAGAATTGAGTCTCATTTTAAGTAATATTTTCACATGGGAAAAGGGGGAGTGAAGAATGCAGTTATGGCCACTATAAGAGAAAACAAGAGAACCATTTGTTAATGCCAAGAGACATCTACAGGGAGCTCCAGCTGGGTCCCAGAGGTAAAAACATTTCCCTGACCTGTCTTTCTTAGCTTACAATCACTGATTTTCACAAACTTGTTTCATGATAAAGCATCCTGTTTGCTGCCTGCCATATTCTTAGCCTTTACTCTGGGTTCAGGCACTTCAATTTATTCATTCAAAGTTGCTCTAGTCCATAAAAATACACCCTGAAGGTATGTTGGACACCTTGCATAGACGATGGCAGAACCAGGGTGGATGTCTCTGCCCAGAAAAAATGCTGGGTGCAATAGCACACACATTTGTGTGGACAAATGTTCAGGCTGCATCTCTGACATCATGTGGTGTCTCTTTAGCTGAACTGTTTCAGGAAAAAAATAATTCAAGTGGATTTTAGGGAGGCACCACAGCCCATAAAAGAAAATATTATCAGGCAACATGTCTGGGGAATGGGTGTCTGCTCCAGGCTCAGAGAAACCAGGTTTGGGGTCATTGTTCTCCCCAGCACTGTAGCTATGAATCTGAAATGTTTTCAACCTGCTCAATCTTACCAGGGGAGGGCTTCTGCTGTGGATGATGAGAGCACATAACTGCATATTCAAAAGGAGTAATTTTGGTTTGGAAGTGTACTTTCAAGGGGTATATTCATGATAACAGCCATCATGATCCCACTACAGGAGAACTGAAGGTTCTGATGCCCACATGCAGTGTGAGGGACTGTATGGGTTGCACTTTACTCTGAACCTGGTTGCCCCTTTGAGGTCCTCCTGCACTGGACCCTGGATTCAAAACCTAGGGAAGGATCTCCAGAGGAAATACAGGGAATTTAAGCCTTAAATTAATTTTCAATCCAGCTGCGGCTTGCATCCCTGCAGTAATGTTTGTTCAAACTCTTCCATGGTTCTGTTTTGTAATCAACACTAGAATGTAAAGAGAGAGAAAAGGGTCACTGCCAAGGTGGTGTGAAGAAATCACCCTTCCTGCGTCTCTCTGTGATTTGGGAGATGAGCTTTAATGACAGAAGGTGCATGGGGCAGCCACAAGATGAGTCCTCTTCCCCCACCTGCCGCCAGCCTGCAGAGCCCCCTTAGCTCCAATGGAGCACAACCAGCTCAGGATGGTAGAAGAAATGGCTGTGGGTATGTTTCCAGACATATCCTAAAGCTTTTAAAGATGAAGGCTTCTAAATTAAATAATGACACTGGTACAAAGTGGCGGCATGGAGGCTTGCTCAGGTTCACACCTCAGTGAAATACCTCTTGCTCTGAGAGAGGCTGTTGTCTGCTTTACACAGATAAAGGGCCGTTACAGAGTTGTCAAGGGGCTTCTGGCAGCTGATAGAGCTAAGGAGAACACATTCTCAGTTTTTGATTCCCTGCAAGTCTCATATAAAACATTACTCCCAATGCCTCAAAGAGAGGAGCATAGGGATATGCTCAGCAGTTTTGTTTAGGTGGCTGTTTGAATAGATTGCATCTGTCACTTTGGCTAATATGTCTCTTAACTTTGATAGTGTGACCAAGAAGTTTTTATTTATTACTGTTAATACTTAGGAAAGGGGTTAATTTCTCCAGAATATTAAAATTAGGAGCCAGGAGACTGCTGGGGTGTTCCGTGCCAGGGCCAAGGAGAAGCCTGGAAAAATTTTGGTTTTAGATGAGTGTTATAAATATGGTGAGCCGAATCAGAATTGAAAAAGATCAATTTTATTTTCTCACTAATGCGAATTGAAGTACAGAAAAGAAATAAAAACACAACAAAAACCCCAACCAAATTCCAATGAAACAGCTAAAATTCCAAGCCACAACAAAGATCAAATTCAATTGAATTGGGAGGCGAACAGAGGACCGGCCCGTGCCAAGTCCCCCTTTCATTCGCTCCGCCGTCCTGCTTTTAGGGTCCAGTTTTTATACTTTTTATTTCCCTCCAGGCAGGGTTTTCCTTTGTTTGGGGCAGGATTATGAGATTCATGGATCCTTCTTTTTGGATTCAAACTTCTTCCTGAGTGGAATCAGAATGGTGTCTGCGGATTAACTGTAAATCATATTGAGATTTAGAGTGAGGTCCCTTAGCCAGACAGAAGGATGGCCATTGGAAGTTGGAGCTTGTCTCGAAGCTGATGGTGGGGTGATTTGGCCGAAGAGACCCAGCTTCTTTCATTTGTAGATTGAGGAAGACATTCCTCAGTCCACCTTCTCCTCCTGTGATTCTGTCAGCACATTCCCTCTGCCTGCAATTCTTTAATTTCTCATGCCCAGATTAATATACAGTGCCTATTTACAACAATGAGGATCCAGGCAGCAGCTGGGTAGCAGAGCCTGGAGGACCATAGAATCTCTGGTTTTTAGATGAGCCTTGATTTAGCTGAGAGACAGCAAGGGCAGCTGGTTGCTGCATACTGCGGGAAGATCAGTGCCTTTTCAGACCTGCTAACCAGATCATTGGGAAACCCACAAAGGCACAGGAAATTCAGGCCAACCCATTCATTCTTCAGTTCCTCCTGCAAGCAGAGACAACACAGGCGATGGCTCAGATGAAACACAGAGCTTGCCCAGGTTTCATAATAACTTGATTTTTTTGCCTAAGACCTAATTAATGACATCATTGAAGGCAACTGTTTCTGTCTTCCGGATAAGTAAATGTGCATAGGAGCATGGACATGAGTCTGGGACATCTTCTGATCACTAAGCTGAGCGTGATCTGCTTGGGTTTAGGCTGTGTAGGAGATCCTAAACAAATCAATAAATGCTTCCTATCTATACTTTTATCATAGGGCACAAAATGCTAATATAGGTGGCATATTACAAGGACCTTAAATGATTGATACAATGACAAGATGGCATTTAGAGACTCATTCTAGAGTTTCTTTAACCATCTCTGTCTAATACATTTGTCTTTGCAGTAAGGATTTCTTTTCATGTCTAAACAATGGAAGGTTCTATGGGCTTGCCATTGACAAAGTTCAGAAAGCTGTGTTTTAGTTTTTAAGAACTAGAAATTGCCTGATGTTAAAAGGGTCTTGTTGGTGTTAATTATAGGTTCCAATAAATTATCGTGTTCTGCCTTCTGTTTTTCTGACTATGAAATTTAGCATGTGTTTGCCCTGGCCACCGTTTCCACTCTCTGGCTGACAGGATCCTGAAGTGCTATTGCCAACACCAGGCATGCAGTGCTTATGAATCAGGTCGCACCAGATTGAGCAGCTGGCTTTAAAACTGTAAAATTTCCATGTTTTCCTTCTCTCACTGCCCCCCTGCACCTTTGCCTTGTTTTTCCTTTTTAAAGCAACTCTAAAGTGGGACTCTTTCTATCCTGTCTTCTGTGTCTGAAACCTCTTGGCTGTCACATCCACAAACTTTGCTCTTCCTTGATTCACTGCTCTGGGAGACAGAGAAATCCAGTCAGGTAGGTGGAAAGAGGAAAAGAAAGGTGAGAGTATGCCAGTTCAAGGCAGAGGGATATGCCATGCCATCACCAAACATGCATCCTTGCCTGAATTCACACCTTTAGGCACCTCTGTCAAGAAGTGCAGCTCTTCCCCTGTACTGAGGAGTTGTCCTGGAGCTGCTGGGGTGTTGGTTAAAATCTCACCAGGCTCCCATCAGAGCTTGAGCCCAGTGAAGCAGGGAGCTGTACAGCTTTTCAGCCCACACAGAGAAGGGCAGGAAGGATGGCATCAAGCACAGTCCTGACAGATGCCTGAGACTTTCCCCTCACTTTCTCTCCACTACCTTTGAGGTTGCTGGTGCTGGAGGTGTCCTCTTTTGCAACCTTGATATATATTTTGTTGGCCACATTCCTAGTTTTCAGAAGTCCTCCTGATCCTGCTGGGCCTTTGGAAGCAGGAGTGGACATTGCTTGGACTCAGTCATGGGGAACCATATTCCTGAGGCTGCTACTGACCACATGAGATCCCCAAAAGCTATGTGTGAGGAGCTGCAGCATACAAGCTCAGGAACTCCTGTGTACCTCTGGCATTTAACAGGATTCCAGGGAAAATGCTCCAACAGTGGGGAAGGCATTGCCTCTCAGCTGGAGGGTATTTGGAAAGGAAGATGCCAAATGCCTCATCCCAAAGTACAGAGTCCCCCAGGGCTGTCTGGAAAGATGCTGTGGCTGGCCCCAGTTGGAGCAGGTAGTTGAGGAGCCAACAGACCCTGGCATCTGTCACACAGCTTTTCCCTAATACATTTCCTTACATCCAGTACCTTACAGAGGAGCACCAGTAGTACACAACTGATGGCCCAACACCAAAACCCTTCAAAGGGAGGCGACAGCTCACATCAGTGGGATATTTATCCTTTCTTCAACTTTAAGCTTTTCTTTTCAATTCATTTTTTCCATTAAAAAAGCAGCAAAAAATTCTTTCACAACATATGTATTTGTTGATGCCAATTTTGCCATTTCATCATCGAATAATCTAGGTTGGAAAAGACCTTTCAGATCATCAAGTCCAACCGCAGCTTTTCATCAGAAAAAAAACCCCATTACACTTCAGCTCTAATGTCATAGCAAAACCACAGAAATGTCTCACTTTGGCATAGGACAATATCAGTAATTTTTCGAAAGTGATAAATTTGGGAAGGAAGCAGAAACTGAGACAAAGTCTCATAGCTTTGTGGAGAAGTTTCAGTGACAACAGGCAGCACTGAGGCAGTGCTGTTACTTGTAGCCCCTCTCCCTGGATCCCACAATGTTGGAAGGACATCCCTTGGTCAAGGGCACCTGGCAGTGCTGACAAGCCTGCAGAACTTCCGAGCTCCTATGCTCTTGGACCTTTTTATCACTTTTCTTGTCCTGTCCCTGTGCCTGGCAGTGCCTCTGGGTGCTGCTCAGCTGTTGCTTTTCCTGCCCCAGCTACACGATGTCTTTCTTTAGCTTTGCAAATAGGCTTTCCTTGTTTTTCTGATCTCTTCCTGCTCTGCTTAAGGAGTCTTAAATCACTGCGTCGTAACTGTGTCTCGGGGGGATTTGGGGTTCAGACATGGGTTATGTGTGATAACAGCTCTTCATGCCAGCCACAGCAGGCTGACAGCAGGGAATACAGGTTGTTTCAAGAAACAGCTTGGGAAAAAGACATCTTGCTTTTTCTGGAGATACTAGGTCTGTCCAGGCTGTTTCACAAGGTAGGATGTGCTGTAGGAATCAGCTCCATATGAAATGATGCAGATGGTCCCTGCCAGGCACAGCAGCCACCAAGCATGGACCCTTCTCAGATGTCACGTAAATATCTCAGGTTCACTTATGGCCAACAGTGTCATCAAGATGGCTGATTGATCAACAGCAACATTCACCCTTTAGGTAGCAGACTTGGACATTTCCCAGGTCAAATCCTGTCCTCATGTCAACACATCCAAGCCCATTAATGTTAACTGAGAAGAAATTCAGCCTCAAGTCTGTAAGGGACACCACAAATGCAATAGCCTGGACTATGAACTCCCCCCCTGAGCCATTTAAAGCCATCCAGCAGTGATGGGAGTTACACAGAGATCCCCACAGGGTGGAGAAGCACTGAGGAGAGATGAACTCCCTTCCTGTTAACTTGGTGGGCACTGCTTCTCCTCAGCAGCAATGAAAAAACACAGGTCCCCAAAACCATGTTGTGTGTGGGTAGAAATGGATCTGAAAAGGCTGATGGATTGGTCAGTGACAGAGATGTTTCTTACCTTAATGGAAGAATAACAAAAAGAAATGGCTTGTGTTAGCAACCTCTGTGTGTATCTTCTGCTGCATAATAATGTATTTGTAACTTAAACTATATACCTGTACACCATCTCCTTCAGGAGATTTTCTGGTTTTCCTTTTTTTAAAGACCGTTTCAGTAAGGATCAATTTCCTATCACACCGTTAGGGTTTTTTCTGAGTTTCAGTAGGGGAGGAGTCACATGGTAGCTGCTAGCTCCAAATTTCGGCAGGCTCCTCCATCTCTGATTTGAAACATCAGCACAGCTAACTTGGTGTTCACAGAAAAATAATAGGAAACTCAGCTGATTTTAACATGCATAGATAGGCTCCTGAACCACCCAGACATAAAAGACTTCACACAAATAATTGGTGGTGAATAATTGAAGCAATTAAAACATCCATTTTTCCTATCCATAGGAGCAGATCATTCATTTCTGATTGCTTCAGCACTTTCTGGGGGATCTTTGATCAGCTCTATAAAGCACACTGTACATTTCCATTTTCTGCTTCAGATAAGTTTTATCACTGGGCCAAAGGCTTAAGGAATTAATTTAGCCCATGAGTCTGTCAGGCTTAGATTTCAGTGTAGGAAGAAATAGAAATCTCTTAAATGTCAAAGCCTTCACTTTAAGGGCCATGTAAGGCTGCCGTAGGTGCCCTGCTTTGAAAAACAAGTGCATACAAAATGCAGCACTTGTGTGCAGAGATAACAAAGCCTATCACTGGGACAAATGCCTCAGACAGTTGTTCTTGTTTATTTAACAGTCCTATTAGAGACTTTTAGGCCACACCACTAAATAAGCAGGTCTGTGTCCACTTGCTTCTGTGAGTCTTATTGCAGTAAAGGGAGCTCTTTGAAAGAGCAGGAAATTAGTGATTCATTAATTTAAATTGCTGCACATTCCACTTGAGAGTTGTGTTAATGGTACTCAGCGCATCCAGATCTCAGTTCTTCTAACATTCCTGTAAATTGCAATACTACATCCATATAAAATCATCACAATGCAGAACATCAGCTTTGAAAAATCTAACTGGTTTTTTACCTTAGTGGAAGTGTTCCCAGTGTAGTTTTCCAGTTGGAACTATTTCACAACCGTAAAATTCACTTACCACAAACCAATGTGAAAGGCAGACTTCAGTTAGTCTCAAGCATACGAAGAAGGAAAGAATAGAGATCGGTAGTCCATGATCTTTCAGCCTGTACTTCTGGCTTTCACATTTCTGCAGAAAATTTTGCATGGGCTAATATGAAGACAAATTATAGCTTTGGGTAGGCTTTTATTTTTATGTCAGAGCTGTTTTCTTGTCAGCACAGAATCTATAGGTCTGTTTTGCTGTACGCTAAGCAACATGACAAGTGTCCATTTTGCACTGTTCATCCTCTCCCTGCTCCTTTCTAAAGAAAGTAACTATGTGTGTAGCATTACAGTGTGGTAGGATTTTGTAATTGATATAAGGGACTGCAAGGAAAAGTAGTCCCAGTTCACAGGTTAAATCAGTCCTGTGGATATCTGCAACAGATGTGAGCTAATTAAAATTAACATTAAATGAAATTAAATTTAAATGAACTACATTGTATTTGAAAATCCACTTGAATTAAATGAGTCCTGTTTCCTTCCCTTTATTTTTTCTATTACTAATATTGCCATTTAAAGGTCACACTATTTTCTGAAGGCTTTTCATGAGGTTTGTTGTTTTGCTGGTGCTTCTCAAATCCCACAGTTCAGATGTGCAGCAGTCTGTGCTTGCATAGTTGAACCCCCTTGTCCACAGACATGACCCTTCGTGCAAACAAGCATTTGAAACTACAAATTAGAAAATTAGATTCAACTGCCTCATGCCATTCAAGGAAATGGCCATTTCATGCACAAATTAGAGGTTTTGCCAAAAAGAACATACACAGCAACATGGAGAAAGATGGGCTGAAAATGCCACCCTGTACAACACATGCACACAGCACCCAGGCTGGCTCTGGGACATGGTCTATTTATTGCTGCACCTGCAGTGGGCTGCACAGGCATTCCTTTATGATCTCCAATTTGGGTTAAATGCAGTGTATTTAACTGCAGTCAAACTTCCAGCCTGTGGGGCTCCTAGGGCTTTCCATAACTTTGCAAGGATTTGTTTTTCTGGTTTTTTCTTTGAATAAAGAAAAGCAGAGTTTTTGAGGTATGTGTCAGAGTGCAGCTCTTTCTAAGAAGGATATGGCCCATAACGTCTTCTAAGTATCAGCTTAAGCTTCTCTTAACCTTTATTTTCACAGGCACAGTGCACTCTGTTTACTAATGCCAGGCTAGGAAGGTTTCCATCCTGGGGTGATGCTTTTGTGATTTTGACTACAGTATCAGTTGACATTTGTACCTCCAGCCCATGGCATGTGGCTGAATACCTCTCAGCCAGACCCAGAGTTAGCACAAAGCTGGAATCTCACAGGGCCCAACCTCTGCCAAGTCAGGCTCTTCCCTCATGTCAGTCTAATATGCCAATCTCCCACCAGGGAGGGAATCCCTGTGTTCCATCTTCACTCTAATTTCTGAAGACACAGAGCGTCCCTTCTCATCCCTTTCTTTTTTTTTTTCTGTGCTTCTCTCCTGTAAGAATCAGCACTTAGTTTCCTATTTGTAAATGATGCTGAAGGATAACAAAACTGTGTTTATGGCAGTTGTGCTTAGCAGCCGTAACAAGGGTCTGTTTTATTCATAACTGGAGAAAAGGTAGAAGTGAAAGCCAGGAGATTAGTTCAGGTAATTACAGCAGGTGAAGAATCGGGTCTCCATCAGGAGGCTTTCATTGCTCCTGTCCCACCTTGCATGAACACTGGGAGCCAGTGTTAAACCAACAGAGAGCTTGAGAGGAATTATCAAGGCTTACTCTTTTAACCTGCTTATCCTGCTCCCCACAAAGCTCTTGCCCAGAGCGCTCCCAAACACCACTTGTCTGACAGGGAAGGGAGGTGCGTGGGCGCTCAGCAGGGTTGTGGGTGATGGGGAATCAGTGGAGCACAGCAGCAGCCTTAGTGCTGCATCCTCAGCTCAGAGGCTGCACAGCAACTCTTTGGCACAACACAAGTTGAACATCTTTTAAGAAGCTGACCAGCGATCACAACTCAGTGTCACGAGCTTCAGCTCTTTTTCTGGAGTGGGGCTGGAATGTTCACTCAATGCTACAAATGCCACATTGATACCTTCCAGTCATTCGTAACTGATCAAACTCTGAGTAAATATTTTACTGAAGACACTTAAGCATCACAGTAGATGAATTCCTAATTTGTAGTCTAGGAACAAATGTAGAAAAGTTGTGATATGCTTTACGCTGACTGTGATTTCAAAATAAATCATGCACTCCAGAATTTTTTCATGGTTTCTTACCTATCTTATTTAGTCTGTTCTGCTTAAATTAATATTTCTGCTCACGTTGGTATGAGGACAGAGCCACAGCCTGCAGGTTTGCCAGCCTTGCCTGGCTCAGGAGGACTTTCCAGCAGGTACAGTTTGGGCTGAGAGCACCTTGCCTCTGACTTGAAGCCCTGTGTACCAAGGAGACATCAGTGCTGGTAACAGCTTTGGTGTGCAACAGGGCTTCACAGACAGGAATCCAAAATGCAGTTGTAACTTGAATTAGACAACCCCAAATTTCTGAGGGCAGCATGTATCAGCCAGACATAACTATACATAGTGGTCATGTATATACAAACATTTTAACAAAAGCGGACAGATTAAATGCCAGAATTCCGGTATAGGAACTAAGCATGTGCATATTTATTTTATTTGGAGGTTGCATGTACTTTTCAATCAAACAAAAACAACAGGGATGTCTTATTAGGAAAACCATGATGGAAGCATGCATGGGACGCCAGAGACAGTAAAATTGCCCCCTAAGCAATTCAAGTCTTCTGAAGGTTTGCTTTACACTGTAATTTAACATTTCTGGTGTAAGCAACTCAGTCAGACTGACATTTAATTTTGATGGTTTGGAACTGTGGAGCCACTGCACTGGAATAGCTGGCTGCCACTGAGTCTGGTCCAGCCTGCTCCAGCGTCCAATTTCTGCTGTTGGCAGGGAAAGAAGGCTTTGACATAGCTTGTCCCCAGCTGCAGGACTAGCCAGCATGCATCTGCCAGCCACGTGGCCAGGCAGCTCCACGGGACTGCTAGGTAGAGTCTCTGAGTAAACAGTGCCTGGCATTAACAGCACCTTTTGGACTAACCACTTGTTAAAGTTATCCCACATAATGATTAGTTCACAGGTGGTAATTATTAGTAACAAGCAATTATTAAATTACACTTGAAAACCTTGTTGTGCCAGCTTCTGAATAAATACATCTGAGGAAAAATGTCCCTGCCCTGAGTTCTTAAAGCCTTGTTTGGTTACTGTTCTCAGGGTGTGGCCAGAAGAAAAAAAAACAAATCACAAAATATGTTTTGAGCTTTATGGTTCAGGGGAAATTCTGTACTAAGCACTTGCAAATTCTATGTGCCCCTCAGCTGCTGGGTATCATGACTCACAAAGGTGAGCTGGTAGAGGAGAGAAGTTTGCAAAAAGCCTTGCAAAAGAATTTCGAGACAGCATTCCATATTATGACATAGAGTCATAGAATATTTTAGGTTGGAAAAGGCCTTTAAGATCATTAAGTCCAACCATTACCCAGCACTGCCAAATCCACCACTAAACCATGTCCTCAAGTGCCACATCTACACATCTTTTAAATACTTCTAGGGATGGTGACTCCACCACTTCCCTGGGCAGCCTGTTCAAATGGCTAACCATCCTTCCTGTGAAGAGATTTTTTCCTGATATCTAATCTAAAGTTCCCATGGTGCAACTTTAAGCCATTTCCCCTCATCCTGGCACTTATTACCTGGGAGAAGAGACCAACCCCCACCAGCTGCAACCTCCCTTCATGTAGTTGCAAAAAGCAAAAACGTACAAAAAGGCTTCTGAGCCTCCTTTGCTCCAGGATAAATGCCCCCAGCTCCCTTAGTTGTTCCTCAGAAGAGTTGTGATCCAGACCCTTTGGCAGCTCTGTTCCACTTCTCTGGGCACACTGCAGCACCCCAATGCCCTTTTTGTTGTTAGGGGCCAAAAACTGAACACAAGATTTGAGGTGAGGCTGCACCAGTGCCAAGTACAGAGGGATGATCCCTCCTCTGGTCCTGCTGGCCTCACTTTTGCTGATACAGGCCAGGGTGTCATTGGCCTCCTTGGCCACCTGGGCACACATTGGCTCATGTTCAGCTGCTGTGGACAGGCATCTCCAGGTCCTTTTCCACCAGCAGCTTTCCAACCACTCTGACGCAGCCTGTAGCACTGCCTGGGGTTGTTGCGACCCAAATGCAGGACCTGGCACACAATGTCCTACATTTGGCCTCAGCCGATTGATCCAACCTGTCCAGACCCGTCTCCAGAGCCTTCCTGCCCTCCAGCAGAGCAACATTCTCACACAACTTGGTGTCATCTGCAAAATAACTGAGAGTGCCCTTGACGTCCTCATCAGGTATTATACAGGACTGGCCCCAATGCAGTCCTAGGGGACACCCCTTGTGACTGACCACAAACTGGCTTTACCTCCAGAGATACTTAATGCCTCCTTTACCTCAGTGTTTAATAGTAAGACCAGTTTTCCTAGGAGCACAGCCCCCTGAGCTGAAAGACAAAGGTGGAGAGCAGAGTGAAGCATCTACAATCCAAGCAGAAATTATCTACACCACTGAGACACACACAAGTCTAGCATGTGTGTTAGAACAACCCCATGCAATGCTACAGGCTTGGGAAAGAATGGCTGGAAAGCTGCCTGGAGAGGGATAAGCACATCCAACATTTTGAAAGAAAGTGTGCAAAGCATTAAATAGCTGCAAAATATAGCAAGACTAAGTGATGACATATAGATGAAAAGCATCCTTTCACTCCCTTTAGCCTGATTGGAATGGTTTCTATGCAGTTGCAGGGTGGATTAAAGACAGGATTTGGACAACATAGTATCATGGTCCCAGGGGGCTAGTTATTCAAATTTATCTTCATATAATCATTGCAGTGTACAGCGTAAAATAGGAAAAGGATTTAAATCTGTTTCTGTCTAGATACGTTTCCTCATCACAGAAAGCACCACCAAAATTTGAAGTAGAGAAAGTATCCTACCACCACTGGGATAGACAGCAGCTCATTTTGATGCTGGAGTGGACTGCTGGCTGTCTGCAGAGTGGGTGACCCTTTCCTTTTAGCATCAGGATCTCTTTCTCTTCTGAGTCCTTAATTTCAAGTGAAGATCATAAAAAGGCAAATCCTCTTGAGAGGTGTGTTTGTAAGGCAGCTGTGAAAACCCACCTGGGCAGAAGCAAACCAGACAAATGGGGTCCCAGCAGGTCCCAGTACTATCTGCTCTGAAGAAACACTCATGTCAGGCTTGTTCCCTTAAAGCTTTCCATTACCTTATGAAATCTACTATCTTATTTTGCCTGGGACCATTTTCTCATTAAACATCAACATCCTTATTTTCAAAGTAATGACATTTAAAAGGTATTGCCACACAGAGGCCAAATTAGATCAGGGTCACTGCCGTGCCAGGCACTGTGCATGCACAGAAATAGATGCGTGGCTGGGAGGACTCTCCCTCTCTTAACCTCTTCCTACCAGACCTTCAGGCTTTGTTGAAGCCTGGTGGTAGGTACTGTCAGCATCTGGCTGACCATGGGCTGGGGAAAATCACATGCAGCTGTGAAGAGGTCGAAACTCCCTTCAGCCATGTATGGCTCATCGCTTTAAAAATTCAACCTTAGCCTGACCAGAGCTACTACCAGGAAGGTCAAGTAAACCTGTTTCAAGGGCACAACTAAAGCAGTGCAGAGAGCCCTGTCTGCTGGGGAGAGAAGATGGACCCAGAGTCATGTGCTTAAGCTGTGTAAGCTCCGTGTGACAGCATCAGCCACAGCATCAGAAATTCCATCCCTTATGAGGCAACTGCTGTTCATAAAATATTAGGTGGAAATTCATTAGGCCAGAGGAAGTGTCCTCTGTCCTTCTATGCACAAAGCACTCTTGTCCTTTGAGCAAAAGCCTTTTTATACTCCTATGCTGCTCTTCTTCATGCTACCGAACATGTTAATGCACTGAAGTCCTTTCCTACAGTACTATGGGAGTCCATTATTCCTGAGTTGGTAAGAGAAATTTTCAACTACATAGGTAGGCATAATTCCTACATCATCCATGGACTAGTCTATTGTCCGTTAGTGGTGATAGGGAGGCAAGTTGACCTGCTTCCTTCAGTTTGCACTGTGAAGACCTTCCTCTAATATAAAGACATACCCAGTGCAGAATACAAAAATCAAAATATTAAATCCTTTCCACTTTATCTGGGCTCTCTCTGTGATAAGAGGTTTCCAAAGGCCAGGAATTCACCACAGAGTTTGAATACCCTTTGACTGATTGTAATCCTATGGGGTAATAGTGGGGAGAACTCCTCACCAACCATGGAGCTTTGAATTCCCTGTGGAAGGATGCCTGGAAAACAGCCATGACACTCCATTTCCTGCAGAAACTATAGAGGGGAAGGAGACAGCTGGGCAGACAAATTTATTCTCCTTCAAAATGTCCTCCAAAGGGTGCCCTGGGTCAAGGTACTCCATGGCTGGTGAGTGGCTCCATAGCACCGAAGTTTAGTTGACGAAATTCATCTCATCTCCTAAAAAAACTGCACTGAGCAGAAACCTCAGAGGGGAAAAAAGTGACAGATGTTAACAGCAATTACTGTTTTTACAGATAAGTGTGGTCACTGGTCCTAAGCCAGATTTTAATACAGTGTGAGCTTGTCTTCTTTGATAATATTTGTACTTCATCCTAAATCCCAGGTCATGGTAAAGCTCTAAAGTAATTTATTGCTCATTTCCCTTCTGTTATTTTTAATTAACTTGGGGATTCATGAATGTACATTTTCTATGTTCTTAGAGGAGCTGAGGTGCTTTTCCTGCTGTGTGGTGCCAGCTGAGAAGACAGGATTGTATTAGGTCTCACTCACATTTATCAGTTAAGCTACACGCTAAAACTGCCCTGCCATCACTCATATATTTAGATGTACAAAGGAAGGGGTGAAAACATATGGGGAAATTCAAGTTCTGTCAAAGTCCCTGGCCCTTGTCTTTCATGGGAAGGGCTGTATCCGGGCCTCCTGCAGGACGTCCCTTACCCTGACATCCCAGTTCTGGCAACTAAAATCAAGGCCATGATAAGCTCTTCAGGCTACATAGGGAGTTCACAGCAAAAAGTTGGTATCCCAATAAGAAGAAAACCTGTAAGAGAAGGTTTCCATGCTTGGCCATAGCTTTGCTCCTAGAATACATGGACTTGTGTAGGGCAGAGCACCAGTTCCCTGGGCTCTGTTCTAAGCTGTTCGCTTAGCTATGAATTCACAGAGAAAGTTAATGAAGCCAACATTGGTTTCCTAATTTCAGCTGTTCTGGGCAGCATCATAGACTTAATGTGCAGCTTCAGCTATCTGAGCCCTCTAAAGGAAAGACAACAAGAATGGTATTTAAAGGAGACCATTTGCATTCAGAACTATTTAGGTGCTTCTCAGCGAGGGAGCTTTCAAGAACAGAATACACATTCTGGTTAAAGCTTGCCAAGCAACCTGACTGAGGCCTGTGAGGCGTTTGCCAGGCTGTTTGCCCCAGCACCTGAGCAGAAGCAAAAACACCCTTGCTGATGAGGGTAGGTTTGCTGTGTAACCTGGTTACTCTGCTCAGGCTCGTTTTGGCTTCCAGGCAGCTCCTTTCCCTGGTCCATATGAGCTCTCTCTCTGGTGTCATTAACATGCCTTGCATGCAAATGACTGCAATACACCCTTGGAAAGAATTATTTGCTTACTTTTAATGAGGTATACTGATAAATAAGCAGATTATAATGTTGTTTTTGCCTTAATGCTGTTGTGAATGTTTAACTAACTCACTTAAATGTGAGTTACTGGTGTCAGCTGAGTCAAGAATCTTCCAGTATCCCTTTTAAAGACAAATAATTTAAACCAGACATAGGCAGAAAAAGCAGTAGCAATTTAGGCTTGCTTGACTGACTGCTCACACTCATGGGAAAGCCTACCTGGCCTTGAGGCACTCCTGGGAAGGAGGGCAGGCTGGAGTATGGCACTTCCCAAGGAGCCCCCTGGTGAAGCTGCAAATGCCACATGGGGTTATCAGTTGAATATTGCTGGTCTAGAAGTCATTAAACCTCTTAATTTTATTTCTTGACTGTAACCTAGAGATAAGGTTCTTGCTGTGATGAATGTGTAGGAGATGCATAATTAGGCTTCCAGTAGCACACAGATGATGCAGTTTTCCTTAGTATTTAAGGCTGAGGCTGACAACTCAGCCTTTGCCAACCAATATTCTAGCCTAGGAGTATACCTTAATCATGCCTTGGATAGCACAGTCTAACTGCTGACAACGTTGTATTTGTGCTATTATTTCTCATGTTGTATACACTGAAAACAAAGCATTTCAAACTGCAAAGCACAGCTGGTGTAAATTAAAAAATACAGTTGTTACCAGGAAACAGCTGATCAATATGCAGTGCCATGGGAGCACATGGAGAGTAAAATGAGCCTAGGCTAGAATAAAGTATTGGCAGGAGCCAGGGTATTCTGCACTTGGGGAATGGGAAAAATATCCATAAAAGGAAGGAATGGTTATAGATAAGAGCTTTTTCTACAAAAGCAAGGCTTCAACTCACCTGCAAAAGTTGAAATTCAAAACAGATTAACTGGACAGCATGGTCCTCTCAAGGAGTTTGGAGATTAACCATCAGAACAGGTCCAGATGCAGATCCAAGGCTGTTGACTTCAAAGTAGCAGGAGGACATCAGGTGTCCTCAGCTATCTCACGTGAGAAATTTGGACAGTGATAACAAACAGCAAAGCTTGCAGGAATGATCTGTCTAATTATTCCTTTCTGGTCTTCATTTAGCGTCATCAGGAGATCAACAATTCTCCTAGGTTAAAGCGAAGTGGCCTTGTTCTGCTGTCTTGTGAAAAGGCTTTTCTGTCTCTACAACTGTCTCGAAGACTGGTGAAGGCACTGAATATCCAGAAGTCATTCTGTTTGTCTCCCTGGGGGTTTTTTTGCAGAGTTACTCTTTACTGTTTTTAGGAGTTAAAAAAATCTCCTTTCCTTAGGGGATTTTCTTAGTGTTAAGTGTGTTCATTGCAGTAATGAGAAAAAGAATTTTCTGGCAGACATTTCCTCTTTCCTTGATTAAACACCTTCTTCTCTTGCTCATCTCTCCCAGATAAACAACTGGGACCATTTACAAGAGTAAATAATAGGTATTTGAAAGAATGGAGGTTTATATCACATATTTTCTGCTTCTATTATCTTTCATACTTTCTCTACACTGTGTAATAAGGTATTTTATGCAAACATTAGGCCACGGTTCTAGAACAGGAAAGTTCCTTGAAAAATTCAGTTTGCATGTGGTTGTGGCACCTAAGTAAGTCTGTGCTAATCTTCAAACAGTAGAAGTACCCCTACAAAAAGTAAATCTAAGTGAGGTTTGGGGGTTTGTTTTATTTTTCTTTTTGCATGTTTCCCCCGTGGTCCTTCTTTAATGCTGTTTATGGTAAAAAAGCATTTTTTGATCAACCAGGGGGTTAGTGGAAATTCTTTCTGCTCTTATACACTGGACCCCTTGCAGAGAGTGAAAGAGAAGAATCTGGAGAGCAGAATAAAATATTAGATTACAACTGGTGGACTAACAGGACAGATGCACAGGGGGTTCTGAATCTGAGAGGCAGAGAAATTATTCTAAAGAGAAAGAGTGAATTTCACTTCTTGTATGAGGAATGTCTTCACTTATCAATATTCTCTGGTTTGTGCAGACATCTTCACACTAATTAATCTGTCAAAGGAGTTGTTGTGCAGGATTCATAGAAATTTAGTCAATCCTGAGTCTAGAAAAATCACTGTGATCTTTATCACTTTTCCAGTTAATTCTGTGCTGATAATGGCTTATATCTCACTGCACAAAATCTTTATCTTGCATTGCTCAATTCTGCCTGCCTTCCCTGGAGGACTAACACAAATAATTCCTTCTAGGTGGAACAACCATCACTTGATTAAGGTCTGAATCCTGCAAACATATAAGATTGTATTTAACAATCAATATTCTGTTCTCTAGATTTCATTCCCTTTGACATCAGGAGAGCTGTTCAGACAGGCAAAATGAAGTGTTTATATGCTTTGTATCAATATTAAGTTTTGCCCTTCCTTTTGCTATCAGTTCTGGCCCTCCCAAGTGCCTTGGAAAGCATGAGACTGTCCAAGCAGAGATGAGCCAAGAAATAAGCTCTGAACAATTAAAGGGGAAGTCCAGCTGTGCGCCCATGGCTTCTTCTTTCAAAGTTGCTTTTAACAGTGTAGCACGAGCTGTTTAGAACAGCAACATTTTCTCTGAGAGAGAGAGAATTTGTATCACAAAGATTAAATAATTCATTAAAGAAGCAGAAGCAAGCTCAGTTACAGGGTGTTTTCAGTCCTGCTCTCCTCCTATTACACAACTGCTGCAGACACACAATCCCTTTAATGCTGGCTGCTGATAGGAGAAGGTCAAAGCCTTTGGCTCCAGACAGAAGGATCCCAGGCACTTTGTCTGCAGCATAACAGGGAGGCAGAGGGCAATGAAGTGGTTGCTTCTGGCATGATTGAGTTGATGTAACAGAAACCTAGTTGGAAAACACGTGACAGTCACAGGCTGTGTTAATACAAGTGGGGAAAAATAGAGAACTACAGAAGCTGTCAACCATTGGGGTATCCCTGAGCATGTCTGAAAGCAGATCATGATGGAGGTGACTTTGGTGTGGTTAGTCTCAGGAGCATTGACAGACTACCAGAGGGTGAGGTATGGGGAAAAACCTGCAATCAGCTTTCATTCCACTAGAGAGAATAGTGTTCATTAAATTTTGGGGTCCTCTTGTTTTTGTCTTATGTCAGCTATTCTGCTAAATCAGGTAACACACTGAGCTTCTCTCACTTGAAAGTTTTACTTATCCATTGAGCATGAGCCTCCCTGAAGCTGAAGTCTTCCTCCCTGGGACAAAGGGGCTGAGTCACAGCACTTCTCTCCACCACAAGTGACCACAAATGCCCAGGCCAAGCAAGTACATTCAGTGCTTTGTGATGGGATGGGGAACAGGTGTAAAGGGCTGAGCAAGGGCTGAGAGCCAGAGACAACCCTGTGGGCTGTGAGCCTCAAACCTTTGTCCTGGTCAGGGAAAGGTACAGAGAGGAATCTGGTGACAGGAAACTTTAAAGATGAGGAGGGAAAACTGATGTCTGATTTCCCCCCTGCCTTGCTTGGTAGGGGATGTAATGCCAGTGTCATCAGCCTGCCAAAAACAAGAGGCTGGGTACCTCTCTAGATGACAATCAAGCTAGGGCTGCCCAAAACCAAGGCACCTTATCCTCAGCGTAAGCACACAGTGCCACAGACCAAGCTACTCCCAGGCTACATACTTTCCCCATGCAGAAAAACCATCTTCTAGGAATCAGGAGTCTCTTATCCTGAAGGATTTAGCTTTTGTAGAACACCAGAAGCATCATTAGCCAACCATGGGGACAACTTCTGCCAAACCTGGTCATCTTTCAGTCTCATCAGGAAGCACCATACAAACAGAACTAGACAGATACCAACAGTGTAGCTTTTTTGTGAATTTAGTGTGATGGACGTGTCCTGAGTGCACCTTGACGTGTCGGATGTAAGGATCCTTTACAAAGCGATACAAATGACGTCAACAGATTTAGATTCATTATCTTAATGAATTTGTAGCCATTAAAAGAGAAGCTGAGCCATGATCTTTTCTTTAAAATAAATTGTAGCAGCTTAAATGTCATAAAGACATTTAGAAAAAATTCCTTTTGCTTAAGGTATTCTATAGAAATGTAAGTTACTTAAATGTAAGTTCTTTTTCCCCACTCAGCAAAGACTGAATTGGCAGGTAGAGGAAGAAGTAATTTCCTGAGCTTTTGGGACAAAACTGCCTGGCATGACCAGGCCCTACATTTAAACTTCATAATTTGTAATAGTCATTCATGTTGTTATAAGAGAAGCAACAAGCTACAAAACCAGACCTAGGATATCTTGTACATAACCTGAATCAGAAGTAATGACCCCAAAGTGGACAGAATGGTAGAGGCCTGGATCTGTGAGTGCAATAAAGGAATTGTTGGCACAGCCCCTCCACTCTGTTTTCCTTTCTGCAGATCTGCTGCAGAGGTGCAGTAGCCCCAAGCCAACATGTGAGCGCAGTACCAGGAAACAACCTCACACCAACTTCGGGATGATGTTAAAGGAGAACAATTCAGTGAAGATAGAGAGCATGAGTTTGGCGACGTTGTGTGTCTGCACCTCCCTTCCCCTCGCTGCTGCACGTGTGCTCAGGGAGTTCCCCCCTGTGCAGAGGAGACTGCTCCAGGGTGGGCAAGTGCAGGGTCCATCCTCAGAAACAGTTCCTCTGGCACTTCAGCTTGGTTTAATCTCTTTAATCCTTTCCTCAACTGCCTGTTGGAAGCACAGAGGACAAAGCACCTTTTCTTTTTGCTTCGTGCTGATGAGGCATGGTGTCTTAATTACAAACATCTACCCCAGAGGCAGACAGATTACCTCTCCAGCCCCATTTTAGAGTGGAAGAGCTAGCTGTGCTCAAACACATTGATCCCTGTACGGAAACCACAATTATCTATACTGCCCTATGTTTTCTGCTTGTCTTTTAAGCTGAAGAATACAGAGATACAATGCTTCATTAAAAAAATTCAAACAAACCAAACAAGCACGACACAAAAAACCCGATTGTGTAAATGTTGGTTTTTTTAAAAAATCTATATTTGATATTTTTCCTGCAGTCATATCTTCTCTGATTGCATTCAATACTCCATTAATTTATTTACATACTGCATGTAAGTCAGTGTGGTACCTGCTGGTACAGATATGGATTAATGTCTTAAACTGTTCATCCATAGTGGGTGCAGCTTTCTTGAAAAACAGTTTTGTTTAATTGCATTTGGACGGTGGATGTTAAGACAGTGCTGTCCAGCACTCGGCTCAGGCTCAAGTATGCTGAGTGGGGGCACTATCCCTCAAAACACCTATTTAGTAAATTAAACTGCTTCTAGAGCTTTTTTTTATACATACTGTTGGACAATTCAGTTCTTTACACTGAATGTCTAACTAAAGGCACAGTGGAGAGCTCTGGTACCTGAAACTGGGATCTATTCCAAAGGTCAGGAGGTGGAGGATGGCTTGCAGGCATCAGACCAAGGTCTCTGCCATGATCTGTAGGAGTTTAAAGTACAATGCAGATGTGAGGGTTTTAGAGTTTAAAAAAATGTGCATATGGATGGACTTAATAAAAAAAAATCTTAATTTTGAATTAAAGTGAGAGGTGACCCAATACTTCATGTACTGAATCAATCAAAAGAGAAATAAGGCTGTAAGTTCACCTTCCTGTTTGTTATAAGACCACATACAAAGATGAATGACAGGCAGTGGCCTCATGCTGGCAGTTCGATAAACCAAGGCTTTGTGTATCTTATCACGTTTAATTAAGGCCTGAAAAACTTGTGGCCAGCAACACTTGTCTGGCTGTGTTCATTTGTAATTAGCATGTCAATCCCTTCCACTTAACTGGCTGCCGGTCTGAAAGTCCACGGCAGGCCACCATTCAAAACATGGACTTTTGGGTGGTGTTGGCTGCTAAGCCTTTTATGTCCCTGGTGAAAGAAGAGATGCCCTCTACTGCATTCTTCATAAATATTCCTGGCTCTCCCTGCCTCTGTTATTGTGTCTTGCTCATGTAGGATTTGATTGTTCATTTCTGAAGGCAATTTTAAAACATCTGGAAGCTATTACTTTGCTTTCGGGGATTTTTTTATACTCACCTTTTTTTTGCACTTCAATCAATTTCATTCAGCCACTGGGGACTCCAGAGAGCCTCTTTCTGAGCATACCCCAGCACGTGTGAATTAAAACATCATACTTTGCTTACTGCGATAGGGCAGGTTTTATTTCAGCTTAATCCTTAACTGATGTTCTCAGGCCTAATCCTGCTTCCCCCCTGTGCTCCTGTGCAGAGAATATTGTCCAGAGCAGGCTGCAAAAGCCTGCTGGATCTCTGTGCACTGCTCCAACAAAACCTGTGTGCCCAGAACCAGATTGTATTCACCATTTTCTTATTAATTCCTTCCAAATAGGTGGCTCCAGGACTACCATGGGGACCTCCTCCACAGGTCTGCTGGGAACTTCCCCATTACAGCCCACTGTCTCAGCATGGTATCTCCCATTGATACAGGGATTTTTCAGCTGCACCTGTGCAGATTCACCCGCAGCTTCTCTCCTGGTCTCCAGGAGCTGATGCTATAAAAAAGCCAAGGGAAAAAATGCCACCACCTGCTCATGCCCTCTGAGCTGTTTGTCTGGGGCTCCAGGGCACAACCACAGCGCAGGCAGTGCAAGGTCCCACACTTCTCCTGACTGTAAGCACCATCAGGAGTTTCACATGGAAGTGAAGGACACGCTGCTGGCTCCCGGGAGAGGAAGTTTCTGAAGGTGCTGCACGCTTTGTGTTCTAAGCATACAACATTGCTTGTGGGCCTTCTCACAGGACTCCTCATCCTTGGCTGCTTGATTCATCAAACATGCTCTTGTGTGGGTCCAGCCTAGCCAACAGGTCCTCTTTGCAAAACCTCTGTCCTGTGTGACTCCTGTGTGACTCCCTGTGCACCAGGGCACAGAAAGGTAACAGCACACTGCACTGGAGCCCCAGATGTAGGGAGCGTTTTTGACACTGGTACATGTTTTCAGTAACTATTCTCATTCTTGTTGTTCTCTTATATTTTGATGTTGACTTTTATTCAACACATACAATAGGAATGATTAAGTCTTGCAAGAAACATACACAAATTTACTGTGCTACTGGAACATTTCATCTGTTCCCATTGAACTAGGCTGGAGAAAGGGAAGACTATTTTCGTACACAAGGTTGCACTTCTAACTTTCAACCACATAAATAACAAAAAAAGAGTAATGTATGATATACAACTCATTCTCTGAAAAAGTCACCTCTGAAAAAAAACCCCTGATACAGCATGGTTTGGGATTATTACTTTTTCAAATTTCTTAGTTTTTTGAATCATCTAATTCAATGGGGGTTTTACGTCTCATCCAACTTTAAAACTTTTTGAAAGTTTTAAAATATACTCATTCTGACCCAAGGAAAAGGCATCTTAAAGCATCACACCTTTACATATAAGTGTATATGTACACACACTCACACACAGTAAGTCCATCTATTATAACACACACATAAATATATATTTCAATATACTTCTAAAAACAAAACCACAAGGAAAATCCTCTCATCTGCTTGACAGCTCTTTGTGTCTTTGACATATGTTTCTAATAAAGCAGTATGATGCAAAGTGTTAAACAATAGTTCTGTTGAAGTCAGTGTGGCTTCTGCCACTCATTCCCTGTAGGGCCAGTACTGCACTCCAATCTCTGCCCAGACCAAATTAACAGAAATATCACAAGCTTTCCACATGGGTTTGGATTCAGTGAGAACATCAAATCATCTGTGAGACCCCCTCCCCCCTCCCTTTCTGAGTGCTCTTAACAGCTTGAAAGGATCATCTCTAATGTTATTAGAAAAAGAGAAAATATTTGAATAATGTAATTTGCTGTTGCTTATGCATTTGCCTTATTTTCTGCTGTTGCAGTATAAAAATTAAAAGATATATTTCTGTATTTGCATATTATGTCAATTGAACACTTTTATACAACACATTGAATATGCCTCTCTAGCTTTGTCTCCAGGAGACAGAGCAAGTATCCCCAGATTGAGGGTAATATTGGGCACTTTGCAAAGTGTCTGAATCCAGAAATAATTCTGAGAAGTGCTGCTGCAGTGTAATTCTCTCTCTGCTTGCTTTTTGCTCCTTTCCTTCCATGAAAAAAAAAAAGTGGGGGGGTTATTAGAAACATTTCTGTTACCCATCTTCAAAATGGTTCTGTGTTAAAGCTAAAGGGAGACAGGAGACATTTCTCTCCTCATTATCTTCAGAGTGACCTCAGCACTGGTTTTGCCTATGGAATGCAGGGGTACATCTGCTCCACATCAAAGTTCATTCCACATTTTTCTGCCCTCTGTCATCCCATATTTGCAGTACATTCCCCTCTCTTTCCTTAATTTTCTTTTGCTTTTCCCCATTCTTGGCAGACTTCAAGGACACTGGGAAATTCACCATAGCATGTGTTACAAAAACAAAGAAGAATAAGCCTTTGTTATTTGAGGATCATCAGAACAATTTCTGATGAATTCTCAGCACTCTTGCATGTGGCCTGCTTTTCTAATGCTGTTATTCATATAATTTCCAATATAAACTCTTTCCATCTACTGTTTATTTTATTAGGTTTTGGTGAGCTTTGCTGGACATGGATTGCAGTTTGGATTACAAAGGTACCTTTAACGCTGCAACAGCAAACTGCTCTGTAAGACATGAGTTTTTCTTTTGTTTATGGTGCAAAGGTGCCAAAATACACACACACACACTAAAGAAAGTGTGACAAACCTCAATAAAGGTTGATTCCTCAGCATAGCACACAAGCACACACATCTACTAAAATGAGACACTGCTGAGCTCTCTGCTAGGAGATATGTTCCTCATATGTTCCAAGAAGGGTACAGGCAGATCGAATGCAGTATTTTCCTCACAAGGATGGAGCCAAAGATTATTTGACTCTGGCCTGACTAACCTATGAACCAATAGTGGTCAGAGTAAATTTAAAATGCCAGATGATTTTGTTGCCTGGTTTGCAATTTTTAGCCATCTGCACTGCATTGGAGATACCGAGGTTCTTGGGTTCCCTTTTTAAAAAGTTGTTTGATTTCTTTTAGGGCAATGTCTGGAGCTCATCTCCTAAAGGACTAAATGATTAGTGTTCTAAAGAACAGTTCTGGAACTGCACAGGTTTTAGTTCCACTCACCACCACAATAGTTTGTACTCTCAGGCTGCTCCCTGTGCCACAAGTTAGTGCATGCAATGTGCGAACTTCAGCTTCCTGTCATTAAAACTCCCACTCTGGCTGCAATATATCCATTTCAGATGCACTGGAATAAACACAAAAGTATTTTGGGGGTTCCACACTGGGCACAATGGAACCAGGCCACATAGTCTGCAGGTCAGGTGGAACAGGGCTGCCCTGGGGGTGGCTACCATGGGCAGCATGGATAAGACCTTTTCTGTGCCACGTGGCCTGGCCACACAAGTGCTTCATGTCCTGCCATAGATGTTGTGGCTGCAGTGATGTATCTGAAGACATTGAAAACTGCTCCACCAGTGAGGACAAGAAGCGTTATTCCTTCTTACTGCATAGTGAAGTACACAACATCCCTGAGCATCAATTTTTCTGAGCTAGAAGTGAACTGGGCTTCTATGATGGGTATATGGGTAAAAAGAAACATTCTGGGCATCCTCCCTATCCCTTCTACTCAGGCTACTCCTGCTGAAGGCTGGGTTGCTTTATCCCATGTTTACATGTTGGCCTCTCAGTACCAGAATGTAGCACTGATGGTCACAGCGGGCTAATAATTAGGTCTGCTTGTAAAATGCTTTGAGACCAACTTTTCCTTCTCTTCACACAAATCAGCTTACTCATCCATAACTAATTCCCAAATGTCTTCACTATTTGTCCTCAGCTACCTAATCCTCTATACAGAATCTGCATGCATAATTTGCATGGATTTGAGATGGGAGAGGAAGATACAATTTTAATTTTACTCAAACTCTTGGATGTGACTTTGGCATAGGAAGCTCAAAAACAAAGACCCCAAAAGGTCAACGGGGTCCTACTTCATTTGCACATCTTTTATCCCCTTCAGGCTTTTTAACAGATATCTCTCTCAGAGAACAAACTTGAGTCCTTTGTCTTTCCCTCCTGTTGCCTTTTTTGTCTAGGAAGGCCACTCGCTGGTGTAACACTGGATCAGCTTTCAACAGCTTCCCCAGTGTGACAAGGACCATTGCAGGGCCCAGATCACTATAAAGCAGGCATGGAAGAGAGTCTGTGGCTCTTCCCAAATTCATTGGTGGTGTGCTTTTTTTCATAGTTCCCATCTGCATTACATTTAGTGCCTCATTTTCCAGTCCCTTTTGTTTTCAGGAAAAGAGAAACAATTTGTGCCATCACACTGCATTTCTTGTATATAGTCAGACAAAGGGTAAATGGTGACAATCCATTGTGAGCATCCAGTGAGCCTTCTCTGAGCTCCTTCTTTGAATTCCAGGGATAAAAAATCCCCGATTTTATTTTATTTTATTATTTTTATTTTTTTTTTTGCCTGTGAAGAAACATTTCAGTTTCAATCTTGCCTTTTATGTTGTTCTGCTCTCCAGCCCACTGCTGGTTTCACGGAACACAAATAGTTGGAATATGCCATCTATGGGCCTGAGGAAGGCTTGCAAGCTCTAATAATTGGTTACAGAGGCCTGTTCTGCTATTTAAAGAGGGAGGCAAGCTGTATATTCCATTAAAGAAGTAATGGCAATGTTTGGAGACAACTCCCATCCCTCATCTTAAACCACTCCCATTCTAAATATAAACCTGCCTGGCCACAAAAGTGCTTCCTGTTAGCAAGCGAATACTGATTGTGTCTGATTCAATAGCACTTTACAGTGGTGATAGAAATAAATGGAACAAAACTCTCCTGATGTTGTTTTGGTGTTTGGTTGGAGTTTTTTTCAGTAAAATATAAATTAATGTCTTACTTTACACAACTCCTGCCAAAGTCCCAGCTGCTGAGCCAGCCTAGAGTTGTCTAACATCAGAGCTGGACTTTCTGTTACTCCTATCAAAGTCATATTTGGGGATAAATAAGGCTCATTTGCCTTATTTAGCAGCTTTTTAAGTGAAACATCATTTCAGCCAATAAAAGGCTGCAGGGTGAAAACTTCAGATAGATCTAACAGGGGGATGAGTAAAGAAAGCTTGTCCCGAAACTGCACAGCATGACAAATCAGGAGACATCTCTGTAACCAAACCTCACCAGCAGTGAGAGGTACTTAAGAGGGCATAAGACTAATATTCTTATTCTTGAGGCTGGACTCACTGCTTTTCACACTGGAGCTGCTCCAGTGTGTCAGTAGAGCCAGAATCCAGCCCTGGTCCATGATGTGCACTTCAGTGACACGCTGGAGGAGAAGAGAGGACCCAAGGTACACAAAGTAGTCATTGCTCTGTGTAATTTGTGGTAATTACTCATGTGCATGCTTTAGGCCAACGCTGGTTGAGTTACCCCTCAATGAGAGACAGCTGATCAGCTCAAATCCCCTGAAATTTATCTTGACCTTAGAGCATGCACAGGGACACTCATTATGAAAAAGCACAACCTGTGGCCAGGGCTTAACTTCCCCTCACCATGCAGTGGTGCAAATTCTGCTCTTTGTTACATAGAACCAGACATATTAGGGACTGAGAGGAGTGAAAAGAGGTTCATGTCCCAGTTTAAGTCACGGCCACCAGAAATTAACTCAGTGAGACAACAACAGTATCAGCCAGCACTTTCAAATTTGGAGTCTTTGGTGCAGACCCATAGATCTATATTTAGTGCCTTTTGACAAATGAGGGGATATTGTCTGTCCAGCACCTTTTAAGAGAAAGAAACTTTGTTTTTTCAAAAATTCCAGGCATTTAAGCCAAAAAAGAAAGCTGATACTGTCTCCTCAGAGGTTGTGTGTCAACTGCATATCAAGCCAAGTCTTTCTTGGAATGATGCTGTTGCTTTGCGCTAAGAGTTTGCGTTAAACCTATGTAAACCTGTTTGTTCATCAATGGCCAAGAAAGGTTGTTCCCAGAGCAAAATCAAACATAAAAATCCCCAAATTCTCATGGGGATAGTGCTTAGAATCTATTTCCTGAAAAATATTACAAAGGACATGCAGTAGAAAAGGCAACCTAATCAAGAGACATCCACTAGCAAGCACTTTAAAGTGGGCACTAGGAATAAGCAGAGAAAGAGGCCTCTGGCCAGAGACACTGAAGCTGCTCATGCCACAGGCATAAGCAACCTCTGAATTCAATCTGCTGCCACCTTCTTGAGTAAGGCTGACTTTCACTGATGTGTTGGTGTGGTTTACTAGATGCTCCCTCAGAGCAGAAGTGATGCAAAGCCCAGATATTCTTCTCAGTCAGCCTCCAAGTGATTTTTGATTATGCCTCCCGGTGATGTTATCTTGAGGTTAGTGGCCTTGAGAAACAGTAGCCAAGTCAATTATACTCATTAAAGAGAATGGCAAGGCTGAAAGAAGAAAGTTTTAAAGGTGTGTGAGCAGCTTCTCTAAATAGCAAGCTAATCTAGAAGGGGCAGCTGCTCTCTGCACTCTCATTTGATTGCTTCTGAATAAGTGTTCTTCAGAAAAGTGTGATATCAATTCTCTTGCTTGCTGCAGACACCACGGCCATTATGCTCCTCTCATACATCTACAGCTTATTCATGAACTGCTACTTTGACCTGATACTCCTTTTTCATATCTTCAGACACTGGCAGCATCTAAATCATGCCAATTTTCTGCACAGCTTCTTGCTCAGCTCATACACATATCTAAATATTCATCTTTCTCTAATCTCTTAAAGCTCTCCTCCAGGCTCGTGCTACTTTCTTTGCATCCCTACCACAGATCCCACTTCTTGACAGCATCAAATACAGGCATTTTCAAAGCCCTTCACAAGTGAATTAAGGATCCAGTCTCCTTTTCTGGATACAGACAGGACGCTTGAAGACCTTCAGTGATGGGCAGAGAGGACTGTGGGTGTCCACTACTTGTAAGTTAAAAACCTAAAAGAATAAAATTATAATTGCTAGCTGTACTCAGATGAATGCCAGTGGTCTTCCTCATCACATAGCTCCACACGGAGCTTCAGGAATTACTGTGGGGGAGACTCCTCTGAGCAGCACAAGCTGCATCTCTTCCCTCCTTCTTGTCTTTCTACATTGAGTGTAACTCAAAAGAAAGTGAGTGCCCAGAGGATGTGAGGATCTGTCATAGCAGTTGCCCAGTGCTCCCTTGGTGGAGCTCGGACCTGTGTCTTGAGAGCTGTGCATGTGGCTTGAAACAGCATGGACACAACACTGCTGGTGTCATGGCATTACAAGGTGTGTGCCCTTGTGAAGCACCAACATGTGCTTATGCAGAAATCTAGAGTTAAGTAGGAAAACAGATTCCATACACATCAGCCCCAATTTCCCATCAGTTATTCACAGTTTGCTAGATGGAGCAGGTAGTTCACTCAGAGTTCTGCTTTTCAAATCCATATGGTTGCTGAAAGTGATGGTTGGATTATTATGGCAGGTGCAGAGGGATGATTAGGCGTACTCGGCTTTTCATCCACAGATAAACATTTTTCCAAAACATTTTTGAAGTACCCATCCCAGCATTTTTAGGTTTCCCTATGCTTAATTCCATTGTTTTTCCTGTGGGTTTGTTTAAAAACAGGAGAAAAAGAGGAGAGGAAGTTCATAATTTAGTAACTACTGTAACCTTTCCAAGGACAAAAAGGAGATTTGATCATGAGTATGTGCTTTTTTTGTAGGAACACAGGAAGGCAGAAAAAATAGACTAGTCTAGATTAGACTAGAAGCTCAGTTTGGAGACACAGTGGCTCACCTTTATGCACTATAAACGCATTCTTCCAGATGGCTGTCTTAAGTCTGACATCCATAAACCACATGCTGTGAGCTGCTGGGCCTATCAGTCCAAAATATCTAAGAGACCATGGAATAAATCTCATTACAGCCTGGTGGCTGTTGTGCAGAGCTTCAAATTCATGTTTTGTTCTTACCTTAGTGTTTGTGGGCTTTGGATGGGGAGCAGAATGTTAATATTTCCTTCACTTGGCAGGAGATGGCTGCACACCCCACACTATGTTTTGTCACTCAGTTTGTGGCTGGCTCTTTTTCTACTGCATTGGTACAAACACCAGCGAAACCCAGTGTTTCCAGCTGGCTGAGTGAATGACGCCACTAAAAAAGCTTACTAAAAGAGCAGCTCTTGGAACTCTGAAGCAATTAACACCTTCATGAGGGCAATAGAAGAAAAAATGGTGGTGGAGAAAAAGAGGCTTCCCAAGGTCACAGCAGGGTCAGGGCAATGCCAGTGGCAAAGCCTATGGCTGTCCCTTCCAGGACATGGCTTCAGTCACCTCTGCCCTGGCTCAGCACTGTTCCCACTGATCAGAGCACAGGATACATGCTGCTCCTTGTGACATGGCCACCTTGGTTCATAACCAAGAACTTTGGGGTTTAATTCTGCTTTCTTTGACTGGTTCAGATTCATGCAGCAGTTCCAACACATCAATACTGTAAATAAAAGGGAGATGTGAAACTGAGGGGGTTTTAGGCTGCTACCACAAATGGTTATTTATTTTCCTTTGCTTTGTGGCCTCACTGGCATGCTGCCTGTCTCATTTCACAGTCAAGAAATGTGGACCTCCATCACACGGTACTTGTCACTTGCCAGACAAGCTCTGACATCTCCTTTTGTTATTTCTAAATTAACAAAACAGAAAAAGATAGCTGATGTGTATAAATGCATTACATATCTTGTGATTTCAAAAGAACAACATTCTCATCTTGTCTTTATGGAGAAGAAGTTTTGCTGCTTCATGGAGTCCTTGGACATCTTCCGTTTGAGTCTCTATGAAACCAGGTGACACCCAATGCCTCTCTGCTCCTTTATGCTGGGCTCTCTGTCTGCTCAGTAAGTTTTAGCAGTGCCAGAAACTCAGAAATGGTAATTTATGCTTATCGGAACAAGCATTGCCTGCAACAAGAACATCTGCTCCTGTATAAGAGACGTTCCACTTTGCAAGGTGATCAGTCCTGCCTGTCCTTCCTTTTTGCACTATAGTACCTGATATGAAGTTGCCCCAGAAATCCTGGTTAAAAACCTTGCGCTGTGCTTGAGGATGGACCACTCTGAGCCCTTCAACATATCACTGTAAGCCCAGACAAAGAAAAAGGATTAAGGCTTGTGCACCAGATGTGCAATAACACTACTCATCAAAGACTGAAACCCAAACAAAGTCAAGGCATGTGCTTATATACATTACATACCGAAACACCAATCTCCACTCTCATGTAACAAAGTGCAGCCTGTGTTTAATGGACATAATCTGAGAGCAGTGAAAATGTGGATAGAAAGTGGCAGAGAAGGCAAAACAGGATAATGTCAGTCTCAGGGAACAAGTTCTAAGAAAGCAGGACTAGAATAAGACTAGGTTGTTTTTTAAATTGTTGTTTACCAGATAGGATGCATGTTTGTTTGAAATTAACAGCAGCATTAGTAAAAAAAAAAATCTACTTAAATCTGCTAAAGTCCACAAAACATATGGTTGGTCACTGTAATATCTGCCAGATCAAAATTCATGTCTGAATAGGAAGGTAGATTTGGGATTTAAAAGGACAGTCCAGACCAAAACGGGGAAGTCCAAATGCCATGTTAAATGCTTGTTAACCAGAATTTTTTTCCTCCTTGTCCTCATTCTTGCAAAACATTAGTAAATGGAATAAATAGCATATGGCTCTTTCCTCCCTTGGATACCTCTGCTGCTGGCTGAAGACAGCACAGCACTCCTCAGATGGCAAAAGCAGGAGGAATTCCTTTCGTAACATCTGCCTACGTGAGGGTCCTGGAATCTGCATCTTCCCTGAGCCTGCTTTAGCTCACCTCCCTGCCTTCTTGACATTCCCCTCTTGTTCAGCAGATAAGAACACATTTTCAGAACCAGTTTTGCAATTACCCATCTTCTCAGTTTTCTTTCCTGACCTTTAAAGGGGATGCACCGAAGAAATGCCTTTGTACAAGCGCCAGACTTTCTGCAGGGTGGCTGTTTCAAAGGAGTAAATACGATCTTTTCATAAATACCATGTCAGGCCCATGTAACTCACAACTTATTTATTACAGTCCTAATGCACACCGTGGAAGCCGGGGCAAGTGTTGCACAAGAACATCCATCTAAAGCATTTCAGAACCGCAGAGCAAGGTAGAGAGTTAAATTTTTGTACAAGCTGCTTGGCCATTTTGGAGTCTAGCTTTTACTTGAGTTTCATGAAGCTTTTAAAGCTATTAAGAGTTTAGAATAAAATGATAAAAATATTGCAGCCTGCGAACTGTTTGTTAGGCATGTGGTCTTGGTATTCAAAATCCAAACTAGCCACCTAGGTAAAAGGACAGAAAACTCTTCTGTGACATTGAGTGTATCAGTTTGCCCCCATTGACTAAGTATTTCCAGGCTCCTTCAAAGCCTTTCGGGGTTTACACACCCTCACAGGTCTCACCTGAGCTGGACAGAAAGCTGCTTTAATGAAAATCTTTCCCACACTGTGCTGTCATCATGATATCATCAGGAGGGGAAGATGGCCCCTGTCTTTGGTGTGCATTGGCTCCACACTTGTGTCCCCAAATGTGGGCAGTGGGAAGCCAAGAGCCTTGTTTTACTGAGAATCTCAGCATGGACCTGCGGTGCCCTTACCCAGATGGCAGTCAAAATGTGGTATTGGTTGGGAAGCATGGCTGGGTGACAAGTGCCACCGCTTTGGTTAACCCCTTCATTTCCCAAATACAGCAATGCATGGGAGGATTACAACCAGTATGGAAGAGCCATGAGTTCAGAGCATCACACCCTGCAGCTGGCTTTCCTGCCATACAAGACCTTTGGTGGAAGCAATGTGTTCTTAAGACGAAAAAAAATTCAAGACCCTTTCTGTCTGCTGTCATTCTGCACAATAGCATTTGATACATCCTGAGACAAAGGCTGACATACCAATAGTAAATGCATGAGATAAAAATAGTTAAGGAGCAAACTGCACTTGCTTTACTCTGTGCTTCATGGATAGTCATGGACACATCTTAACCTAAAAAGATCTGATGTAGGATGCATTGCTGTTGAGGTGAAAACACTGGTGTACTCTTCATCTCACACAGCCTGTTTTTGTTTATCAAGACACAAGTAGGTATCAGCACTGGATGCTTTCACCTCTAAATCTGGCTTTCAGATCTAGTGGCCTGACTGCTTCCATTTTTGGGGGGTTTGAATTAAACATCAATTCTTTTTGGTGATGGAAGTGTTTTAAAAGCAGCAACTCCATCAAGAGGTTTTGAGACTCAGATTGCTTGAAAGCAAGTTAAATGAAACTGTGAATAACTTTGCTTTTTTACTGTAATTTTCAGATGGGAAGAATAAATCAGAACCACAAAAGGGATGTTAGCAGATCTAAAGTTATTTAGAGTTTAGGTTTTGTAGAGCCATTGGCAAGATAAAGTCTTTTGTGGCTCTATATCAACCTTATGACAAATAATCCAGAAAGTTGTTCTATCTGCTGAGCCTGGGGGTAACTTCATTAGTAGTCATCATATCTTATTTGAATTACACATACAGTTGGGTGTTTAAATTACAGGAAGACTTTGTGTTTAAGGGTTTCCGCATCATGCCGAGGCTTGGGAAAAAAAGTCAGGTTTGACACATAATAGGGATTGATGTGGTACTTCAAATGCTGGTGTTACTGGAAAGGAAGGAACTTCCACAGGAAGAGCAAAGGAAATTATACAGGAATCAATAAAGGATGCTAAAAATAGTGCTTGACTTATCTTCCATGTGAGACAAAATACCCTACTCAAGGGATACACATGCTATGTCTTGGCTGGTATATCCAAACTGCTCTTGCTGGTGTACAGGCTGTCAGGATTTCCTCCAAAGTCAACGGAGAGAGGCAAGCATCTCTGGAGGACAGTTCATCCCACTTACCTAAGGAATTGCCAGCAAAAAGAGAGTGGTGTAGAACCAACCACTTTCCTAATTGCTATCAGCTTCACATGTTTAAAGTCAAGCATGTGCTTAATTAATTTCCTGGAGGGTGCTCAGGGAGCTGAGCACCTGGCAGGACTGAACAGCTAGCTTGGAGGAAAACAAAGAAATTTGCAAATGTTCTGGATGAACCTGATGAACAAAACTGGGAAACGAGGAGAGCTTGCCTGCAAGGATGACTAAGTTGCAAGCTTGGAAACATAATAGGTCCCAAGAGAGAGAATATGATTAGTCAGGTAATTTACAGGTAATATGCTTTCATCGTTTTCTACTTAGCATTAATTTCCTACAGCACCAGGCAGGAGCTTGCTCAGAGAGGAGGAGCGAAGTGGCGGTGGAGCAAGGGGCTGGGGTGGCATTGTCCTGGGGGATGCCATGCCATGCTGGGAGCTGGTCCCTGAATCCCTTCATGTCCACCCTTGTCTGGCTATGCTTTTGCTTATCCATGAGCATCCTCTTTCCATCCACCAGGCCCCTCTGACAGCATCAGCACAGGGCGGTCACGCTCGGAAAGGGGAACAGCCACAGCCATTTGCTTACACATTGGAAAAGCCTTGATATTTTGGGATTCGAAGCAGAAGCTTCAGCTCGGAAGTTCACAGGGATTTTAGCTGTGCAAAGCAGAAGCAAAACTGAGCAGTGTGAGTTGGGAGATGGTGTTGTTAACCAAGGCACTAACAAACAGTGGAGAATGTGACAGGGAAAATGATGGGTGTATGGCAAATTCTGGGGGAAGACAGGATGTCACATGGCTTTCTTCACACTTGGGATTAACCTTTCCACACTGCAGTGGCTGTTATATCTGACTAGGCATCTGGTCAGATCTGTTAATTAGATCTATTTTAAGCCCATGTTTAGAGGAGCACTGTAAGAACAACAGATTAGATGAAGGACAAATACACTGGTATCCAAGGTCCTTCTGCAAAATGTGAGAAAATATGTTTTGGGCACAATTAAGGAGGAGATTTTTGTTTCTTAGATGCTATTAAAGCCTATTATACAAACTCCTCAGGGCTCTCTACACTCCTTAATGGGGATTCTGTGACTAGATTAGAGCAATACAAGGCCCTAAATTTGAAGACTATAGCCTGTAACATGTCACAGAAAGTTTTCAACATCGCCCCTCTTAATCAGCACCAGACAAACATGTGCAAAGAATAATACCCTCCCTACATGCCTCCCACTTCCAAACTCCCCATCTTGCAAACAAAAAACTACAAGAGCCAACAGATCTGCTCTGGCTTGTTTTATTTCACTTTGAGCTTATTAAAATGCTGTGTTTGCAGTTTATATTTGTTGGCACACTGTTATTTCAACGACATTTAAACAAGAACTACATAAGCAACGGGCAGATCAAGAGAGTAGCTCATTTCATTCTGTGTTTTGAAGGGATCCTATGTAGTCTTATAATCGCCAATTACATTATCTGTGCTATTTATTTGCTTTTGATTTACTTACTTCAGAGGACGACTGACTTACTTCAGCTGTTTCCCTTTGTCTACTCGTTTCTGCTTTCAGTTTCTTGAGTAGCAGCATGACAAATACAGCAACAACCAAATTAATCTACCAGCAGCAAGTGTTTACAACCCTAAAGGATTGTCTGTGTGGATGTTTAAATTAAATAGGAAAAAATAAATCTTTATTAAAAACAGTGTTTGTAATGTATGACTTCACTCCCTTCTCCTCTACAAGGCCAGACCTTGGTATCCAAAGTCCCTGTCACGGAGGGAGTCCTGCTTCCATGGCTGGCCATCCCCCAGCTGATAGCTGCTCTCTTACTGGTGTGAGGCTTGGACAGGGCAGGAGCAAAGACTGCCTGCAGCCCTTCATGGGTTGGTACCATCCAGAGCATTGCTGCAGGGTTTTGTTTTGGCTTGCTAAACACCCCTTTTAAAATCATTGCTGGTTCCCAAATAGGTTGATGAGGAGCACTCAAATGAAGCTGCTACCTTCTCTGTACAAGGTGTAGCTACATCTGTACAAGTAAATTTATTGTGCCCTGCTCCACTCCCTGGCACTAAGGCCCCCAGTACCAAATGTTTAACCTCTGCTACTCACCAAAGAGTGTGCCTGTCTCAAGCTGCCTTCTGGGAACAGTTTCTGGGCCAGGAGGTCTTTGGAAGATGCTCTTTGACAGGGGCTATGCTAAAAATTTGACAATACTTTGCAATTGTTCAACAACTCGAACAAAATTGTTTAATTACAGAACAAGCAGGTTCTGCCTCCTGGGAATGGTCCCAGGCATTGTTATTGGTTGTGTGCTTGGACTTGAAAATTAATGTTTGCATGTGACTCCTCTTCCTGCTGTTCAGCAAAGCTCAACTTGGTCCCACGCCAAGTTCCAACCTTATACTCCTTCACCCCAGAAATGAATGTCAATAGCCAGGTAGCACAAACTTCATGTCATCCACAAATTGCCTGAACTTCACCCCCTTGTTGTGTCTTTCAAACAATTAGTCTATCACTTGGGACTCTAATTTGAATGTCCTTAGTGAATGTGAGCCTTTTTTGTTATGTACTGAGCTTATGCAATTCCCAGGCGATATCTTCAACTTTTTCTGAAATTCAGAACCAAAACTCAGTTGACTCCATAGTGGAGTCAATATCATAACTGTGGATGCTCTGCTTTCCTGGATTCACTGGTGCCTTCATACAGTGAGGTGTAGGGCTCACTAAAATTTTTAAGATAAATTCATCTTCTGTGCACTGCACAAGGCAGCTTTACCTCTATCTACTGAAGCCAAGCCAATATGAGAAGGCAAAATGTTTCCTTTTCCATAGTCCAACAATGATAACATTTTTCATATCATGTTCTTTTAATAAAAAAATATACTATGCCTGCATATGTGGGAAATAAGTTGTTCTGACTATTTAATCTCCATAACTTCTTCCCTTTCTTGTCAGCTTCATTTTTTCCATAGACTCTGAGAAATGAGCTATTTTTCCCTCTTTGTCACTGGAAATAAACAACTATTCTGTGTGAGCTTTTCCATCAGGAAGCAAAGTTGAATCTGCTATTCCCCTACACACTGATTATCGATTGCTTGGTCTCTTGGGTGGAATGGTGCTTTCTCTGCCCTGTCAAAGGTGATATCAATGGTGAAAGCTCTGACAAAGGCCAGTGAAATTTTGAATATATG
>VZDJ01007755.1:29340411-29504380 GCA_008694505.1 Cyanoderma ruficeps
TATATATATATATATATATATATATATAAAAGAATAATTCTGGGTCAGGCTTCACTGTCTACCAAGATCTCCCTCATCCTCACTCACTGGAAGCCCTGAATGTCTTTCCTGTTCTCCACTTCTCCATCTTCTAAAGGTTAAGGAAGCTGGAGTGACAGTCAATCACTCTGCAGCAGATCTGCTGTAGGTTAGGGTAAAAGTTCCAGAATGAGTAAATGCTTTACCTGCAGGAGAGCTTTGCCTTCCTCTTAGAAACAGAACTGAGAATGGTTTATTTTCCATTGCCTAAATAGGCAGGGAAATGGGTAAAATAGTGAGAAATTATCAGGACTTGGTGAAATGAACGCAAGGCATTTGGACAGTAAGTCGTCTATGGCCTGAAGGAAAGAAAATCTTGTATCAAGAAATGACAAGATGATGTGTAAATGCAGATGAAGAAGAGATAAGTTTGTGGCAGTATGTTCTTAAAGGCTGGAGGAGAATCTTATCATGATGTGGGGTCTGGTATCAAAGACTCATTCTGAATCCTGAGGAGGTGGATAGAGTCCAGTCTGATGTCCTGACACTGAAAAGGCAGAAGAAAACATTTCCCCCAGCTTTCTTTTCTAGGAAGAGGAAGTCTTACTGGTATCACAAAGCCATTGGGTTTTAATTTCTCAGGCTCCCAATGGAGAAGAACAATGGTGGGGAATGCTGTAGTAAAAGCAAGGAGCTGCTCCGTGCTGTGTCGGATTGTGCCCAGCCACGGCAGTTACTTCAGTGCCATCAGCAACCTCACAATAAAGTGATGGTGGACAGCAGAGGAGGCAAAACGTGGGGTATCTGAAAGGCACAGTTGTCCAGAGCCACCTATTTCCATCAGCAACAGGTTTGAGGTCCTTTATTCAGAGATGGGATGATCTGGATGGAACCTGAAGGCATCAGACAGCAGGGTCCCAAGGAGCTTCAAACAAATTCCTCCAGGAAGAAATAAATAAACAAGAAGGACTCCTGGACTGGTTTTGATGTTCTTTCACTCATACAGGTTCATTAGCAGACAAAATTGTCTTGCAGGCAGCACAGGCCTCATATGCTTTTCCAGCTTCTCTGACAGGAGATAATGACTTGCCAACTGTCTTAGGTTCATTAGCAGCATAATTTCACATTTTAACTCTCCTGCTACTATGTTTGAAGGAGAATCCTGGTTTCCCTGGCCCTGTGAACTAACTCTTCCTGTTGCAGAGAAAACTCTTGGCAGTGTATTAAAGGGAAAACCTGTGGAGATTTTTTTTTTTCTGTAGAATCACTCTTCAGTCATTGACTTTGAAGCTGATTTAAACTGGGAGACCTGCTTCTGCAATTTGGTGGCTGGCTTAAAAACTCGGAGGTTCCAAGGTACTGCTTATCTTCTCAGGAGTACTCAAATGACACATGACAAACTCAGTGACAGAGGATTCATCACTCTTTTTTTATGTTTATGCCTGTCACCCAGTCCTTTATTTAATCTATTTTCAGAACACCTAACTGGTAGCACATTTTTCAAAAAATTATTTTGAATAGCAAAGCTAGACATTTCCCATGAGAATCCTTAGGAAGAAATATGTAGGTTTTATCAGTACTAATTCTCAGCTGGCACTTCCTCCCAAGAATTATTGTTCCCCTAAGAAATGGTTTTGAGGCAACTAACTACACAACGTAACTTAGAACATGCTGCACATTACTCCAATCTCATCCCTTTTTGTGAAGAGAGAAGACCAGCAGCCAGCCAAAACACTCTTTGTACTTGTCTTGGTTAGGGCTATTTTATAGACTGTAACCTTCCTAAGGAAGCACAACCCACCAAACCTAGCTGGAAGCTAGTAATGCTCCAAGCAACTACTTGTAGGAAATGAACAGTGAAAATTGATGCCTGATGTAGTTCTGCTGAGGGAGTGTCAATGAACATCCAGCCCAGAGAACCCTGTCCTGGACACGTTGTCTTCCCAGTTGCCTCAAATGATAGATGGTACATTTTCACAATTGTTGCACTGTAAGTAAAACAACCACCTCATGTGTAATGACACTCAGGAAAATGTTAACATTGATTCCAAAAGGAATAAATTTAAAAAAAAATTAAGGATTGGGACCAGCATACAGTACTGCCCCTCCTGATGTGTAGTTCTGGCTTCTAGCAGCTGGCAGATAGAGGTTTCTAAACATAAAGAACATACCTGCAGCTCCGTGTTTATTAGCCCTGATAGCTGTGTCTTCCATATGCCAAAGTGCTTTAGAACTAATTTAATCTTTTAGCCTTCATAGCATCCTATGGCATCCCATTGTTTAATGAAGTGCTATTGGGGAAAAATATTTTCTCTTCTTTGCTGTAAACCTCCATCTGAAGCTTTCTGATTTTTGTCTTATGAGCAAGTGCCAATAACCACTCCTTATTCACCTTCCTGTCCCCAGCACAGGAAGGACATCAACCTCTTGAAGTGAGTCCAGGTTCACCAAGATGACTGGAAAGAGACAGAGAACCTCTCCTATGAGGAAAGGCTGAGAGAATTTATTTTGTTCAGCCTGGAAAAGTGAAGGCTTAGGGGTGACCTAATTGTGTTCTTCCAGTAACCTGAAGAGAGCCCACAAGAAAGATGGAGAGGGGCTATTTACAAGAGCATGTAATGACTGCACAAATGGAGAGTAGGTTAAGATTAGATATCAGGAAAAAATTCTTCACTCTGAGGGTGATGAGGCACTGGAACAGGTTGCCCAGAGAAGTTGTGGATGTTCCATTCCTGGAAGTGTTCAAGACCAGGTTGAATGGAGCTCTGAGTGACCTGACCCAGTGAAGGGTATCCCTGCCCATGGCAGGAGATTGGAACTTGATTTTTAAGGTTTCTTCCAATCCAAAGCATTCTGTGATGCATCCACTTAATAATTTTATAACCTATCCAGTTTTTCCTCTCAGTCCTCTTTTTTTCCCAGACTATGGAACTTCAATTCATCTTCTGTATTACAGAAGCTGTATCACACCTGTGGCCAGCTTTGTTGGCCCTTTATGCACATTTTCAAATTCTGCTATGCCACCTTTGAGAGATGGGGCCGGGCCCAGACACCAGATAATGAAGAGAGATATTCACTGTGGGTTTATGTAATGACATTGCTGAAGCTTTGCCCTTCCCCTCCTAAAAAACCCAAGAGTCCATTTGTGTTTTCCACTAATACTGAACCAACATCCCAGGAAATTGTTGTTTCAGAAAGCAAGTACCAAGTCTCTGACAGTGATTACCCAAACTGCCTCACGTAGTCCTTACTACTTCACATGCTTCAAACTGCTTTGCATGAAAAGTCGCTGCACTGCTTTTCAGGTGCAGGCTTGCCAGCAGGAATTCATAAGAGAGGCGACCTGCCATACACAGCCAACGCACCTGGAATGGAGTGCCAAGTGTCCAGGCCAGCTCAGTGGGCAAGAGGAGCAGCCTGCCCCAGGTTCAGGTTGCCTGGCATTTCCTGGCAGGAGATCCTGCCTTTGCTTCCTTACGGCACTGCCAAAAGTGAGCAAGCTGAAATTTTCCCTGGGCGCCTACCTCAGGCTAGTTAAGTCCTGTTGGGAGTTGATTTCAGTTTGGGATTTTTGTGGTTTGGAGGGGGTTGTTTGCGATTATTTTGTATTGTTTCTCCAAGGCAAAACAGCTCTATCATTGCCAAGGAAGAAGCTATGGAAGGTACCTCTTACCCATATTTAAAAGAAATAAATTGTGTGATCTTTCACTTGGAAATTACTAATACTAGCAGGACCTGAGAGAAAGATTGTATTCATGCAGATGGCATTTTTACTCAGCGTTTGGCTGAATACACTGAGTAGGAAACTGATGGCATCGCCACTGACACGCACCTATTTCTTCCATCCACATGAGGAGTCCTAGTTTGAACAACTTTCAGAGATCTGAGTGGTTAAATTTGCAGAAAACCTTTCCTGATTAGCCCCTCACAGTTCCTGCAAGTCATGCTGGGCCAGAGCGCCCTAGTGGGGTAAAAGCCACATCAGTCCTGTGAGCAGCAAGGATCCCAAGCTTGGTGGAAAAAAAGCTCCAGGCTGCAACAGAAGAAAAAGCATCCGGCTAAGGAGAAGGAATGCAGTGAAGCAAAGGAGCCAGGGGAACTCTAAAGAAGCAACAGGGTAAAAGAAGGAGAACCAAGATTCACCTTAATGCAAAGGACTGGCTTGCTCTGGAGAGAAAGGAGAGTAATGAGGGCAGTTGTTTTTTATTGGATCCTGTTTTATCTCTGTTCTCCCATCAGGATCCAGACCATTGAGCTCCCAGCCTTTACCCAGTGTAGGTAGGTTCCTTCATCTCCCTCCTGTCCATGTATGCCACTACACCAAGCACCACAGGTACCAACAGACTGGATCTTTGCTCTGCAGACAAGCATTTTTTCCAACAAATTTCAAGTTTGAAGCATGCAGCAGGCTAAAACCAAATGTCATCACTTCCCCCTGAAAATCACCTGGGGCCCATCAACACTATGCTGACTCCGCCCAAACACCCACTCTCCAGGGACTGCTTTCTCCTTGTACTCAGGGGAATAATGTCAGATCCTAGCCAGCTGCATGGCGCCAGTGCAAAGGGAACAAAAGCCAAGGCAGTTGTGGGAAAAGGCCATTGGTCCAAAAAATGTAAGTGATGTCACTCTGCTACCTAACAGTGTCAGTAAAGCATGCTTTCCAATAGCAAGTGCCCTCTCTCTTCCAGTTGCCTGCAGTGAGGGTAGAAGGCATGGAACAGATTAATCTGCTTTGCAGAGGCTGCATGATTTTCATGAAACACCATTTTTCAGCATAGTCTCCCTTTTCCTTGGACATGGAGCTGAGCAGCACCGTGGTGTGGAGCTGGATCCCTTGAAGGAACCTCACCCAGCACGAGGGTGTGTGGGCAGCAGTGATGGTGTGAGTGTACCTGTCCTCAGAGGGAGGAGAGCTGCTCGTGCTCCTCGTTACTGTACTCCCAAATCATCACCATTTGCATTGTGGCATCTGTGAGAAATCTTAATCACGGGTTGTGACCCCAGCGGAGCAGTCCTGAACAGATGTAAGGGTTACGTTTCTAATTATCTTAACACCCTTTTGGCAGGGTGTCATAAACACAAGTTAATTAAGCCTCGTGCTAAGCCTGTGATGCACAGTTACAGCTATTTCTCTTCATTCTGATTAACAAATGAAGAAGATGAGGGACCACCTTATACCTGCTACTCAGTCCTAAACCCCAAGCCCTCTGCTGGCCTCTCCACTTCAGCCATTGGGTGCACTCCCACCTGGCAGATCATCAACAAGTTTTGACCTGCTGTTGATAAAATTAACAGACTACATTCAGTGTCCCTGCAAAGTCCTGACAAAGTTTTCTTACAAATATGAAAATCATAAAGAATTTCAATATTTGTTATTCTCCCTACATCACTGCCCTGGAAGTGCTTCCCCTCTTTCAAAAACCTGGGAGATCACTCCTGAAGACACCCACACTCATATGAATCATTAGGCAGGTGAGGGATGACTCTTAATTGTCCATGGGTTGTACCTCTCTGTCATTGCCAGCATGTGGCCCTCATGACACCTGCACCTACAGCTGAATCTAAGGACTGAAAGCCAGACATATCTCCGTTGCACCCTACAATCTACTCATGCTGAACTGCTTGCATTGTGGTAAGTCAGCATAAAACCTGTGCAACGGGTGGCAGCTGTAATACCTACATTTTGTGAGAAACCTCCTGAGAGAACAGGAAGCTGACACCCTCTGGTGATGCATCCCAGAGCTGTGAGTATAGGAGGACTACAGGAAAGAGGAGGCTCTGCTGCAGAACCATGCTGGTGCACCAGATGTATTCAGGTGGACTTTGGGTAAGAAGGGCGGGATAAGGCTTGATAGATATCCTGCCCTCCCTCTGAACCTTTACAGGAAAGGAGAAAAAAACTTCAGCCCCTGTCTTGAAAGACATCTCTCTTCCAGCCCTCTTGCTACTATCCATGAGCTGGTATTTCCAGGCTTCTCTAGCCTGGAAACAAGGGCGGTTGGGGCAAACTGGGCTTGGTGGGCATCACTCTTTATCCACAGGCAAAGAGTGGGTACCAGCAAGGCTGACCCCCCAGACTAACAACAATCCCTTTCCACAGGCAAGCACTGAAATTGCATGCCATTTTTTCAGATCAGATTCTCTAAGGAAAAGCACAAGCAGAGCTGTCATGGGAATCTCAGTCAGATGGAGCAACTGTAAGAGGACTTTGAAAAAACTCAAAGCAGACATTTAGAAATGGAGATATGCAGAATTAAGCAACGACAAAACTCTAACCTGGGGTTTCTGTAAGCTCTTCATCGCACTTGCTAAGCAAAATTTGCTGATGTGCATGGTGATGATAAAAATCCCAGGCACCATTCCTCAGTTAGTGGAATTCCACAAATTAAATCCTCTCCCTTTTATTTCATAATCTTTTTATTGCAGAATTGTTCTAGCCTAAACCTAGAGTGCTGCAATCAGGCACCCTTTATTCAAAACTCTTCAAGCTGTCAAGGGAAAAAAAAAAAAGTCTATTTTAGCCCAGTTTTAATCCATGGGTTCTGAGATTAATGTGGTTTTTTAATCATTTATTGTGGATTTGGAAGAATTGGCAAAACTGATCACAGAGAAAGCTTAATTTATGAGTGAGTGGTCTAGTGCTCTACTACTCTGCAGTGCCCTTAGCAGTCAAAACAATATTTAAGAAAATATGTCTTGGCAAATGTGCAAATTATTAGAAGCTGTTTCTACTGCTGTCTTGTATTTTGAAAAAAACATTATCATTGAAAGCTGAGGCTCCTTTGTTGAGCTGCTTATTCTGGTGAGAGACAGGCAGAATTGTACTTAGTGGGAATGCTGTTGAACAGATGGGATCCCTGTTTTGCACATGATTCTGGAATGCAGTAAAATTGTTTGGTTCTGGGAAAGTTTTTTTCCTCCCATGACACTGTCAAAATGACCAAAAGATCTGATCCTGAAATCCATACTCCCATGAGTAATTCTCGTTCATATTTCAGGAAAGTGCAAGTTATGAAGGAAACAAAAATACAGGAACATCACATCTACTTAGAAATATTCTCATTTCCTGATCTTAAGAGGACGGAAAAGTGAACTTGCTTTGGGAGTAAACAGACATAAAGAACCTACGTACATTGCTAGCAGCAGAAACACAGGAAGGAAAATATGTAAATGCATCACAACCAAAAACCTGTGCTCGCTTCAGCAATCTGGCCTGGAGAAGCGGTGTCAGGAATCTTCTGAGACATTTCTCTTTTCACCACCTTCGGCCAGTAATCCTGAACACTTCCCATCTCTTCTCACCTCACAAAACCATGCTCTTCAGCAGCAGAGGTTGGGGAAGGCAATTGGCTGAGACACAAAGGGCCAGATTCTAGACTGGTATAAATCACTGTGGCCCCCCAAAAAAGCCACACTGAGGCTCTGTTGCTTTACACCCACTGAACATCTGGCCCTCAGCCTGTGGGAAGAGAATATAATGTGCCTCATGCTTCATGCATTTCTAAACAGCTGCTCTGAAGGACTTCTTCAAGCCTCACATGAGGCTGTTTGCCTTCACTGAAAGCTCTGGAAAGGATTGATTGTGCACAAATGATTTAAATTACAGTGTTTGCAGGGCACAAAGGCATGCTGAAGGACATCTCCAATGCAGTAAGCCGCTTCTTGGCAAATCTCTTTGCAAATCAGGTGGGTGAAGAAGAGATTATGTTCAGTCCCAGCCAATTAGAGCTTCACAGTGCCTTTCCATACAGGAGTTTGCTTCAGTAGTTCTGACAGGATCAGGTGATTTCAGCCTGGTACAGCTATGTGCAGTAAACATCAGATGGAGTTGGCTATGTGAATATGTGACCTTTCCCTCTAACCTGTTTTTTTTGTTGTTGTTATTATTTTTAATCAGGAATGACATCTTTGAATCTATCTTTATCTTAACACAGCCACTGGTCTAGCAGATCTGACAAAGAAATTTTGCAAAGAGCAGACTTAAAAAGTCATCTGACAATTTTTTATCTGTTTTTTACTAAGAAGCTTTCAGCTTGCAGCATGTTACATTTTTTAGGAATTCAAGTCAGCAAGCAAACAGACAAGATTTGTTTGTTGTATGACTCGCATGGCTAGAGCAGTTTCTTATTATTTCCTTTATTAGCAGGTGAGACCACAAACCACCACTTTTGAGAGGGCTTGACTTACTAGCTAGACATAGTGCCTTACAAATTGCCTAAAGCTGCAATTCAGGAATATTGAATTATTGAGGTTATTTATTTAAGGTGACATTTAGTCACTTCCCAAGTGGAATTTCCCAATAAATTATATTCTCACGAACATTCTAGATGCTCCTTGCAGTTAATTGCATTCCATGCAAAGCTAAAAACCTCTCTCTGCTCTTGGTGAGGGAGTGAGTCAGTCTGGGCAAAATTCATACTCTCTTACCATGTTACCAGACCCTCCACTTCAGCTGCCAGGAAACAAAGAAGCTAGACAGCATTCAGATGAGTTAAATTGCTACCCAAAAGAGATTAAAGCCAGTTTGTGATTGAGAAGAGTGGCAGAAAGGCTCCACAGGCAGGATTCTGTGTTCACTGAGCAAGTTAGATAAGCACTTCAAAAGAAGGTGTGATTATATCTTCATGACAGCAGTTTTCTCCAAAAGGCATTAACTTTGAAAATTAGCAACACTAATTTTCTTTCCAGATCTGGCCAGCTTAACTCCATTAGAAAATTTGGTAACTACTGCAGAAAAATCACTCCAGTGTCAGAGTGTGTGTTCAATATTCATAGTTTCACACAGAAAAAGTGCTTGGGAAGATAAAGATGATGCCATCTGCATAAATTATTTGATAGCATTGGATTCATTAGAAGATGTATGTTGCACTTGCCAGCTTCCAATTGCACTTCAGTTTCCTGTAGAAGTAGGGCCAGCAACAAAGGTAGAGAACCAGGCAGACCCTTGGACACCCTAGGCCTGTGATCAGCAGTACTGCCTTTATATCAATAATATTTTAAAAGTATTTGCAGTAATAATTCTAACATCATGAGTAGCTGCTATCTGCAGAGCAGCACATTGTAAACAAAGTTTTTAACCTATGTTGAAGTAGAAGGACCTACTTCTTGACACTGGGAGAGGATGGTATCTATTTCTCAGCTGCAATGAATGACATCTGGGAAATGTTATTGCTTTTCCTGTTTTTCTCCTTAGTAAAGAATAGAAAAGCAAGAATCAAAGCAATTGGAAGGGAGGTAAATATCATAAAATTCAGCAGATTAATGTACAGAACAAATAAAGTTTGAGTATTTTTATATTTCATGGGAAATGTCAAATCCTGGCGAGTCATGTAGTTAAAGCATACTTTGGATGCAGAAAAAGGAGCATGATCCTCTCTCTTCCCTCCTTCCAATTCTAAACTCTTCTCTGGCAACAAAACTCACCTTTCCCATCCTTGTAAAGCACTGCTGTTATTAATCCCAGTTGAGGTGTAACTTGAAAAAAGGATCTCATAATGCACGTTACTCCCTCTCCCATGATGCTCAGAGTTTGGCTGCTGGGACTGTGGTATCCCAGCACCTTCGGTTCCTGAATTATTTTCACACTGATACATGTCAAAGCATAACTGCTTATATAATATTCACCAGTAAAACCAAATGGGATCATTTTCAGCTGACACAGCAGCATGTTGATTTGATCTGCTGAAGCCAGAGTACCTGTGTGCAGTCAGCTTGGGGACCTCTATCCACTCCTCCTGGCACATCTCTCTGGATAAACACTGGGAGCTGCCACAGCAAGTGCTCATGCTCGCTTTTGAGCTCTGCAGGCAGCTCAGCAGGTGCCATTCCCTCAACTACTGCTCTGGTCTCCCCTCTTCAAGCGTTTTGTAGTAAAGTCACACAAGAGGTTTCCTCAAATGCTTCATCATCCTTGGTGGAAAAGAAGCATCAAGTTTCCCAGGCCTTGAGAACAACACTCCCCTGTATCTGCTCTTTCTCCTCGTAAATGCACATACATCTCTTGTAGGCCTGAAGGCAAAAGCTCTTAAAAGGAAAGGAAAAGAAGATATTTCACTACCACAAGGGATGAAACAATGGAAAACCATTGGAGCAGCTGGTCTCTGGTCCTGGAGCATCCATTACTGCTGTGGCTGGTGGCATTATTCTTCTTGTTCCCCTCTAGGTAACTCCTGCACAAGGGCAATGGATGTTCCCTGGTATTGTACTCTGAGTTTGATGAAGTAGAAACCATCTTCACTGTGGCAGGAACACTGCTTGCTACAAGCAAAACAATAGTTGTCATGCTCTCTCTTCCCTTCTTCGTGCTATGCTTCATTTTGGTTTACATTTAAGGAAACCAAAACCAGTCTGTCGTTTCAGCAGTTTCCCCAAGCCCTTCGGATGTGCTATTTGTAACTCTTGCAAGTCCAATGCAGGGTGTAGAGCTAGAAAACCAACTTCTTGGATGTGAGTCTGGGGTATTTTTTCCTCTCAGAGCATGTAGATGACTTGTTAATACTGATGAGGCACGCAGCAAGTCAGAGGGAAGCCTCTTGTAAGCTGAGAGCCAGCATTGCAAGAATGTGAGTCTGGCACGTGTTGCAGCACTTTTTGTTGGTCTGGTAAATAAAAAGCAGTGAAAACAGGAAAATCTGAATATTTTTTAAATGGCCTGTTAGGATCCCTGCACTGTGGCTTCCCTGCCCAGTTTAGGGCAAGAAACAAGAGTATTTGGTGAAGTGCTGCATGCAGGAAGGGGCTGGGTGACAGCAAATGTGCCCCCCACGTTCCACATGCATCTGGGAACAATGCAAGAAAGAGCTGAGAGACGGGCACGCGGGAAGAAACAGTGATTTAAAAGCTCTGCAGGTCAGAAACAGGGTAAAGTAACCACAGATTACTAAAACAGATGAAGATTTATAGAAATTGTCAAAGGAATGCTGTGCCCTTGGCAAGCGATGAGAAAAAAAAAAACCCAAACCCTGAAAGGTGGCTGAGCAAAAGCAGTTAAATTAAAACCATCTTTGTGACCGAGTCTGAGGAGGAAAACAGCTGGCAGGAGCTGCAGAGCCTCGTGCAACCCAGGCTGGGACGGCCTGGGAGCACCCCCAGTGCTTTGGATCCTGCTGGTGCAGGGAGCCGAAGTCACTGCTGGGTACAGCACAGCACGGGCATGGAAAGGGGAGGCAAGAGAAAAAGGAATTCTCTCAAGCTGTCCCAGCCGTGCCTCAGCTCTGCCCTGGACAAAAGGGGTTGAAGCTGTGACTAATTTGGAAATAGGGAAAAGTGTAATTTAGAGAATTTACAAGAAGGGACTGAATTGGATTTCCAGGAAGCTTGATTGAGAAGCGTCCACTTTTAATAAATTATTAAGTGCTATTAAGAAATAATATTGATAAATCATACAAAATTTATAAATACTTATGTAACATTCTATCTTTCTACTAACAAAAGAATACAGCCAGTTTCTTATACTGTGGCCCCCTATTTAACCTAATTAATAAGCTATCCAGAAACTGGTCATTTCTCAGGTCAGAGCAGGTTAAAGGTGTCTACACTGACCTACAAAAGGATGGATATTTAACTCAGATTGAGACAAAACAGCAGAAATCAGATTTTGTTGAAGTAATTTGAAAGGAACCTTTGCTAGCAGTAGGCTCTTTGGAGGTATAAAAAACATATTTCCTCATATTAGTGTATTCACCTTGCTTCTATAATAAGTGTTTAATGCAAGGTTTAAAAAATTGGGAAGGAATGGAACAGCCAAAAAGTAGCTTTTTTTACAGGTGAATTAAAAAAAAAAAAAGGGAGAGGCAGTAATCTACCATTTCTAAATTCTTGTAGGATAGAAGAAATAGAAAATACATTACCTCCACTCCTCAAATAAAGTAATTTTTGTCCTTAATATACCTGCTAGCTTCAAAGACAGGGTAGATGAGAAAAAGAGGATTATCTATTCATGTGGTGGTGGAAATATGAACAGGATCTGCAATGGCTGGGGAGCGGAGAGTGGAAATCCCTTTAGCTCTGCAGGTAAATAAACGCCTGTTTTATGCTTTGAAACATACATCTTCATTCTTTATTATTTCATATGGTCTATCAGCTTTTATCTCACCCAAATGTACATATATATATTTTTTTTTTAAAAATTCATTGTCATTGAATTCTCATTCTGGTTACACACAACTCGGTAGGCATTATTAGTTTGAAGAGTCTTTATTAATATAAAAGAGATGGTAATGAAATATTTTCACTCCCTGAAGTAAGTATAAGTAAGTGAGTAAAAGACAAGCAAGTTTAATCTGTACTTCTCAAATGAGCATGACAAATACAACAAGCACCACATTTAAAATTAAGACTAAAATTGCTTGCTAATTTCTGCCTACGTTTCTTAAAAACAAAACCAAAAACAGACCAAAGAAATTGAAACAAAACAAATCAAAAAGCTGGACTGAAGACCAGTCCTTCAGCTACTGATTAACTTCATGCCAGTGAACCGGTCTTGTTGCTCCAAATGTTGCAGCACTAAACCATACAGATCCAGCTGCTGGATTTCAAGATGCATCTTTACATTGAAACCTTCCAACAGGGCTGCTCAGCCCCTGAGCACCCTGGGGATGCTGTACCTCCACAGCTTGGCCTTGGCCATCACAGCAGGAAAGCAAAGCTGCTGCATTGCTCATGCTAAGATGAAAAGAGGAAAAGATCAAGTTCATACAAACATTTCCTTTCTCACCACTCTAGACTTTATTTTTCCAGTTTAACTTACAGCGAGCCTTCCAAACACAGTGCAAGCCCAGAACATGTGGCAAATGTTCATTTTAGGTCCATTTTCCAATATGATGGAGCCGGTTTGTATTTGGGGTATGTGCTTTCATCCTCCTACTTGGAGTCACATGAAAAGTCAACTCAGTCGTTTTTTGCCCCTAAATTCCTGGGTATTCCCATCACTGCCATTGACACCTGCCCAACAAGCCTGGGGGAGAGATGGGTGGCTTGTAATGTCTGTTAGCACTTTGTGCTCCTTGCTTAGAAGGACAGACGATCCTAGATGTCGAGCAGCAGAGAACTGGTTGCACAGGTCTGTGCCATGTCCTCAGCTCCTGTACATCACGACTCGATGTTTTGGGAAGGATTGTGTAGGAAAAAAAATACCACTTTCAAAGGCTCTCAGTGACTAAAAGAAAAAGTGACTGAAGGAAAAAGGGCTGTTAAAATTAAAAAGATCCTTGGCAGAAGACATAACAAAGTTAAGTTCCTTCGAGATTCTCAAATTAATAACCTACCTAATTAGTAAGAGCTGCTAGCAGAGGGAGGCAGTCCACCGATTTATTTCAAGGAGGGCGTGGTGGAAACTCTCCTCCCAAACCTGGTGATCTGTGGTCTCAAATTAATGACTCGCAGCACTTTTCAGATCCCAACCCTCGTTCAAGAACAATCAGCGCCGTCTGGAAAAGTTTGTGCGGGTCTCTTTTGTGGCGCACAACGGGCACCTCCGAGCGCTGGGGGGCACCCGGGGAGCCACGGCCCGGCGGCGCCGCGGGAGCGCTTCGAGCTTGGTGCTCGGCTGCAGCAGCGGGGCCCGCCGGCCGCCCGAGCCGCCACTCCCCGCACCAATTCCTGCTGCGCCGCAGCCCCGCCGGGAACGCCGCTGCCCCGCGGCCGCCGGGGGGCGTGCCCCGGCGGTGGGGGCGTGTCCGGGGCGTGTCGGGGGCGTATCCGAGGCGTGTCGTGGGCGCGTCCAGGGCGTGTCGGGGGCTGTCCCGCCGGCCCAAGGCGCCCGCCCGCCGCCGGCCCAGCCGGAGCGCGAGCCCCGCGCGGATCCCTGCGGCCGCCGCCGCTGCCGTTGGCGCGCGCGCGCCGGGAACAAAGTGGCCGCGGGAGCGGAGCGCGGCGCGAGCGGAGCCGGCGGCGCGTGCGGGCGGCCCAGGGGCGCGCGGCCCGCGGCGGGCGGGAGAGGGAGGGAGGCGGCGGCGGCGCGGGAAGGGGAGGCAGCGGGGCCGGGAAGATGAACCGGAGTTTCAACAAATCTCAGACTCTGCGGTATCTGGAGTGCAGCGCGGTGGAAGTGAAGAGTAAGGTGAGCAGACCGCGGCGCGGCCTCGGCCGGGAGCGCCCCTGCCCCGTGGTGCTCCCGAAAATGAATGGAGCCCCCCCGCCCCCTTCCCCCGTGTCTCCCCTCCCCTCCCGGTGCGGCCGGAGCCGTGTCCCAGGCTTAGCCCGCAGAGCGGTGACGGGCTGGCGGCGGCTCCGGAGAGGCGGGATCACCGCTCCGGGCGCAGCTCCCGGCGAGCCGCCCCTGCCCGGCCGGAGGCGGCGGCGCGACCCTTCCCCGCCCGCCCCCGGCGCGGCGCCCGCCGCTCCTGCTCCATCTTTTGTTTCGCTGCGGGGACTCCGGCGGTGACTTCGTGGGGCGGCTCGGGAAGCGCCCCCGGCCTCGCCTGGCGGGCGGGCTGGGGCTCGGCCCGGGGGCACCGGGCGGCGCGGCGGCGCTGCCGCTCCCGCGCCACCCCGGGACGTTTCTGCCCCCCGGTGCTCCGACCGGCTCCCGGTGGGCGGGATGGGTGCCCCGACGCGTTCTGAGGAGAGGAACGGAGGACCGGGAGGGAGAAGAGCCGGGTCCCCCCGCCGGTGCTGGTGGTCCTGCCATAGGTCCGAGCCGCAGGAGCCAGGGAAAGACCTGCGGGAAGCTTCCCCCTCCTGCGGCGGCTGTGCCGGGATACCGGCATCAGCTTGTGCACGCTGGTGGTGCCGGGGAAGGAGCCGAGATCGGGCAGGGCTGCTGGAGCTGGCCGCCTCAAAGGATGGTGTCGGGTGGTTGTGCCTGACTTTGGTCTTGCTGAGCTCTCGTCGAGACACTTCGGTCGCTCTCGGTTAAATCAACACAGCAAAATCTTGCCTGTGCCTCTGAGGGCAAAAATAAGTAGCATTTAAGCAAAACTGAGAAATCTCCCCGAAAGCCCGTATGTTAAACACGTGTAACAGGCAAGGTGTAGGTAATGCATAAGCTGAAAAGAGTACGGATAACTTAAACCTTTGCGGGAGTCCCTGATCACCTGCTGAGATGGTGTTGAAGGTCATGTCTTTGGGACTCTTTGCATGGTGCTGCTCACTTTTGTCCATTTTTTGCTGTTAACATTTGCATTCAGATCAAATGGCCTTGAGCAACACCTAGAGCAGAGATAGCTTCAGTGGAAGAAGTGCCTCGTGTTTCTAAACATGGCACCTGAAATGTGGGTTCAGCCCCTTATTTCCCAGCCTCCTGTTGCCACTTGAAAGGGTTCAACTGGCCTAAAAAAGTTCCATTCTGCTTCCATAGCTGGAAAGTTTTGGTTCGGCTTGTACTGGTTCTAAGATGTAACCCACCCACAACATTCCTTGTGGCTCCCAAACGCTCCAGATCCTGTCTTCTGAATTATACCCCTTGCATTCTGTGAGTGTTAAACTAAAGTCTTGACCACATATGAGAATTTTTAAGTTCATCCTCTCTCTTCTACTTCAGCATTGCCATAGCTTGAGTTTGTTCTATTAACAATTAGAAGCCAACCTTATAGTAAAGAATTCATAGCTTCCCTTACAGCTGCAGGAATTCTGTGAGTGAATCCTGCCTGGTTCTATAGACACAGAGTGATGTATAGGTAGATCGTAAGCCTAGGAATGATTTTTGGAGGGAAGGAAAATAAACTTGTATAAGTGGGACAGGTTTACTGAAGACCTTCTGTAGCTCAGGGTTGTCACTGCTGATGGCCCAGAAGTTAGTATGGAGAACTCTATTGCACTGAAAGGAAAGTTAAAATAGAGGCTAAATTCAAAATACCCTGCTGAGGGCCTACACCCAGCGATGATCTGTGAACGTGCAGCATGTGTCAGTGGACGCTGTGCTGTTGAATTTCCTGGTGCTGGTGAGTTTTACTGTTAGCATGACTTGGGCACAATAACAGCTAGATTGTTGATGTAGCAGGCTGTTGGTGCTGACATTGCAAGATAGTTTTATTTTGCCTGCAAAGCTCGTAGGTTCTCTCTCACAGAGTTACTCTTCAGTGGTCTGAAGGAGGTCCAGTGAAAAGCTCTGGCCAATGGTACCTGGCAAGGTGCTGTAAAAAAAAACATTATACCTCTTACAAAAACACGGTGCTCTTGTAGGGTGGCAGCCTTGTCCCTGTGGGTCACTGTGTTGTGCTGTGATCATCTAGAAATACAGAGTGATGAGATTTTTCTTCTTTTGTTTGCACTGACTATCTGAGGCTGGGGAAACAAAAAGGTTCAGTAATGCTACTTTTGGTAGCCCTACATAGTCAACCTTTTAAACACTTAGTTGCTTGTGTTTTGTAAGTATGAGGCCTGTCTGGGCCTGCCTGAGAACTTGAAAGTTGAGTCTGAGAACTCATGATTTTGCAGCTATCGCCTGAGAGCTCGGGCTGCCAGGTGAGCGGAGGTGGGTGCAGCTCAGCCTCTGCGCCGGGGCATGCTGCTGGCCCGGGATCAAGGGATTCTTGGTGGTGGCTTTTCAAAGGCTGGGGAAGTGACAGTCCGTGGGCAGGTGGAATCCCTTTTAGCAGAGGAGCTGAGTGTGAGAGAGTGCTGCTTTTACACAATGGTGTGAAATAGCTTTTCTCCTCTGAAGATTGAGTTTGATCAGGAGGAGCTCTGGAAAAAAAAAAGGTTGTGGGGAGTTGGAAGGGAGATAGTTTGCAGATGCTGGGGTTTTGATATCCCTGCCTCTGTTATGATTACCAGGTGGTTCCTTCCTTAAGGATAAACCAGCATCCTGCTGGTGTCTTGCATTAGTCACAATTCAGAAATGACTCCTGTGAAATCTGATTTTTCTGGATTTTCTGAATTTCTTTTCTCCAAAAAACAAGTTCCTGAAAGCCAGTTTATGCCCTTGATTATTGGAAGGGGAGAGTTTGTCAGTGCTAAGTACTACACTTCTCTGGAAATTCCCAAGTATCCTTAAATTATAAATCTTGATGTGTGCCAGAGGTTGTTAAAAACAAAGAGTTTGTGTGTATGTATCTGTGTGTTGGAAGGGGATGGGAAGGGGGGAGGAGGAGGAGGAGAAGGAGGTAGCATCTTGATGGCTGAACTCATTCCAGTTTTCAACATCCTTCTTGTGCCAGAGGGCCAAAACCTGCAGGCGGTATTCCTCTTTTTTTGTCCAGTAGACCTGTGAGGTTTGTGGATGATCGGATTTCAGCGGGTCTGAACCAGCCTGTACCTCTGCTGAACCCAGCCTGACCCATCACCCCTGCTGGGAACGTGGCCCAAAGCATGCTTCAGCTCACGATTCTTGTGTCTGGATTTTTCACGTCTGTGACTACGTGGTGGGGACACTGGCAGTGATATATTCTCTGCCTATGTCATTGCAGCAGGGTGAGCTTTGGGGCACTGTGTTGTACCTTTTGGTGTGTATCAGGTCATTTTTTCTCTGTGTGACTATAAGGTGCTACAAAAGCTTCATGGGTCTCTGTGCTGCAGCAAATGCTGAAGGCAAAAACCATTTGCCATCTGTGCACACCTCTGTTTTCAAACATGGCCTTGGTGGAAATTGCTGCAGTCTTCTGCTTTAAGAAGTCCCCTTCTGTCTGGCTCCTTGCTTGCTCCCTTCCTCTGCCTCATCCTCAGAGAGCTGGCCTTAAAATCAAAACACTTAAAAGCTTATTGCTAGATAGAAAAGAGGAAGGGTAAAGAGAAACCTGCTTAGAAGTTGGCACATGTCATAAGAAAATATTAATTGAGTTGTAATTACACCTTAGCCCTTCTCTCCCGTCTTTCATGACAAAATAAATTAGAAGCACAGTTCTTATCTAGGTGTTGTCTCTGTAGCTCAGGATTAATGTTTCAGCCCTTTTATACAGGATCTGAAAACACATTATCTTGCTGGCTTAGAACAACTGTGTATTCTCATGTGTCTAGTACTCACTGGCTCCTTTCCTCTGTTGGGTGACAAGTGAGGGATCTGTCCCCTCTCAAGAAATTGCCTCTAATCTCTGAAAAAGGTTTCCAGATGACCCTTTCTCTCCCCTTTTTTCCCTTTCGCCAAGAGCTCCAGTGCCTGCAATGTGTGGGGCTTTTTGTGTTTGTTTTGTTTGGGATCTTGTGGCCACAGGCAGAGTTCTTAACCTATTTTTCATTTTCTGTCTTTAGCTTTACAGAGAGGTTACAGGCTTCTTTGCCTGTGAATATAAGCCTACATAAGAACAAATGCTTTTAAAATAGGAATTCCTACATTAGTGATGGAACTTCTCTTGAATTCTAACTCCATGTAGCCAATCTTCTTTTGTCTTTCACTGAGTGAAAGGAGATTTTATTTTTTGTTCCCTTGAATATTATACACAGTTTTTCAATCAGGAGGGTAACCATCAGCCCATTTGTGTATTTCTTTTCCAATCTCTTAGATATTTTGGAATAGTAGAAGTATAAGATTGCCTCAGGCCTTTACATGATAGCACTTTGAATTGTTTGTGAAAGTGTGTGTAGGGTTTTTTTTTCACTTTGAAACTGACAGGTCCATGTTTCTGGCTTAAAAGCAGCAGAGTACTGTTTTTCTGTTACTACTATATGAATTCCTGTGAACTGTATGTACTAGTAAGAATTAATTTTCATGATTTTAAAGATGGCTAAATGTACTCATTGTTCCCTGATAAAAGTGCTTTGCAAAAGAACCCTTTGTTGTTGGCGAACCCTCTGGGACAACGGAACTTTTGATAGTGGCTGAGGATTGTAAAAACACGGCTACCTGACTCACGTGCTGACTGTCACATTTCTGCCTTATTAATAGCCTCATGTTTTCATGCATTGCAAACTGATTTACAAATTAACAATAATGTGACTACCATCCTACTACTATAAACAAACCCAATTAAGATAAACAGAACCAGTTAATTATAACCATATTTTTTATACTCTCTTCTCCTATCCTGTTTTGACTCTTATTAAATGTCGGTGTTTAGATGGGTGCCGCACATGGGTCATTAATACATTTTTAATAGTTTCCTGATGTGTCCTGAGTAGACACGATACTGTTACGGTGTTCAAAGATAAAAAGCATGTTTGGGATCAGCCGTGCTCTGTGTTCTTACAAAGTCACTAGCAGCTGAAAGACTCTTTTGGTCTGAGGCACATGTAGCAGTCAGGGCTTTAGCAAGCCTGCCCAGCTGCCATAGATGTAGCATTCAAACAGCTTGTGGTGCTTTGTCCTGCTCCTGTGTTGTTGTCCCCCCTTCTTAGAAGAAGTGTGCCTGTGCTGTTACATAAAGATCAATGGTTTAAGCCTTTTGCATCACCTCCCCTGCCAAAGTTGCTGATATTGCATGCCCACATGACTGTTCAGCTGTGGCAGTATACGTATATACATTGTGTATTTAAAATGTATAAAGTGTGACATCAGACAGTGTTAAAACTGCAGCAATGGCAGTAAGAGCAAGCTTACTTTCAATAGCCCCCTCTAAAGAGATTTTAAAGGTCTGGTTCTGCACTGTCTGGTGTTAACTGAGAGAGGCCTACAAATCATGTTTTCCAGCCTTGTGTACTTTGATTTCACTCTAACCCTGAAGCTGTACAGGCCTTCTGAAGTTTCAAGAAAAGTTTTCCAAGTGTAGCGCACTTCAAAATAGATGAAAAAGCAGTGCTTCTTTTAAGCGCTACAGAATGTTAAAACAGACTTGAAATCTGCTTAAAGTTTTTAAGCAGTACTTTAGATTCTTCTAAGTTAAGGTCATACTTGTCATACCTTGCATAAAACTAAAATAAGTGCAGTAAAAAGCCCTGTAACCATCAGATTTAACTTCTGTTTTTGAGCTTGAAAACATATTTGATTATATGCAAACCAAATGTGGCACGGACTCAGAAAACCGCAGTGCTTCCCCCTCTGAAATGAAGACAGTGTGCCACGGTAATAGCAACTTGAGACGGTCTGGATTGTTGCAAAACATGTCAAGAGAAAGAGACTGTAAACATTAATCTCTTAAGAGGTGTTGCCTCTGTTCCTCTCCCTCCCAGTTTGCTGGGCTTCTCACAGCAGGTATTGTTCTTATTCTGATGTGCTAAATAGCACCTACTAAGCTCCTGGTTCCTCTTTCATTACAAACAAATCTTTGTTTCTCATAGTAGGACAGCTTTCTGAAGTGGTCATACCTAGTAACCTTAGGTCTGTCTGCTAGGTGACATGAGAGAAAGTGACCACAGCTTTCAGCTGAGCCACAACAGTGGATCCTGTGCATGCTTGCTGCCCTTCACAGACGAGAGGCCAAACCTTTCAGGTGAAAAGTGTGGCACAGACAAGCGTCTGTGAACAATTCTCTTCAGCTGCAGTAAGCACCAGCACAGTGTAACTGTCTTCTCTAACCTGTGCTCTGGCACTGTGAGAGCCGTAGTGCCCCTAGGAGATAGAGGGAAGACTGGAACATTTCTTTGAGCTACCTGGTGTCACAGAGCATGGCGTGGTGGAGGATATGCTCTGGTGCTCAGGTTTGATGTAGTCTCAGGTCTGCCTTATCACAGAACGATGGTAGTTCCTCCAACAATGTTCCTGAAGCAAGTATACTGGTATGGGCTTGGGTGCCAGGTGTGCTAACTGGATGGTTGACACTGACCAGAAGGCTGCTGTCTTGTGTTTCAGTATTCCCATGCTTTCCCATTCTTGATCCTGCCTCCAGCTTCTCTCCTGTTTGTAATACTTCTTAGTCTAGTAACTTGGGAGTTTCTCATTTGCTTAAAACTTCATCCAGCCAGTCTGTTTTATGTGAATAGTCTTCTCAAATTTAGTCTCGCCACACTGAAACAGTCCTAAAGGACACTGAACAATGGACCTTTCAACTTTAAAGAGCACCTCAGAAAATTAAATGTTGTTTACAGCCAAGTCAGAAAGGAATGTCTCTCATGTGAGGTTAAAATACCTGTGGAGGCTCTAACACGCTCCAGGACTATCCATCCACCTCCAAGGAGTTTTTGAGAGGTGCAGTTAACAGTGCCTTCCCCTGTAGTCCCTTATCATTCCCTTTCTGAGAGACTTTGTGTGCACTTAATCTGAGCTTTTAGGAACCAAGAAAGCTTTTCCAAGGATTTGCTGTTTGCCTCTAAATACTTTTACAATAGCAGGCCAGGAGTTAAAAGATGAAACGTACCTTGGGAGACATTGCCTCCCTCCAGGTGAAGGCAAAATCTCCCAGTACAGAGGTATTCCCGTTCCCATTGGAAATGCCTGAAGTTCGTTCAAGCAGAAATGTCTGGGGAAGGGTGTGGTGCACCAGCCTCTGGGCCACCCAGCCTTGTGCCATTCCTGCTGCTTCCGCCCTGCACAGCTGTTCCCGGTCCCCCTTCAGGTCTGGCCAGGGGTGTGCGTGCATCTGCATCAAATTACTTCTCTGCAGCTGTTGCTGGCACTGAGCTCATGGGGAAACCTCTGGCGGCAGCTAAAAGGGTCTTAAATAAGTTTGCAACCAGCCAGAGCCCTTACTGGTTACAGGTTTCTTGTCTCCATGTAGATACCGCTCAGTAAACGTTCTGAAAGTGGTTTGCTCTCTCTGGAGACCTTTAGTAGGGCAGGGTTGCCTTTCTGCAGGAAGCTAGGCTCACGGGCTTATCACAGTGTTGACCAGACCTGATTGCTTTGTCTCTCTGGATGGCAAGGTGCTAAATCTTCTTTTTCTCCCTCGTGCTGATGGTCCCATGCCATGGATGTATGCATTCTGTGCTGTATTTGTGCTTAACTCTGTGGTGTGATAGAGGGTGTGTTGCATAAGAATACAGGACCATCTCGGTGTACACATTTGCAAACAGACTTCGGTTTGTTCCCAGAGATGCAGGGGACTGGGATAAAGAAACGAAGGTACTTTCTTTTGGAAATGTAGGCTTGGCACTTAAATCACAGATTTTATTTTAAAGGCTTTGCTTTCCTGCAAACAATTGTTTCTTGAAGGAGAACAACGCTGGGGGTTTAAATGTCAGGAGGTGAGGCAGTGAGAAAGGCTGGCAGTGCTTGGAGGCAGCGCTGCCAGAGATGGTAGGGAAAAAGCAGCTACGTGGGTGACCTGATGGAGAGGAACTACTGGAGCAAGGCTGGCAAAGAAAGGGATGATGGTTCCAAACAAACAGGCTGATAAAACTGTTTTTGTGGATAACTATTTTCATAGATAGCCATGTGGTAGTGAGGCAAAATAAGCAGTGTAGTGGTCTAGTTCCCAAAAATTGTGAAGGTAGGTGAGGCAGAGGAAAGAGTAACCCTGGCTTTAAGTTTCCCTTGAGCTGACAGCCAAGCATCTGTGAAGAGATATCTATGAGACTGAATGTAAGGTGCATCTCATGAGCAGAACATGTCCTGAGGGTGATGGGAACAGAGAAAGGAGAATTTCTCTTCCAAGTACATGCATAAGAGAGAAAAGGTTGTTCTGAACTGAGCCTTACAGACCCCTGGAGAGGGCTGAAGGAGTTACAAAGGTTGTTCCTAAAAGGAAAAGCAGAGATGTGACACATTGTGTCAAAGAAGCAGGAAAAAGAAAGGAAACCGCTGGTTTTCTTTGGTAAAAGAAACTGTTCTAAACATTTAAGATACTAAAGCATGGCTGTGTTTTTCTGGGAGAGTGAAAGGAGGGAACAGAAGGAAGAAGGGTAGAAGTATGGCATGATATCAAGCAGGAAAAACATTTGGGAGAGAAGATAGTGAAATTGTGTCCCTGATGGGATTTCTATGAAGGGCAAATAGAAGAGAGGCTGTCTTGCTCTTGTGACTCTCTCTTGGAAGAAATAGCAAGATATGAGCAGAGGACTGAGCAGAACATGCAATCTCACACTTTCCACCAGCTCCATCATTTCAGTGAAGCAGAGCTGCTCTGGAGAAAGCCAGTGAAGAGAGAACTTGTTGCAGAGAACATCTGCGTGCTTGGTGGCTTCTTGCCACTAGTTACAACCACTCTGAGACTGGGAGCAGAGCCAGAGAATGCTGTGTGAGCTGGGGAAGATGTAACTGGGGGAGAAAAAGGGAACAGAGAAACAGACATGAATGTGACAGCAGAGCTCTGAAGTCCCAGGTGAAGTCAGCAAGCACAAAACCATTTACACTGTCTTCCCTCCTCCTCTTTCTTGTCCTATGCTCATTCTCACTGATAAAGCATCCCTGATTAGGTCTTCCCAGTTTTGAAAATCTCACATGTAAGCAGAAATTAGTCTATGCAGGGATGAAAGTGTTTAGTTTTCTTTCTGTTCTTGATTTTTTTTTTTTTACTTCATGAGAGAAATAGGTGTGAGTGGCTAATGTAATTCATGTTTATTGCTAAATGTTGCTCTTTGATGTCTTCTTATTACAATAGCCTGATTTCAAAGCCAGCAATAAACTAGAGGGATGGCATCTCATAAACACAGGGCTTCATTTTTGGCCCTGTAAACATCTGAAACTTCAAATTTAAAGAAAAGAAAAAGAGTTGCTCTCTTTTGCTTGCAAATAACTCCTTCATTTCACAAAATAACAGCTCTCTAAGTAAACAAACCTCAAAATCCTGCTCCCTCATCTCCTCTAACCTCTTGTGTCCTCTAGGGAGAAAAAAAGCCACAGAAAGCAGTTGATTGCTCTTGATCAGCCTGTGTAAGTTTTGATCAGCTGTGTCTTTTCAAGCTAGCTGTATCTTCCTTCTTTAACACAACTTTTATCAGAACACTTTTCTGGGCATCTGTTTTTGTTTGGGGTTCCTGTCTGATGTGTTGCATTTTGTTGTGTGCTTTTTGTCATCAAACTGCAGACAACAAATACAGTGATTGGCTGATACTTTGAGGATCTTGGGATGGAGTTTTATTTTGTGAAACAAAATGTACAGTTCTTTCTAAGTTGTTTTTTTTCAGTCATAATAAGTGCTGTCAGACTAAATTCTTTTTAAGTTCCCTGCATTCCTCCTGTCCTCTGACTTCTGCAGTACTGGATGCAGTATTTGCATTGGTTAAATAGGCCTGAGTAATTTACTTCATTATGGAAAACTAATCTGCTTGTTAAAACTGTTAGTTTATCAAACAGTGTAATACAGTATTGTTCCAGCAGAAACTTTGCTGGCGGATGCCCGTCCCTGTGTAACTTTCTGTGAAGGGATATGATAAGATGGACTTTGTGGTTTAGAGAAGCAGATCAGTCGTTTTGACTATCAGAATTGATAATTTCTGTAAGATACACGGTGGATGTTATCTTGAAATCCTGGCTGAATACAATGCAGAGTGCCCAGTCTCCAAGCTGAGTGGTACTGCAAACCCCATTATTACTGTGATACTCTCTATCAGCCTCATTAGGGATGATGAATGAGCTGAAGCAGTTCTTTCCCCTCTTCTGAAAAGACCTGCTGACAATGGTTGCTGCCTGTGTATATGCACAGGGTGAATCAATCAGCTGAACTATTTCTACAGTAATACTAACCTTTAAACAAAAAGAAAGTCAGTCTCATTATCTGCTTAAATCTCCTGATTCTTCCCTTCTCTACAGAATCACCTTCTAGCTCCCTTGCCTTAAAAAGCAGGGTCATGCAGAAAGCACAAGTGAAATCTTTTGCATTTGTTTACTACTGTGCTATTCCCAGGCAAATGAAATTGACTCTTGGGCTTTCCTAAGGCTGAACATGTGAACAAGTCAATTTGCCTGTACAGCATTCCTGTCAGACCTCAGTGCCCCAAGCCTGCAGTGGCATTCCCACATGTCAGGCTCCACTGATCCAGTAGTTTCCATTGTGCCTGCAGGGGCTAGGCTGGGAGGCTTGGCTCTTTTGCCAGCTGTCTTCTCATGTGGCCACTTAAGCTGAGCTTAGGATCATACCAGTCAACTGCAAGTAACCATCCTTAGTTCTCTCCTCTGTCTTTTTCTGTGTCGCTTTCCTGCTGGGGGCAATGTCCCTGCCCAGGACCTGGGCTCTGCCTTGGCTGTGTTGGGCAGAGCAGGTTGGATGGGTTCCCTCAGCAGAACGTGGGTCCCAGGGGGCTGTGCAAGGTGGGTGTTGTGCTGCCTGGGGTACAACTGCACAGCAGCTGCTTCCCATTTACCGTGTGTGCTAATGGTCCGGAACAAGCTGTCCAGTAAACAAGTGGTTACTGGGATTGGCATCTGAGTGCCCTGGCATTTTGGCTAAGGGAATCCCAAGGAATCCTGGGTTCCTGTTCAGGTGTGCAGAGCAGTTGATGCAGCTCTAAGCAAAACCTACAAAGACCTTGTTTCTGCCCCTTTAGTTTTCTCATGTAGATGGGCGTTAAACTTGACACTTGAAGATGTTTTTTTATAGCTTGAATCTATCTTTAGGATACTTTTAAAATAAAAAAGACTTAAGCTTTTTCTTTTTGGTTTGAAGGGTGTCCACAGAAGTAAGTTGCCACTTGGATTTTTCTGGAGAGGAGCAGGGGGTGGAGGACAAAGGAGAGCTGTTTTTCCTCCACTGGAACCAGCTGTGGTTTGTTCACATTTTGTGCATTTAGATGGGCACTCTGAAATCCAAACTGGAACTAGCAGTTAATATTGCAAACAAGCAGTGTAATTTGACTAAACAAGCTTTCAGATGATCACAACTAGGCTTTGCTGCTCAAGAGTGGGATTTTCATAACTGCGGAAGTAATTTGAGGACATGCTTGTGCCCAAAGCCAGTAGGGTTATGTTGGCTTCTTTTTATCCTTTTTCCTTGAAGATGATTATGGTGATGATTCATACTTTTAGTCTCAGCAAAAGAGTGGCTTGCATGGATAGTTGTTTAACAGCTGAGAACCTCTAAGCAAGTCATTCTCCATTTTGAGGAAGAATTTGTCTAAAGAAGATTCTCCCCCTTTTTATTTCTTTTGTGTGCTTGTTACTTTTATGTCTGTGGTTTTTAGCCCTGCTATTGGCTGACTCTGCAAATAAGAACTTCCATGATGTTCTAGTTATAGCCTTACTTGTTCTTCGATCTTACTTGTTCATGGTGTTTCCACGTGTTCAAGAGTGAGTTAGGATAGTTTTAGACAGTCAGTTGATGAACAGTAGTTTACTCATACTACACAATCTGAAATATTTCATTAAATGTACCAGAAAGGTGATTTAAGCTCTTTAGTCTAACTAGATGCCTGTTTTCATTATTTTAATTTCCTTAAATAGAGGATCAAAATTTTCCCTCCTGTTCTTAACACCGTATTTTGTTTCCAATATCAGAAAAAAAGACCATTAAAATCTTCTCCTCGGTCACTTTGACTTACTTAAAACAGCTTCATGGATTTGTAACATTTTCTATTGTCTTGTGCCAAATCACACCCTCCTACTCCTGCTATTTTTTTTTTGACAATCACTTAATGGTGTATAAAGCTTTAAAAATAAAAACCAGTGGAGTGACAGAAAAATTAAAGCCATGAAAACTAGCTTTCCTTCTGCTGCATGGATTGCCAGGAAATTCAGGGGTCATGTAGAGCGAGTGTATTTTCTAATAACAAGCTGTGTGCTCACATGCCATGCTTCTTTAAAGGTCTTGTGGTTGGGATCCCAGTGGTATTGATGGGAAATGTGCAAAGAATTTTTATAAGGTTGTTTGAATAGCTGAGTAACTTCTTTTGAAGGCGGTAGAGTGAATACTTCTGCTTTGGAGAAGAATGGTTCTGTTGATGCCTGAGGTGATGATAATGAATGATGGACCTTCAAAGTTAAGTCCTACAAATGCAGTTATCCTCTAGAGGATTTAATGAAAACGTAATGCTTTAAAAATGGGATTTCTTTTAAGATGAAACACTTGAATATACCTGTGATGTCTTGGTAGCCATGGTTATGTTCTGATGGGAGGACCTAAAAGGCCATTAGTAGACTGGTAAGCATCAACATGTGATTGTATTCACCACGGAATAGGTTTGAATAGAAGAAGTTGGACTCAATGACCTCAGAAGTCTTCTTCAACCTGACTTATCCTGTGGCTCTTTTAATCCACGAAAAGAGAGGTGGTGTATACCATGTTCCGGTGCCAAACTGGAACATTGGCCTGTGCTGACACATCTGCTGATGCTCTGTTTGCTTTCTCTTGCAGTTTGGGGCAGAGTTCAGGAGGTTCTCTCTGGATCGCTACAAGCCAGGAAAGTTTGAAGACTTCTACAAACTGATTCTTCATATTCATCACATAGCCAACCTGGAAGTGATGATCGGATATGCTGATGTCCATGGAGACCTTCTCCCTATTAATAATGATGACAACTTCTTCAAGGCTGTTTCAAGTGCTCATCCACTGCTCAGGGTTTTTATCCAAAGACAAGGTAAGATGCAGTTTCACTTCAGTGCCTCAAAGTATGCTGTGGTGAGGGGAAGAGTGGATTTATGGCACCCATTTAAAGGCTGAAATTATGTAACAGCCATCTAGGAGCCATCTTGCTCTTCCTCACAGGGACTTCATTGCAGCTGGCAGGAATGGCATGGCTTCATTGCAGGTAGAGGGACTGCACTGCTGCCTGTAAGATGTTTGAAGGGTGCCATGCTGGGAATCACCATGAGCCCCTTTGGTGTCTGAGACAAATGTACCTTGTGCTGCTGGTACTATGTCATTACCTGAGCATGTCAAGTGCCCCATTCCACTTGGTGGAGGGAGGGGATCTTAGTATTGCAACTTCACATTTAGAAATCTTATCTATCCATCTTGATAGTCAGTGCCATACCCAAGTTTTTCATGCCTGTGTGTGAATGCACACAGATGTGTAGTTCTGAAAGGAAAAAAAAAATTGTCACAAACGACGTCTTGTTTAACTATGTTAACCCAGCAAACAGGCAAATGATGATTTTTCCCCCTCTGTCCTTACACTAAGGACTGCTGGTTCTTCCCATTTTGAATCATCAAGCAAGCTTTGGGCAGAATTGCCTGAATGTCAGGATGACATCAGGTTTAAATGGCCTGTGTATTGTTGTCCTTAAGAACCATGTTTGGCAGTCACTTCAGAAGACGACTGGCTTTTATAACAAGGTGTCTTCTCATGGAGCTCCTTAAATCCCAGGGCAACCTAACACTGTTAGCACTTCCTCCACAGTTTTTTTTTTTTCAGCCACATAGTGATTTATAGCACAGGGCTTTTGGAATTAAAATCTCGTCAGCAACGGATTCAGAAACAAGACTTGATTTGAGACTTGGAGCAGTCATGCAGCTTTTTTTGGCCTGGACTCTTGCTGTGTACTGATAAGGATTTAGCAAGAGGCTCTGACCTGCTCATTGGTGTGAGCTGGTGTAGTGTGTGGTTTGATTTGGTGCCATCAAATACATCCAGGGCTGTGTGGCTCCTGTCTGTTCAGAGCATATTGTCTGCCACCTTTTACATGTGATTTTTAGGTACTCAAGGAGCCAGTTGAGGGTTTGGAGCAGATTGTTTAGTTGGTCTGTCTATCAAGTGACTGGAAATGTCTGTGGGAGAAAACTTGCTCCTCCTTCTCATGCAGAAAGTGCAAATGTGGATCACAAATCCAATTAGGTCTTCTTGCAATTCCTGTTAGGGCTTGTGAGTGTTCATGGTGGGTCAAGTCGTGAGAAATCCCTTGCATGACTTTGTCATGCCTACTTCAGTTTAAGTTTGTTCATGTCTCTGGATCGGTCCTGTTCAATACACAGTCCATGCTCTGGACAGACTGCTGAAACCACTGACCTAACCCTGCACTGGGAGGGGTTTGCCACTGAAATGCTGATCACAGAAGTAGGCAAATCAGAGAACTGTTGCCTACATATAGAAAAAAATTCTCCCTCTTCTTCTAGAAGTGTGCTGGCTATTAAGGTTTCTAACTTTTAACCTTAATGGAAAAGGGCAATACTTCCTTTTTAAAGAGCTTTTATTTTACCTATTGCTCAGTGAGAAAAATCATGCTGACAAGGAACAGAAGACAGGCCTGTTCTTCCTCACATGTGGCAAAGCCTGAGATGTTTCCCAACACACCTTCTCCCTCTATAAAGCTGAAGGGAGCAGTAAATTCTGGCCCATCCCTTTGCTTAGTCCTGACTTTCATAAGGGACTCCTAAGGTTAACATTTGAGATTCATACTTGTGGATGGTCCCTAACAGTCATGCTCATCTCCTTTGCTTAGACAAAGCCTTTAGAATTTTTCCCTTCAAGAATGAAGGTGAAATCTTCATCTCTTTTTCCTTTGCTCTGTTGGGGGATAGAGCAGTGCTGGTCGTTCTGTTGGGAGACCTGCACAAGAGAACAAGGTGACTAGCAGCAAGAAATCATTGTGCCATTCAGGGGAATGTGGTGTGCCTGCACCCTAAATTCTGACTTCAGAGGCAGGAAATTAGTGTGACAGGGATGCTAGTAAAATATGTGAGCAGTGCTCTCTTGGGACGTTGAAGGAGACTGCAGAGCATGGGCTCTCTAGGCTGTTGGATCAGGGATCACTGCTTTTCAGTGGGAGTAGTCCTGGGAGCTGGCTGCCAGAGGTTGTTCTCGCAGTGCTGCAGAGTAGGGGGAGTTCCAGGGAACAGGGCAGAAGTATGCAGGCATAGAAGGACTGAGTAGTTGAAGGTCAGGTCTCTTTTTCTAGCACAGCAAACTGTTTATCAACTGCATGATTAGTCATCCTGTCTGTTTTCCCAGTTTATAGCTGAGTTACCCTTTCTCTTGTCAGGTCAATTTCACAGTCATGTCAAAACACTTAAAACATTCTCAGAGTAGCAAAATAGGTAACTTAGTCTGTGAACAATAATCAAGCAACAATTTCCTAGTTTGATATTTTTGTTTGCCTAGGTGTCTGAGCATAGTTTTGTGCTTTTTCAGTTCAAAAGCCTTTCTCTCACTTGTCCCCAGAGACAAACATTGTGCTTATTGCTTGGACTCTTTATGCCAGGTTGGTGTCCAGGTATGGGATGGCTTTTTTTTCCCCCTTTCTCTCCTTTTTTGGTTCAGATCTCCTGGGCCCCAAACTTTTCAGGATCACAGTAGTCCCACACAGGGAATGTAAGTGCTTATTAGCCAGCCATTTTAATAAGGACTAGAATTGGTGTTCTCAGTGTGCTTGCAAAAATTGCTGTCCATAGTTTTTGGGTCTTGGAGAATCTGGGACATTTGCAGGTTATGTTTGAGTAAAGTAAGCTATAGCAAGTTTTTATAGCTCATAGTGATTTGTCTGCTTAAAGTATACGGTGCTCTTTTTTTTTCTCTCCAATACCAAATTACAGTGTGGACAAAAATCCTAATTAGAGAACCAGGCTATAAAAAGAAAAAGCAGTTTTCCTTTGACTTGCTTTCCCAGGCTGCAAGTATGGGTCATGTCCTGTGCTGTAAACTGACGTGGCTCTTTTGGCTTCATTAGCACAGTAGTGATTTACATCAACTGATGCTTTGAGCATGAGGATTTGTTCAGTCAGCTGTAACTGATACCAAACATACACAGAACTCCCTATGGGAGGTGCCTGCTGCTGTGGAAGGGATAGATGTCTCAAAGACCTTAGAATAATGCAGGAACTTGAGGACGTGTTTGATTTGCTCCATAATAACATTTGCATTTTAGCCAAGACCTGCATCAAGGAAAAGCTTATCTGATGATGTTGATCATGCTTTTCAAGACTGTTTGGTCTGTATCTGACTTAAACTATAGCATTTGAAACAATCTCTTGTATACTGCAAAAATATTTAAGTGTAACCTATGAATTCAAGCAGAAACATAAATCAGAAAAACTGAAAGGAGTTGGTATTACACACTGTGAATGCATTACATTATTTCTTGTATGATTAAGTGAAATGAAATTATTATCAAATCTTGCTTTAATGCCTGTCTCACAGAGGCACAGTATGTGTTCAAACTGATCTGTATTGGAGCGTCTCAAGTAGAATGGAATAAATAGCAGAATTATAATGAATTCTTCATTGTGAACCTGCCTCAAATGACTCCTTTGCTGGGGTGGGGGGTGGTATAAGGATGTAAGTGCAGGTCTACGAAGTAAAAGAGATTTGAGAATTTCTCCTCTTTTTCCTTGTGTTACCTACTGGGGTCTGTTCAGCCTAGAAAGTTCAGAAACTCAAGGAAGTGTGGCAAAATGAACAAGCTGATCACCCTGTAAGTACTCTGTGCAGTGCTGTTTTTCCAAGGTTTCTTTTTTTCCAAGAAGTATGTGTAGGACCAAGTATAGCAAGCAGAGAGAGCAGAGTGGTTAACTGAGCACACCACTGTAAATCCAGGCTAATGATTCTGATTCTGATACTGGGAGAGCTGATGAAGGCTGCTGATGACCTGAACATCACTTCCTACCAGGGTCAGCAGGGTTTATAGTGTTTGCATGGACAGTAACAGAAAATCTGCTGTAGCTCAAGTTGCAAAGGAGGTGGGAGAGGTGGTGCACAGCCTATCTGGACTCATCCTGATGCCAGACTGAAGTCAAATGAACGCACCTGAGAAGCCTGTTTTATCCACAACAGGAGGTATGTTCTGATTCTATAAAAGTAACAACAAATTAATTAATGTGGGGGCACTTTGTCAATCCTAAAGCAAATTCTAGATCAAATTAATGATCTTTCCATCAGTAAAGTTATTTTTAAAGCATTCTAGAGGTTTAAATGGTTTCATTATAAGTGTTGTGCAGGTAGGAGACAGATGAAGCACTGAAGTGGCAGGTGACAAATTTGTATTTCAGGTTAACTTTGTCAAGTATTACACTTTCTGCAGGAACATGAAAGGCAAAAACTGAACAAGCTGAAGAGCATTCTAATAGCCAATATACTAAACTACACTCCACAGCAAAGTGGAGCAGGGCCTTACACCATAAATTAGTAAATACCACAAATGAACTGCAGCTGTAAATTGATATGGATGGAAGTTAGAGAAGGCTGATGACTTCTGATATCTGTGTTGTCTTGCATTTTGCAATCTGGAAAGCTGATAGTGTGTAGAAAGCCATCAACTACCACCTTCAGAAATTTGATATGTGTCTTTTCTTTTGTAGTTATATTTTTTAATAGTCCATTACTGTTACAGTAGACCAGTACTGAACACCAGTCATTGCTTTCCTCCTTCAGTGGTTAGAACTGCTGTCTACCATCAGTTCTCACTTAAAGCTTGATCCAAAACCAACAGGGGAAAAATGTGCGTTTACCTGGCTGGGTTTTGGATTTGGTTTGTTTTAATGTAAAGACTGGAAGATGCTGTTTTTCTCCAACTGCATACAGTGAATAATGTATTTAAACTGCTGTGCCATGCGATATATTTGTGCATGTTCAGAAGCAGTTCATAATTCTGCAATTTGTTATTTACCTGGCAAAGTTTTGTGCAGCTCTAAGTACCAACATCTGTGCTTAGCTTTCTTTTATTATAAAATCAGAGCAATCACACTCAGTTTTAAAATAAAAATGTGCTAATGGGAATCATGCCCAGGTCTGCCTGAAAAACCAGTGGTGGGTTGTTTTATTGTCTTTCATACTCTGAGCAGATAATCCCCAGGAATGGTTGTTGGCTGTCTAACCACATGTGTTAAACACAAAAACTGGCTTTGAGGCAGCAGCTATTTCCAGCTACCTAAAACTTTTAACTCTCTACTCAGCCTTCTAGAGGGGGTACAGTTGGAAAAGTTTGAGTTCAGCTCTTTCACACTTTTCTTTTTGGTTCTTCAGTAACTGTCCTGTTTGTTTTGCAGCACAGACATTGACTTTGTTTCCTCAAAATGTTGTGTTTCTAAACAAGAACAATATATTTTTACTGCTTTTGTCAAAGGTATTTGATATATTAAATAATACAGCAGGTTGCAGCATATATTAAGGGAAAATACTGAACTCCTTCTTGTCTTCCTTTTGGTTGAGCTGAGCAGATTTTCAGAATGGTCTTCTTGGAGTCTGAGGGAATGAATAAATTTTATTAAAGTGCAGAGAGGGTGATTTGAGGTCTTCAGTTTATCTGCTCCAAAGGAGGGTGGGAGGGTGAAGAAGAAACTCTGCTGACACTCGCTGTAAGCTCATGGGTGCACTGGAGGATGTGGGTCTGCTGCTGGTCTGACTCTCCCAAGGCTGCTCCCCTGTGTCCTGTGCTCTGGCACTAATGTGACCCAGTGGCTGAGCTCCCTAAGCCAGCTCCTTGACAGAAAACAAATTGCTTCAGTGAGGAGCTCACATGGGATAGGCTGATTTAAAGCAGCTAAACACTGCCACGAAGCCTCTGTTTCCTGGGTGGAAGAACTTGTCTGCTTCTAGCCTTTGGAATTATGCAGTTCCACTGGATTTGGAAAGGAGGCAAAGCATCTTGTCTTAGCTTTGGTAAGATTAAAGGATGGTGGTAAATTTTGTTCTAGTATATAGGAATTGCTGCTAGGCTTATATTAAATCCTTTCATGACTTTCTTCAGAACCATTTCTGGTTTTGAGCTGGAGAGGTCTTTGAAAGCTTGTCAAGCCAAGTAATCTTTGTCCTACTCAAGTACTTTGATATTTGAAGATAAGTAAAATGCAGCTGTTTGTTCCAGTGAAGTCTGGCAACAAATTACTGTAGCTTCTCTTTTCCACCTTTCATGTGCAAATGATGAGACTGGGTAATCATTCTACTGGTTTATTAAGCAACTTTAAAAACATAAAGTTTTTAATCTGGCTCGTCAGACATAAACAAGAACCTTGGATTTTGTTGCTTGCTTGGTTAGTGATACGTGGTGGCTGAGCAGAGCCAGTGTGAGGCTGCTTCTTTCCTTCTCCTCGAAAACTTCATTTCTAGAGCATGAGAATCTTTGATTTTCATCATCAGTTACTTTCAATTGCAACCAGAGCAGCGGTTAAGGAAGCATTTCAGTGAAAGAGGGATGAAAATAGCATAGCCTACAGCCAGGTTTTGTGGGGTCAGTCAATAGCTTATAGTGGGAACTGTTGCAGAAATATGCACTGCATAAATATTTGTAGTTGCAGCGTACAGTAATCACAGAACAGAAGCCTGGCAAAACCAGCAAACAGTTATTGCACTTCCGTGTTAAAGCTACATGCCATTTGTTTTCAGTTTCCAAGTTTAATAACTTAATAATAACTACACATGACCAACTACATTAAGAAAAAAATGGACTTTCAGAGTCTTAAAAATTGCATCAAGCTCATACCAGCAGCACACACTGTGCTGAATTTAGGCTAAGGAAACTTGTTTACAGTGAGAACTCGTGCAGCCTTTAATAGGAGCTTCTCCTCAACTCCATGTCTAGCTTCAGTTCCTAACCCACGTAAGAAGGAGCAAATAAACACTCTTCTGTCCCTGCAAACTTCTATTTGTTGTCTTATAGTTGTGGATTGCTGCCCTAAAAGTACTTAAAAAAACCAAAATACAAGAACTTCCCAATTGCATATACTCACAGATAGTCTCAAGTAATGCTATTTCTTGTTTCTTCCCTTGATTTGATGCTTTTTCTTTAAGATAGTGAAGCTACTCTGACAGGTGGCTTGGTGAGGAAGACTTGTCAAATGATCCACCTCTGTTATGGTCCCTGTATGAGGGGAATTTTCCACTATTTACCTTTTCTTACCTTAGTAGTCAAAACAAGAGATTCTGTTTCCTGCTCATGGCTCAGGTTTTTTCCTGTTTGGCCTAGTTGTCATTTCCCTTCTGTGAGTGATGGAAACAAGTACAATGTGCAGATAATAATGAGAGTGGACAGTCTCTTCTTTGACACTGGATTTTACCTGACAAAACCTCACAAGCTTGAAGTAGCTTTCACATAGCACATGAAGGTAGATAGCACATTGCAAATACAAACATTAACTCAAGATTCAGGCCTTCAGGAATAGGTTTTCTGCTGAAGTTTTGAAGTATTCTAAACCCTTAAGTACGTTAAAGGTCTTAGGACAACTTAGTTGGTAGACTCTTGCACTGAAAACCAGCACGCAGTGAAGGATATTTCTGCTGGGCATTTGTAGTAGGCATTGAAAAATTAACTCCAAATATAACTCCAGTCAAGCTATTTTTTAAGTGAATGAAACCTTCTCTTTCGTGTTCAGTCTGCCTGTGTTGTTGGGATTGCATGTTTCAGATTGAAATGGGTCAGTATTAATGCTGCATAAGAACTCTGGCTATTTTTCAGCTCCAAGAGAGAAAGCAGTTTGGAGGAGGTTGAAAGAACCCTTTCTTGAACCTGCCCCTGATGATGATCTCCTTGGATCTTATTTTTTCCTCTGTGCTATGTTTAGAGTAGTAAAGAATCCTGTGGGAATATTAAGGAAACTATTAACCTAGAAAACTTCACTGTTGTTCTTGCTCTTCAGGCCCCTGCCATATGCTGATATTAAGTAACCTCTAAAAGCTCCACATGAATAACTTCCGCACCACTTATGTCCCCTGCTACCCCCAATTTTCATGTTGTTTTTCTCATCTGCTTTTTCTCCCATGTTTTGCTTTTTCTTCCTCCCAGCTGTTGGCTTTCTACTCCTTGCCCCAGCTTTTTAATTGCTCTGTGATGCTGTTGCTCCCTGGGCAGGAGAATGTGTTAGGTGAAAGCACACAGCTGGTGTTGCTTTACTCCCAGCACTAGAGAAAAGACTTGGAGAGCAGTGACAGAACAGGTGTGGAAGTGATAGTGAGGAGAACTGGCCTTTTGCTGTGAGTCTTGCACCAGTTAATTTTCTTCTCTGATTATCCCTTTGCATTACAAATAATAGATTACTTGAGAATTTTTAAAAGTGAAGTTGCAAAGTTTTGAAGAAAAAATGTTGTTTAATTGGAATTTATATATAAATAAGAAATTCTGTACTGTCTGATGTCTTTGGAAATCAGCTGGAATTCAGTGGATTAGGGGAAAGCTCTGTCTGCAAGGGCACTGCAAGGCTGCCCAGCTGCTGGTAGTGGCGAGCTCTGAGCCAGCCTTTCTGCCTCTTCCCTGCTGTAGGTGAACACAACCGCTTCCTTTAAAGCTGAGTTACCAGTTGGGATTTAAAAAGGGCTATAACTGTTTCCCTGGATGCCATGAAGGTGTCCTAAGAGGAGTTCTGTTAGTTATGGCCTCAGGATGGACACATGTGGCAACCCATTTTTTCACTTTCTTAGCCTGGTTTATTATGGCTTTGTTTTCATTCTGCCAAGCAATTTGGTAGTTTTAGTAGTATGATACAGTGATTTTGTATACAAAATAATGTAGTCTCTACATTTTTGCATTTGTGTGCTTACTAAAGTCTAGCTTGAAATGCAGCTGATGTGAGTAAAGGGGAGGAAAACACGTTGCATTAACAAAGCACATTGTGTTAATCAGAAAACCATTAAGTTTCTTGCAGTTTTCAGAAAAGGAGAAATTCTTTCTGACTCTGAGTGAATAAATGAATGCTTTATAATAGAGCCCATAAATAACTCCTAGGGTAGTGCCTTTGTGGCTAATAAAAATTAAAAATGGGATTTCCTAAGCTTGTATTCTTTGAAGCAGCTTGATTCTAACACGCCTTGTCCTTTGTAGGACAAGGAGGGAAAAAAGTGTAAGACATTTGGAGTACAGTATGCAACAAGAAATGTTAAAAATTTTGTTTCAGAATGGTTCTTAGCTGAGACAAAGAATATCAATAGCAGGAGGAGTGTTTGTGTCTGCATTATTCCTCAGTCACTTGAAAGTGTACGGAATGCTGGTGCAATGTAGTCATTACATTTTTAAATCCCTGTGCATGTTAGCGAGGAGAAGGCAGCATGTAGGGAGTCAACATTTGTGCATCAAATCCTGGTAAAGGCTTTATCTGTGCTGCTCACAAAATGTGAGGTGCTTGTTTCCAGTGTTAAACTGAACTTGGGTCATACTATGGTTCAAAAGTTGCTTCTTCATCCATGAGGTTCTCTAATGAGGGAGTTACTTTTCTGTATGGCTAACCACATGATGTCTCCATTTATCAGCTTGTACCCAAAAGTATCCCACTGACAACGATCTGCTAGTGAGCTTCACATGTGCATGGGTGACTGAAAATGCTAATACTGGTCGTGATTTTCACTAGATCTGGCTAACACTTCTTGTGTAAATAGACCTAGTCCAGAGGCATGTCAGATTTACTTTTTTTCCGGTTGATTTCAGTAGTTGTGTGGCTGGTGCCTTTCTGACCTCATCAAGGTATCTGTGCTTGTAATGGGCTGTGATTCTGAAAAACAGGAAACTTTTTTATTAACTCAGCCTTCTATCCGGGTCTCTTGTCTTTTGCTTGTGGATGCAAAGGTGCTGTTGATAGTATTGTGGAATTTTCCCTTCCTTGTTTCTTTGGCTGATTTCAAAGGCAATGTGACAGCATTACCTGGCAGCTTTTGTCACTCTTGTGTAGAGTTACCATTTCTTGCCCTGAAAGAGGAGAATTAAATAGCTGTTTGCAGGGTGTCCTGAGGGTCCCAATCTGTCCCCCAGAAGAACACTAATTCCCTCTGTTGTATTTTGCCTAAAGTGGGATTTAACTTCTCCTTCCTTGATGTACTTGGCTACTCTACCATAGCACTCATCCCCCTGCCACAGGCAGTTTCCAGTCGCCTGGCCGGGGACATGCTGAGTAACAAAGGAGTGTGGTGCCTGTGGGTGTAATAGAGGGTCTGTGTTGGAGGTTGTTCTTTGCTGTATGCTGCTCTCTGTTGTACAGGCCCTGCTGGGCACTCTGGGGTGCTCCTCTTTAAGCTCATCTCACAGGCACGCCATGCCACCTAGAAGGGATGGAGATAAGAGGAGAGGTGAGCTCTACGAGAAGCTGCAGACTGGATGTCTGCTGTGATTTAACATGTTCTGCTGTGGGCAGAGTGGCTTGGCAGTACCTCAGAACCCATCTCCTGTCTCTGAAACATTCCCAGAAGCAGCTGGCCACAGGAGCCAGCTCATGAGGTGCAGATCACAGGAAACAGCTTGCCATGACAAACTCATCTTCCTTTGCTCAGATGACCCCTCAGCAAGGGTACGTGTCATCTGCATCAACTCTGGCAAGTGCACAGTGGTGGTGAGCAAGAGAAAGGATGTTGTTGGAGGTGTGTGCCAAGCCCTGTCTTACAGTGGACTTCATCAGTGTTGATCACCAGACCATGTGCAGAGCATCCCTGCAGCTAGTTTGTCCTGCCTCTGGATGCCTGGAATAATAATTTCCCTGGGTGGATTTTTTTAGCACTGTACCTCATTCAGTCCCAGTTCAGCTGGTAAGTGGCGGCAATGTCCCACACCCTTCCTCTCACCAGTTGCATCCTGAGATCCCAGAGCTGTATTGCATCATGAGGAAGTCCCGGGGCTGCAGAGTGTGGTCCAGGTGCCTTTCTACCATGATGGGTGTCATACAGTGTGTGGGTAGCACGCTCCTGAGTCTTGTTGGTCTGGTTTATGGGTGTGTGCTTATCTTGGAAAATCGGAGTTCCTAGCACCATCTGTCTTCAGAAATGTTATTGCCTCTGTTTCAGACCACTTCAGTTCCATCTAGATGTCCCAAGAGAGCTGAAAGAGATCAGTGTGATGAAGATGCTTATGTATATGCAGCAGCCATGAGAGAACCTGCTAGTGTAACCCAGGCTAGGCAGGCTGCTTGCCAGCATCTTGCTGAATGGTACCTTTCCATGGTGGCTCTCACAACGGGTGTGAGCTGAACAATTCCAGCAAACCAGGTCTCCCTGCCTTAGAGACCTCCTGGCACGACCAGGCACATCAGTGTCAGTAACATAAAGTGCTGGATAGCTGCTTGCACATGGAAGTAACGAGCAGAGGTTGCATCCCTGCTCAGGAGGGATCACTGTGGAGGGAATGCTGCTGGAGGTATTTCAGGGGTTGTGCTAAGATCCAAAGGTCTGAAATGGCGGCTTGCTACAGTCCCATGTCCGTAAGGTGCACAAAGGCTCTGGCATGGCCTTGCCTCCCTCCTGCATGATAGGGCTGTGTCAGCTCTGCCATGCAGTTATGGGGTCTCTGTCCATGCTCATTGCAGGGAGGTTGGGCTAGATGACCTTTAAAGTTACCTTCCAACCCAAACTACTCTGTGATTACTCACATTTGGTTCCTGCTGTCTTGCTGAGACATTGTTCCCTGGCCCTTAGTGTTTGTACTGTTTCAAGGCAAACATAAGACTTGCTTATGTTATTAGCTTTCATGCAGCCTAAAATAAATCAGGAATGCTTGTTATTGCATGCAGTGAACCCTGTCCTGTTGGACAGGGTGTTTGGCTACAGCACACGTGGATGGGCTCTGTGAGCTGATCCAGAGGTTGGTGCACTTTGGTGCAGAGCCGTCAGGGCAGAGTTCAGGATCAAAGGGGAAGTCTTGTCCCTGTTCAGGTGCAGTCTGGGTCTCTTTGGGCTCACATGGCACCTAGCTTCCAGGTGTGCACTTGGCTGCTTCTTTAGCTTATGGGAAGTCTGATGGTTCTGAGATTGCTGTCTTCATATCTCAGGTGTCCTCCAGAACCTACCTCCCACAAACACAAAAATTCTAGTAAAATTCAAATTGCAGAGGAAGAGAGAATGCACAGGAAATATCTATGGGAAAGATGGGATAAGAAAACTGGAGGGGAAAAAATAAGGCAAAACCCCATTTGTTTTAAAAAGAAAGACTTCAGTTCCAAATTCACATATTTTATCTGCAAAACCTTGCTTACTAGATTTTTGCCTAAAGACTTTTTCTTAATGTAGTTAAAACATGAATAATTTTAAAACAAATAATCATCTTAACTCTACAGCATTTAGCATTCTCAACCAACAGACTTGAAAATACAAGTCCAGAAACAGTAGCTGTTCTGAACAGCAATTTGAGAGGCTTAGTAGCTGATATCCCACAATCTGTCTAGAATGGCTTTTGGAGAAATCCTATCAGGGAGGACATCACAAGGAGGCTGAATATTGAATTTGAGTAGTAAAGTACAATATACAGTTCAAGCATTTTATCAGTGTCAACGGCACTGAAAATATTGGCATTTGGAAGAAACAGAGTGGTTGTAATAATTGTCTACACTTGTTGTTTATATCTAAAGCTCAAATCAATCTTTGGCAGCTTGAGTGTCAGTAAAATAAAGTTCTTTTTTAAGGAGGTGTGGAAGAGTAGAGCTCCTGAAACACAGCCCCTGAAGTTGCTTGCAGTGTAGAGCTTCTGTAGAGAGCTTTGCTTTCTCCTCTGCAGAGTGGTGCTTCTTTTGTTGATGGAGGGTGGGCGACCAATGTTTGCCAAGCTGCCAGTTCACACCAGTGGTGTGTCTGCCAGGGTGGTACCACAGTCACTGCCACCAGCCACTCCTGAATAATGTAATCATTTCCATGATAAAGCACATGAGCTTTTGCAACTTGCAGAATCCTGCTTTCACAACAGCCGGAGGTGGGTACGCTTCTTTTTTTCTCCTCTTGTGATGTGTAAGTTGTATACCTCTTTATCATCCCAGTAGGAGCTGGGTGAACAGCTTTTGCACTGGTTTGATAAGATTTTATTGAGGACAACAATCATCAGGTGTTTTTAAGACACTTAAGTCCCATGCCACTTAGTTGTTTTTAATGATGGGGAAAAAAACCTAAGGAGTTTAGGTCTCTTGTCTAGTGCACCTTCAACTGGGAATCCATGTCAGCTGGGAAATAATTGCCAGCTAATAGCTTTAAAATGGTTATGATGAGTAATCTGCTCAGAACACATGTATACATTTCTGAGTGGTTTACTTGGATTAAAAGAACTGTCAAATGCACAATTCCACAATTTTTAAAAAAGTTCTTTCTTGCCTGTCATTTTCTCTATGTCTCTCCAAACACCAGCATGATACCACTGCTACATTCTGCTGCTCTTTATTTGAGCTCTGATTCCCAGCCCTCCCAAGGGGGCGATGACCATTAGCAATCTGAATAGGCAGCAGCCCAGGACCTTTGCAGAATGGTGAGATTCAAAGCTGATGGGCCAGGTTCAATTAAAGCACTATAAAGACTCCAAGGTGAAGAATTGTTCCTCCAGATTGGGTTAGAAGACTCTGACTCCTCATATATGAAGATGGTTGTGTCTGACAGATCAGAGGATCTGATGTGTCCAATGCAAGACAAAATCTTTTATGTCTGTGGGAACTCTCTTGCCCAGCAGATGTGTAAATTGAGGGCTTCTTAAGCAGCTTCTTCTCTTCAGATGAGGCATGTTTGTCTGTTTTCAAAGCAAAAGATGGAGTTTAAAGGGAAGTCTACAACCACAGTTGTCTTCCTCATGGTCATCTCTGTGTGCATTCCTCTGGAAGAGCTAAATATGGTGTGTTATGCCTGTAGTTTAACTACAGATTTACAGGAAGGAAGGGAATTTTATTTCAACTGTTTTGAAACTGTGTGGTACAATCTTTTTTTGTATTGAAATATATTTACAAGAAGCCCTGGGCATATGTTCCTCCCTGTGCTCTTCGTGTGGCAAAAATTGGAGAAAAACATCACTCCATACATCCATTCAGTAACTTTTTCTGCCAGGCCCTCTTTGAAATGAGGAATTTTCTTATTTTTTTTTTTAAACCAACCAACCAAACCTAACAGTGTTTTTTAAAATTTATTTTGTATGTTGACTACCTTCTGCAACTGCTGGGAGGTGTTACATGTAGAGTTTTATTATCTCTGCAGAAGTTGAGTAAACAACTCCTGTGCTAGCGTGACACATTTAAAGCAGTCAAGAGCTGCTTCAGAGTGCATCACTTCTGTGGGTAGAGAGGGGAGCTGTGCTGTGGGTGTGTTGTCTCGTGTTCCTGTATTATCTCTGAGAGGCAGGTGAGATACTGGCTCCTTAAATAACAACTCTGGTCTTAAGCAAGCGTTTCATAATGAAGTTATTTGACTCATCAGCTACTGGGAATAGCCCAGGTCCATTTTGCTCGTGGGGAAACAGGGCTCCATGGGAGAGGCTTTGTGAAGGCCTGGCACAATTCTCTGCCTGCAACTGCATTTAGTCTGTGTTTTCTCTTGTGGCTGGAATGCAGTGTGGTGGTAAATTGGTTAAGCTTGGGGCATGAGGTCCTCTCCTAGGCTGCTTGTGCAGCTCCCTGGTTCTTTTGCAGAAAAAGGAGAAAGAGACCTTATTTTGGAGTGCTGCCACTGTGTCTGCTGAATCATGACCATGAAAACTGCTGAAGGGGGTCTGTGCTAAATAACAAGTGTTGTATGCCAATGGTTATTTTTGGTGGTTTCAATTACAATCCTCCTTTCTCCAAGAACCACACTGGTGTTTGTGTAAATGGATGCTGAACAGCAACAGCAAAGCCATTGAGTACCAGAGCCAAATCTGAAGAAGAGTGGACACGTTTGCAGCAATGTGCCTGCTCTTCTCAGCTGTTCCACCCTATGACCCTCAGCCTCTTCCTTGTGTAAACATAGATGGAAACAGTCAGGGACATCTGTATTTAGGAGCAATATCAGGAGCTTAGCTGGGAAGAGGGAGCACAGAGGATGGAGCAGTTGTTGGGCTATTCAGGCTTTATCTCAGTGGGAAAGTATGAATGCATTTAATATTGTATTTGCTGGCTCGGGTCCAGCACTGACCACGGTGCCTGCTGATGCTGCAGGGATTGCTTTGGATGGAGGAAGGAAGAATACTTGAGGAGCTTATTAGTAGGTTGAGAAGAGCAATATTCTTTCTTTCCTTTCACTTTTCTCTTTTTGTTTTTCTTTTTTTTTTCCTGTTCTTTCAGCAAGACTCACTGTTTAGACATCTTGTGAATAAATGGAGGAAACTTTTTGACTTCTGTTTTGAGGGGAAGCCAGGAGTGACTAACATTCCTTAATCTGATTTTATTGCACATTCTTGTCTTGGATATGTTTTCTCTTTTTTTCCTAACCAGAAGAAGAAAGCAATCCCTGATGCAAGTGGCTTCTAAGCTCTGTCTTCCTGTAGCTCCACATGTATCCGTTTGGGAACTGACTTCACATATTGTTTTTCTTTTCATGCAAAAGATCTTTCTGCAAACTGTGGCTTGAATAAAAACAGGAGGGAGTTCAGATACTGGGAGTCTCTGGTGTCAGCTGAGGCAGGCAGCAGATAATCCCTGCACTGTGCTGTACATTCATTAGCATTCTAGAAATACCTGACGTGTCTGTTTCCTGATTAGGAGATCTCTAGTCAAATGCTTATGTACTCACAGGAAGCAAAGTATTCAGAATTTGTCTGGAAAAATTTAGGAATGCCTTTCCATGTACATAACTGGCTTTTTTTCGTTTGCACATGTTGCTGGCCCGTGTTTGTCAGGGACCTCTCTGCATCCTGGTGAAGTTTTTGACACACAAAAAAGGCACACTAGCTTGTTCCCTGCACCCCCATTAATTTCAATTTCTACTTATTCCTTTAATTGGCAGGTGTGGGAGATGGGCTTGACAGGAGTTGAAAGAATTGGAAATGATTTGAAGGGGAAGGTTATCCTAAAGAAATGTGATCAAAGCTGGCTATTATCACTGAACTAAGATTGCTGCTATTGATGCTTGCTTACAGCTTGTTAAGTCTTAAGTATGTATACAGTTTCATTTTGTAGGCAGATGGCTTTTATGTCAAATAACGAGTTCTCATTGTGCTCTCCTAAAGTGAAACACTGCTTCCTTCCTTTCCATCTGCCCACCCCCAACATGAAGTTTAAAGTCTTCAGCTAACCAGGAGTGCTCCATTCTACCAAAGACAAAATGCGTCCTGTTTGTTTAATAAATAATCATCTGGATTTGATTTTTTTGGCTTAATTTAGTCCTAGTGCTTGGGGGTGGCTAGATGGGAATGTAGTGTAGGGGGTGGAGACTTCCAAGGAAAAATTCAAGGAGTAGAAAATTAAAGTAGCAGACTATATCCTCCGTGCAGGCTGGGGAGGCAGTACTGCAGCACATGCTGTTGCTCGTAGTTTCAAAGAATGAAACAGTGACTTCCAAGAAAGTATGTTATAGTTAACATGCTCTTAGCTAGGTAAACTTCAGCTGCTTTATTTAGTTCTGACACTGCAGGGTGTTTTTATTTGCAAAGCCCTTGCATTTTAGAGTCTGTGGTCAACTTCCGAGACACTTCTGAAAACTGTCTGGTTTTCATAGTTACCAAGGAAAAAAGAATTTGACCTGAAAACACAAGCAGTACAAGTATCTAAGGGCATAGTGGTACAGGCAGCTGCATCTTGGCTGCTCTGCTTTCTTGGCTGAACATGACCTGGTTTTGCTCCAGAAGCCACATAGCTGGGTTAGTGTGGTGCCAAGCTCATACTCCTGTGCCTGGTGTCTGGAGTGGGTTGGGAGAGCAGCCATCCGCTGTGGACAGGAGAGCAATGCCCTTGGCCTTGGCCCTCTGTGGCTGAATTAACAGGACTATGTATATTTGTTTTATTTTCCCTGTGCTCTGCTCTCTTTCTGGGTGAGGAAGTGGAGGAGGGGAATTTACATTGTGTGGCTCACACCAGTTATTCACTATGCTATAAACAGATATTTTCTTTACTGCACCTCAATTTTTGTAGTGGTATGATCAGTTCTTTACCAGCATTAAAGTCAGTACCTGTGCAGCCAAAAGGGTCACTGGGTGACAGTGAACAAATGCATGCCCTCAGGGGCAGATTTTTCCTGAAAAGTTTGTGTGGTGTCTATTACTGGAAGAAAATTGGTGGTTTCCAGAGGCTAACCTCAGTCCTTTGATGGTGAGTCACAGCAATGGGGACTAGAAGGAAAGGTGGCCTCAGTGAGGAGTGGGACTGAAGGAGGCTGCTGTTTGAGGGTAGAGAAGCAGACCTGCTCCTGAAAGCACACTGGCTTTGCTACTCAAACTGTTTCCTAGCTTGATTTGAATCCCCCTTTGCCTGCACCGAGTTACCCTGGTCTTACCCTGGTTGTTGCTTTCTGAATCAGCTGGGGAGAGTGATGCAGACAAGTGCTGTCAGCCTCAAGAGCATCAGTGACTGTGGCGATGGAGGGAGGAATTAAATGCCAGTGTGTTGATGTAAAACTCCTTTGGAAGAGGAGGAAAACTTACTTGATGCAGTTTTTCCATTTACACTCAGTTTTCTGCCATACAGCAGTTCTGGACCTGGCAGTGTCTTTCAGATCATTACTGCACAGAAGCTTGCAAAACTTTAAAATATGGTATGCATACTAATAAGAATTTATTGTTTCTTTTCCCTTGAAATAAACAAAACCAATCCCACTTGGTATCTCCTAGCTGGAGAAAAGCACACTGTTCCCCTTGTGCTTTCCTCTTCCTTATCTCAAGCACTCTTTTGTGCTGTGAGAAGTTGCTGCAGATCTGCTGTGTAGATCATGGAGCTTTGTTCCCTCAGCTGCCAGAAGTGTAACCCCCGTCTATCTTCATGTGAGCAACAGTGGATCTCTGGAAACCTGGGGAAGACATTCATGTGGTAAGAGGGAAAAGTGTGTGGTCCTGTGTTTAGCAATTAAGCTGAGACAGCAGCTGGAAGTCTTGGAAGTGTTTTGAGTGTTGCTTGAAGCTCTTCAAGGCATGTGAGGTTGTGTGTATGTGTGTGTTTGTGTGTAATTTGCGTTCTCTCCAAAAGCTTCCCACAAGTGACAGTCTCTTTTTAAAAGGGAGATTATTACATAGGACCAAGCTGTGCTTTCAGACTGCAGCCTAGCAAATCATCCATCTTTCCTTGGCCCATGGCCCTGCACAACATTGCCCGTAAGCCTGGTGCAACTGGTGGTAATGCCCATTTTCTGGAGAAGGTTCCTCAGCTGAGGAAGTTCACAGAGTGGCTGCTGATACCCCTCCAGCTCCACCAGTAAGTGCTTTCTTTCCAGCTGGACCAGGGTCCTTGTCCTGGCTGCGGTTTCCCATCCCTCCCTACTCCAGCAGCAGCACAGCACCTGGCCATGCAACGGACTTATCAGTGCAGTGTCTTCCTCCTCTCTCACCACTCCCAGCCCTGAGCCATCTTGTAAGCAATGCTGCAAGTGGTGAGGGTGCTCTTCAAGAACAGTTGTAAAAGCTGTTCTTTAAGTCAGTGGATTCACCCAGACTTGTCAATGGCAGACTAGGGAACGTGACATAAAAAAATTGCTGCGAAGATTGCATTTATCAATAAAATCAGCACACTGGCACATGAGAAGCAATTTGGCCCAGGGGGAGCCTCTATTTAATGTGCTCTGCCTTTTTTTACTATTAACCCTTTGTCTTATGAAAGAAGAGTCCAGAGGTATGCAGCAAGAAGGCAAAGAGGTTTAGGAAACTTCTTTCCTTCTTTTGTTTCCCAAAGTGAGCAGATGAACTGAGGTGGGGAGAACCAGTATATGATACTGGTATGGGGTAAAGGCATTGGAAGTTGGGTATGCTTGCTTTTTAGATTCTGATTTGGATGAGGAAGGCACTTCTGAAGTGAACCTCTTGATTCCCTCCTGCATTGCCCTGTGCTGGCTGGCATTGCTGAGCAGCATCAGGAGATACAAGCGGGATTCCTCCTACCTAGAACAAAACCAGAGGCTGTATTCTCAAAGCCCACCTGGCTTGTCTGATGTGCTGGGTATTTGATCAGTAGCAGGGGACCTGGTATGAAATAAAAGCCTCATAGACCTTTAATAATCAGGCTGTTGAGACTTTCTATATCACTGTTCTATAGGTTGCTTCAAGTGGGCCAAGCTATTTGGAACTGCAGAGCCAGCTGTAGTGTGGTGGCAAGGACAGGCTGCCCAGAGGCAAGGCTGGAAATGGTGAATGTTGACTTGCTGTGGCTGCAGATCCCCTTCTTCCAGTGGAAGTGCGTGGCACACTCTTGTTCTCCCTTTCAGTGGATTTACATTTTTGGGTGGGTGGGGTTTTTTGTGTTTGTTTTTTTGTTATTGTGTTGTTTTGTTTGGTTGTTTTTTATAGCTGCCTTTCATGCTGTCATTTAAAGTTGTCGGAAGCCCCTTTTTCATCATCTTGCTATTTTCCTTTCCTGGGAAAGAATTGATTTTTGTCTTGCTGTAGAGAATTGCACTAAATGGGCTCTTGAGGAGCCTTCTCAGTCCCTGCATACCAAACAGGAGGTATGTGGTAGGAGTTTTCCTTGGTTGCTGTGTGCTCCTGCAGAGATATTTAGAGATGCCCCTGTGCCTTTCACCATAAGCATATGGTGTTGTTGCAGTCTTAGCATATTTTGCCCCGATTGAAATGATGGTTGGGAGAGTGAATAAGACAAAAATCAAACATAAAGTGAGGGAAGCAACCATGCTTTTCCCCAGAACAGGGTTACAAAAGAGTGACATAAGAAAGATTGGTCCCACTAGAAGTGATGTACCACCTTTCCTCATGGGAAACACTGAAACAGATTGCCCAGAGATGCTGGGGATGCCTCATCACTGGAAATATTTCAGGCCAGGTTGGATGGAGCTCTGAGCAACCTGGGCTAGTGGGAAGTGTCCCTGCCTGTTGGAGTCCTAGAAATTTGGGATTTTAGTGTATAGTAATACATATGAGTCAAGATGGAGGATTTTGGGTGTTGTCTTTGTCCTTCTTCTTCACCTTCTTCCTTCTTCTTCATGAATCTGGGTGGTTTTCTGTAATTGGGTGAAAGACGTCTGCATTGTGGGTTTCGGGTGATCATAATTGGATTAGAAACATAAATAATATAGATGTCAACTGTTTATTGGATAATTGGGACTTAAATAGCCTTGAATAGACACCATTTTAGGCTCACCTTCTCGACTTGTTAGAGAGAGCTCACATCTTGTGAGTTTGTAATAGATAAGGATAATAAATTTCAGAGTGAGACCTCAAAAACAATGTCTCCTGAGTTTTATTTACCCTGACCTTAGAGCAGGAAAGAGCCAGGAATTGCAACACCTGCCCATGGTATGAGGGTTGGAATTGGATAATCTTTAAAGGTCCCTTCCAACCCAGGCCAGTCTATGATTTTATGATTTTGCTTCCTCTTCCTTCTTTCCCTCTCCTTTTCTCCCCAGCATTTCAAATTGCCTAAGATGGAAGAGGAGGGAACATTATTGACTGACATAAATAGTAAATAAATAAAACCTAATCTGAATGAAGGATGCTGTGTCCTAAATGGCACACACCTTGCATAAGCTCATTATGCTGTATGTTTAAATTTGGCCAGCTCGGGAAGCAATTCCAATCATTGACTGCCATTAATTGTCCTGTGACTGGATGGTTGGGACACGCTCCTGACACAGGAGAGAGAGATGCATTAAAGGCTCTCCAGCTGTCTTGTTTTGAAGCTCCAAGGCAGATATATGTCAGTGTTCTTAAACTCAGTGTTCTTAAACCCTCATCAGTAACACAGAGCAGTTCCACAGCTTAGCAACTTGGTCCTTTACAGTTCTCTGTTACTGAATTTGTAGCTTGTGCTCTGTGTCTTGCCTCTTCTTGGGGAGCTTGCTGCTTGGTATGACTTTTGGCCATGCTCTGCCCTGTTCAGGTGCACCAGATGCTTGCATGTAAGTAGCTGACTGTGAGAAAAGCCTTTGTCTTTGGTGGCTAGACTGGTTTTTGCCCTGACGATGACTTCATCTTTTGACTATGCAATGTGTCTCAGACTAGGTCTGCTGGAGACACACCTGAGTAACTTCAGTTATGGAGATTATTAAAGAAAAATGTTCCCCCTCTAGTTATAATAAAACTTCTGCCATCCATTTCCTGAGTCTTAGTGCAAAGGCAGTCTCTGAGTGAACTATTATGTTAATTATTTTTTAAAATAATTTCTCCCTTGTTGTTTGATCAGCATTCAATGCCAGCATTGCTGGATCGAGTTAAGTTCAGAAGACCTAGTTTTGCTGCTTTTATATGAGGGAAGGAAATGGTATGCTACTCTGTCCTAGAAAAGGAAATCCTCCCTGGATCAAGGCATAAAAACTCGATTCCATTAAAACATGGCATTTTATAGCAGGAAAGGGCTGGAGTGCCTTGAACCTGCTTAGGTTTAGGCTTTTTACTGTCCAGCCCTGTTTCTGTTAACTTCTTAAAATGGTCTCTGCTAGAATTCACATATGTTGGAAGCTGCTGTTCACCTCCTTGATCTGCCTATATAAGTTGGCAATTGAAAGATGAAAGGAGTTCACAGCAGACTCTTGACTGCTTGGTCTCTTGCATTTAGTAAGTTGAAGAGACTTCAACGATGTACTATGAACCCCTGGACTCAGAATTAATTCAATCTCTAATTAACTTTGCATTACATGACAACTTTGTGGCCATCTGCACTGGCCTGTACCTAATTTATAGCGTATGCTTCTGCCCCCATTTCTAAAGAAGCATTTCCTGGCTGCAACCTCCATCTCAGGGCCTGTGGGATCTGGCCTCAAACATTATGTTCATTGGTGGGGATAGAAAATAGGAAAGTGTGGAACTCCTCCTGCTTAACAGCATCTCTTTTTTTCCTCCTGAGCCAGAAGCTTTTACATGTGGCCTTGGGTGCAAAATCGTGTTCCAGCAGGTTGAATGGGAGGATTAGTAAGAGGCAGCTGTTGGCAGGAAGGCGTCTTACTGTCAGTGTCATGGCGTGAAATCGATTGGATCACTACAGCTCTTGTGTCTTACTGGGAAACTTTTTTAACATGCATTAATCGCTGTGGGAAATCTGGAATCAAATACCAGACACTTCCCTCCACCTCCTCCAGCCCTAAACAGAGGTGAAAATCCTGGGGATTCTTGGGTTTTTCTGATGACTGCTGTATGGGATAAATAAGGACCTGGCCTTTATGCAGTGGTCTTCTGTCCTGCTGTGTCTTGACTAAAGCTTCCCAAAATTTCCTCCTTCAGACTCTGAAACAAAGCTGCAGTCTTGCGGGGTTAAAAGCAAGCACCTCATAAACGGCAAAATTTTGAAGAATCTGAGATGTCCCCAGGGAACTGCCTACAGTGAGAAAATTCACTCGCTCCAAGTGTTGTGGGGTGGCTGCTGGCACATGTGAGGAGTTCTGCATTTCTCGTGCCTGATAAAATCATATAGCACGGTGTTGCAGAACTTTTGACCTTAGCTGGCAGGCAACATGACTGCAATTCATTTGGTACTGGCCAGTCTTCTGAGATAAGAGATTAAAGGACTTTTAAGATGGCTCTTCAGATGCCATTTCAGTAGATGGTTGTTTGTCCTGATGATTTTAGACTATAAATTTGGCAGGATGCCTTCCAGGGTAACTTGTTCTTAAGTCTGCATGTGCTCTGTAAACCAAATATTTTTATATCTGAGTTTGAATAGGCTGATCAGTAAGATACGAGTCTGGTAGAGGTCGTGGCTAAGGTGGAAAAGCAATGGGTCATTAATGTGTGGGCTCTCTTTGAAAGAGTATATTGTTTTTCAGAGTTCTTCCATTGTGCACATAGGGTGTTTATCTTGGTTTGCAGTCATCAGTGATTTTCTCCTTAGGGAAGTGACCAGTAGCTGAGCTGTCAGGCAGATGATTTCATGCCCGCACCACCCCAACTGGGCACCTAAATGAGAACCAAAAACACAAACCTAGGGCTGCGTATTGTGTGTCTGCTGCATTTCATAACTGCTGTGAAACAATCACAGTGGGGCTTTTCCTTTCCAAAATGTCAAGACAATAGAGATATTTCTTCTAAAGAAAGAACAAATGGAGGAGGAAGGCTCTAATTGCCCTTTAAAAACAAAATCCCTATCTTGCTGTGCTGCTTCTGGTCTAAAATTAAAACGTTAGATTAATCTGTGAAGCAATGCAAGAATCTCCAACTGGTTTTCCTCTGTCCACCCAGCACATGCCTGGGTTTCCCACTTGGTTTAGGAGCAGACCTCTTGTAGGGGTGAGCTGAATTTTGTTTGTTGTTGCCGTGAGCAGTGAGATGGATTCAAAATTGAGGAGGCAAGAGGAGCAGCACACTGATCTCTCTTCTCCTCCTCCAAAACAAATAAGGGTTGGATTTTTATTAAAACCACAGTTAAGTTTTGTTTCTTAAATGAAAACACACGCTTTATTGACTTTTTAAATCAGGTCTAGCCCTTCCAGTCATGTTTTGTTATTAAATGTGCCCTTCTCTTAGTCTCTCTGAAATCACTTGCAAGTGGAGTTTAATAAAGAATATGTTTTGATGTTTTTATAGTAAAGAGGGAGGAGATCAAGCTCTAGTTGATCTGCTAATGAGACTCTTCAAGGAAATCTATCCCCAGTGTTCATCTTTGTTTCAATTACTTCTACAATGGCTGACCTTCCCCAGTGCCTTGGCAGAAGGGCATCTTCTTTGCCAGCAGGCAGGGGATGAGATCCTAAGGTGTTCTGATGTTTGTCTTGCTGATTTTGGCAATATTCCTTCCATCCTCTGCCTTCCTTCAGCAGCTGCCTCTGCTGAATGAGAAATGCACTTTCCCCCTATCCTGCTATGTATGAAGGGAGAACTCATTTTTTGGTTTTATCCTATTTCTGTCTTCACTGAAAATGTCTTTACTGTCTGATTGAGGAGAAGAAATGAACATTTTTGTGAGCATTTGTTTTTGTGCTTGAAGCATCCAAGGTGCGTGGTTTTCTATCCTTGCTGCAGGAGTTGGTTAAATCTTGTATATGGCTTTGAAAAACTGTTCTCTGGAACCTTGCTTGCTTGCAGGTCTGACTTAGAGCAGCAGGTGTTAACCACCGGTTTCCCTCCGATGCTGATGCCACTTTGGTTTGCTGGTTTTGGCAACTGTTTCTGCTTGCCAGCATTCCATAGGTCTCCTCAGCACATGGAGCCAAGCTGTGACTTCACAAGATGCGTAGGTGGCCATGCAGTGTTTTGTTAAAGCTGCTTTAATTTCTTCACAAATATGTCTGTGCTGGCAACATTCAAGCTGACTGTAACAGCAGTTTCACAGCACCACGGCTGTATGGCACAGCTGACTTCTTATCCCCTTGCTCCTGTGAGGAAAGGGACTTTTGCTGACTAGAAAGACTTGAATTGTTGGAATCTGGAGGAGGCAAGTGACAGATACTGGCAAATGTCTTCTCCACACTGCTCGCTGCAGAAGCAGCATTGTGTTTTGCTGATGTGAAACTGGGACTTGGTTATTTTGGTTTTGTTCGTTTTTTTTTCTTTCATGCCTGGAGTATCAGCAGACCATCCTTGCTGGGAATCCACAGGAAATGGGTGGCTGGAGGTGTCTCACTACCTTATGAAAACACATCAGTTGTGTGATGTCTGCTCTTTCAGCAGGTGATGCTTTTACAATGAGTAGCCTTACATGGGGTGTGGGAAGGCAGACTGAGTGAGGACTGGTAATGCTGATTTGACATACTTGAAAATGTTCAAGCAATTTGTTGGAGTCTTTCAGGATCAGGTCTAGTGTGATACAGAATGTCACGGGAGCCAAGAAGAGAGAAACAGATGCCAAAGTCTGGATTACACCCTCCCCCCCCCCCAAAAAAAAGAGGGCAACCTAAGCAAATGCAGTCTAAAAAAGACTTAATCGTCTTCTGTTAATTCTGGTGGAAGTGAAAGGTAAAGTTTAAATGTAGGCAAAAACCATGAATAAGTTTCTCATAAAACTCTGAGAATTGTGCTATTTTTTTTTACTTGACATGCCCTAATGCTTCTATTTTCAAGCCCCAGCTTGTCAAAACTAACATGCCTATTCCTATTCTGTTCTTGTAAACTCCTGGCTTTGTCATAGGTGAAATAATGGAGCAGCAGCTCTGAAATGCTTCTGCTTGCAGTCCAGGCCCTTGTAGGCAAATGCCTTCAGGTCATTCAGAGCTAGAAAGATAGAAACTGGGAGCTCATTAGATGGCAAAGACCTGGCTATACCAATCCTGTGGTCACTGCTCCTGGCCAGAGAACCATGTAAGGAGGAGTTTTAGGGATGTCAATATATGAAGCACTGATGAGTGAGACTGGGGAAGGGAAAAGAGGTGAAGAAGCTGAGGGCTTATTTTGACATGAGAATAAATGCTTCTGAACTGTTGGAAATACACCTGTGCTGCAGGTCAAATGGTCTCTAATCAATGAAGCATGTGATTTCAGAGAGCCTTCCCATAACACAAAATGAAAAAAAAGCATCTGACTGACTTCAGGAGACCACTCTATGAAACTGAGTGTGGTGGTGAGGGATTGGACATGTGCTCTGTGAAATTCCTCTAAACCTGAAAGCTTACAAATACCTTACTCTGCCCTTCTAGGGCTCTTCTTTCTTGTTTGAGGAGGAGCTGTATTATGAGGGAGGCTTTTGGTGCTACTGAGTGTGCTATGCTAGTCTGGAGAACTGTTAAAGGACTGTACATTCAAACAGGAATGAACTATGACAAACACCAAATCAATGCAGTGATCCAGCAGCACTGAATACTGGCATACAGCTATAGCTGCATTGTGTTGGGCTTAAAATCCATGTTAAAACCTGCTCTGGTGAGGGTGGAGCAATTTTGCCAGAAATAGGAGTTGGAGTGTGTGCTCCTGGAGTAATGTGGCTGCACTGTACAGACACTCACCGCAGGAGATGGGTCAGTCTGGTAGTGCTGACTCAGGAAAGGCTTGGTGATAATCTTAAGTCATGACCATATTTATCATGTGACAAAGCTTTATAAATCGAGTGGCTTTTATAGTGAATCCTTTCAGCCTTTGGCTTTGGCGACAGTGAGAGGAGTGAAACGGCTGATTAACGCTAATCATCCAGCTGTTAAGGAAGTATATGCTCAGTTTTTCAAGTTATGCAGAAGAATTTTTAAGTGGGTTGAATCCAGTATCCAGACTTGAATGGGCATGTTTTTAGACTAAGTGTTGGGTACAGTTGTACTGGAATACCTTTATAGCAAAGGTAGGGTGGAAGATCTTTTGTTTTAATTACCTAAACAAGCTTAGGCTGGAATGTGTTTTCGCAAGGCGGTGTCATGTTTTGTGGGATTAAGTCTGTAACCTGGTGTTATCCAGCTTGCTTTATTTTTCCCTAGGAAGCAAGCTGACCACCTCTTCTGGACTGCTTAAGTTGTGCACAAGCATGCTTAGTAAACTAATGGTGATAGCTCAGTATTTAATTCTCATCATCCTCTTCCACAGGATGGTTCTGTGAATTATTATTCTCTTTTGACAGAGTTGCACGACTAGTAAGTCAACTGAAAACTCACTGCATCCTTCCTTCAGCAGCTGTTTGTTTCATAGGTTGCAGCATAGCAGTCACCACTCCTGAAAAAGAAATGATGTTTTGGCAGAGTCTGATGTAAGTGGCAATATGAAGGAAGTCAGCAATGTGCCACTGGTTATTCAAAGGAGGTGAGATAAGAATTGTTTCAGGCATATGGCACAGGGGCATTTTGTATGTCTTGGCTTTTCCCAAACATAATGTTTGTGCTGCTTCTTATGCTCTCCCCTCTTCCCATATCCGCTCTTCTTTTCCTGTCAAGAGCCTGTTGGAGTCATCCTTCAGTTCCCATCGTTTATTCCTCAGGAGTTCTGTAGCGCATACATTCACAGGTGATTGATAAGCCTTTAGTTGCAGAACTGCTTTTACTTCCATGACTCCCAAAGAGACTCGTGTGGTTTTGGGCCAGCCCTGTTCTTGTTCAGACATCTCTTAACATGTCTGTCAGGCGTGCTTTCTTTCCTCTCCCTCTCTCCTGTTTTTCTTGATAGCTGTGTGAGATCATCTCTTACCACCACCTCCATCCACCACCCTTATCCCTCCTCCCAGCACCTCGCATTCATTACTCGAGAGAACAGAGTCACAGCAGTGAGAGATTTTTCTATGTGGCCTCATCAGTTCAGGGAACAAGAATTCTCTGCTGAGTGCAGTGCAGCAGCTGGCTCAACCTCCTGTCTCCTCTGCCCTTAGTTCTGTTTTTGTGCTCTGCTGTAAGAATGGAGCTGTACAACTCGACTGCTTTAATGGCCGAGAGGAGAATCGTGGGGAATAGGCATAAAACTACTTTAGGGTAGGGTCAAAATTTATTCTGCGTGATGTATTGCTGGGTTGGAAATGCCATGTCTTTTCCTAGTTTTAAGCAATGCTCCTGCTTTGTTCAGCCCTGAAGTGGAATTGTGTTGCTTCTGCCCACTTGCAAGTTAACCATAGCCTTCATAGAGAAGTCACCAAGACATGATGTGATAGATCTATCACTGTAGGCTACAGAGCTTATAAAGCACTCTTCATTGAACACCTGTATAGACTTTGGACAATGCAATCCACGTCTGCATGTTGCCAGGAGTAAGTCTTCAGGAGACATCTCAGCACTGTTAGGCTGCAGATGTTGGTGCCAAGTTCAGAACAGCTGAGGCAGGCACTGGCTGTGATGGCCTCCAGAAGACTAGGCCCAGACCTTGAAAACTTGATGAAAAACAGAAGTCAGGATTTGCTGTCTTGGTAGAAAAATATATAAATCTCTGGAAGATAATACTTTTTTTCTGCAACGTGAAAGCACATCAAGCTGATGTTTAAATAGTGAAGTTCATGAAGCAGATCCAGCTGCAGCTCCACTGACTTCAGTGGAGTGATAGTGATACATGACAGCTGATGATGCAGCCCTGTAAATATAGTCACAGCACATGGAGGCCTTGCAATGTAGAGTTCTTAATGTTTCATTTGACAATAAAAGCTACAGCTTGCTTTTTCTAGAGGTGAAAATGAATGATTTTGATGTGAGTTTGGAATAGGGTTTTCTGCCTGTATACTGTCTTCAGTGGAAAGAAAAGAAGATACAAATAAATCAGCACTTTGTATCTATGTGAGGTGAATTGTAAACTTTTTCTTCATATGCCTTCTGGAATCTGCATTAAGGAGAGCATATGTCAGAGTGAAGTGAGGTGTTTGAGGAAGTGTATGTAGGTCTATTAACAGAAATTTTTTCAGTCTATAGCACTGATTTTGGTTCTGTCCTCTCCTTTCTCAGTGCTGGCCACAGTGTTCTTTCTACTTCATGAGCTGACACCTTACCCTCTAGCTTTCCTATCTTCTTTCCCTGTGGCCAGCCTTCTAAGACTGTACAGACTTTGACTCTTGCAAATGCTCTCAGTGCTTTTTCTCCTTGATATGAACTCTTTGTAATGTAGTCATTAGCTCAGCACTAACCCCTTCCACACTCCTCTTTTCTTCTTCTCTCCTCTGTTCCTGTTCATTTTTATTATTTCTCTTTCTCCATTGTGCTCCTCTAAATACCTCTGTAACTAAGTGTCCATGACAGCCTTTGGCTCTCTGTGTGTACACTGGGCTACTGCCTTCTATGCCTCTGCTGTAAAATACAGATTCTTGGAGTAGATGTCTATCAAGTTGACTGTCTGAAGAACAGGCTGTGTTTGCTTTTGTTTTTCTGGAAGTTAATTTCTTCACTTAAGTATCTACTGTTTCAGTGAGCTCAGCAGATGGTCAGATGCTTTTTGCTCCCACTGCAGTAGCACTTAACACTGCTTTCCATCTGCTGGCCTATCACCATAGCTCTGCTGGCCCTTGTTAGTGATGCTGACCAGACCCTAAGTTTTGCTTTAAGATCCTGTCAGAACCTCCTAGGACAAACAACCCTGTTTTTTATCTGCTCTTACTCCAAGTCTCACTCAACATCAGATGCAAACCTTTCCTTTCTTTAGATACTCCTTCAGAATTTAACTAGATTGTCAAAGTGAGCTGTGGCACTGTCCCTTCTCCAGGTTCCTCTGCTCATACTCAAGTAATTTGCTGTCAGTTCTCTGCAGATTGGACTGGAAGGATGTCTGAAAGAACAGAATCTGGGTTATAGCCCTGTGTTTAGGAACTTGGGGTTACATTCATGAGTGGTAAATCCACAGGTCAGCTTCTCTCTTTGCACTGCAAGGCAATGAGGAGCAGCCATACAGACAGCAGTCATCCTTTTGGAGCAAGTTGTTGGCTGGTAACAGTAGGAGCAGCACATCTCGCAGTCAGCAATCTGACTTTAAAGGCCTTTTCTATGCAGATATATTCACACAGAGTTTATCACCCCTCTGATGTTGGCCACATGGCCTAGCTCTGCAGAGCTTATCATCATCTGTGCTCCAGCACTTGTGTGCATGTACATCTTTGTTCCAGAAGGAGCTTGATGAGGGCAGAGGTTCTTCACTGTCCTTTTGATCCTGGAGTTGCTCGAGGATTGGTAGACAAATTTCAAGGATTTATTCTGAGGCCAGGACACATGAACAGCCAGTTACTAACTTGCTGTCTTTATGGTTTTTGTTAATAGTCCTTCAAGTGTTTCTCTTATCTCCAAAGCAGATACTTCCTGCCTGCTTTCCTCAGTAGCTGCTTCAGAGGTGGTGTCTGTATAGTCAGGTGATAACATGCACAAGATTGCTGATTACTGCTATAAAGGCATCCAGAAATAGCTGATACAGAACTATCATATGTATTTGACTTTACTTAACAGGCCTCTCTTGACTTGAAAAGAATCCTTTCCAAAGCAAAGTCTGCAAATCAAACTTGGAGCAGGCAAGGGTTAGGCTTTTGAGCTAAGACAACATGGGAAACATTTATCTCTTAAGGGCCAATGTTTTCCACGTGGGATATAACTTACTGATTCTGATTTGGTAGTCTTCTTCTACAAACTTGCACATAAACTGCATTAAATAATTCTGTAGCCCGAGAAAATTAGGCGATTTCTTTTTTGTCATCCTGGGAACTTCTTAGGAAGGGAGCAAGAGAGCAATGAAGTGAAGACTTTTTCATTATGGTAGAAATTCTAGGAGAGAGCTGGGTGAATTGACTTGGCCTGGAAACATTTCATTGTTTAGCTAGGAGGACTCAGAAGAAACAGTTAATAATGCACTCGACATCCCGCAGTCAAGAAAAGGTTAAAGTAAAAATCATCTTGTTAATACTGGTCTGTGAAAATGCTGGCAGCATTATTGCTACTTCATTAACCTGATGAATCCTAAACTTCTAGTTTCCCATGGGAGAGACTAAAACCATAGTTGATTATCTGCAGGAACTAGCAGCGATTTCCTCCTGATGGCTCGGAGACTGTCAGGAAGGAAACACTCTTACCTGGTCACAAACCTGCTGTCCTGGCAAAGTGGAGAAAGATACAGCAGTGGGTTTGACTTGCCATAGCAATCCTGAGATCAGGCTACAGTCGTACCATGGCACGGCTTATGGCAGCCTGAGAAGAGAGAGACAGGGACCAATTGGATTAGCCACAAAAGCTAGATGGAAGTGTAGGTAAGAAGTCAACCCAAATTCAAGATTAAGTACAGTGAGTGTTTAAAATTCTCAGTCTGAGACCTAAACTTGTAGCCTTGAACCATGGAGGCATGCTGGAATTGCTCATGGATTGAATCTGTCCTTTCTGCAAAACTACCAACAGGTTGGATGTGGTCCTTGTTACTCACGTCTGTTCATAGGCCTTCTTCAGAACTTAACAGTATCGATACTTCTTCCCTACTGCCTCTCAAATGTCTTTTCCATATTGCTTTTTTACTTTTCATGGTGTAAACAGAGAAAAACTTCCACACTGAAAGTTTCTCTGTGACTGAAATGGAATGTAACACTGACATGAGCCTTCCCTTCTCTTAGGTTGCCTCTTCACAAGCAGAATTGCCAATAAAGTTCAATTGAGGCAAAATTGCTTTTTGTGTTGAATCCAGATTGTCTTCAGGCCTGTTCTATCTAAACTTGGAAACTGTGGAATGTTCAATACAGTGTGGCTGTCTTCCAGACAACAGTGGGCTAAAACAAATGAAAATGTGTGATTGAATTGTGAAAAGCTTGTTCATATGTATGTATGAATATAATTTTCATATATATATATGAAAGACATTGCATTCTTTTTACAGGGACATTTTGTAGATTGTTTACAAACCGGTGCCTTCTCTGCTTGCATTTTCTCTTCCACAAGCTTCAATGATCTTCGTATTGTGTTTAGAATTTGAAGACTTAGTGTACCAAAAATGGGGATCCAGTCCCTGCCCTGAAAGAAGTCTGTCAGGAGAGACTAGACAGAGTTACTGCATGATCGCAGTGAAGTAGGCCATTGGCTGACAAATTATTTGCTTTTCCAAGTGGTTCACGTGTCAATGGCCCTGTTTTTTATTGGTGTCGTGATTGGGTTTTTGTCTCCTCAAGCTTTCTGTTGTGTAGAGCCACCTGCTAGAGTGCTGCCTGTATTAGTATAACCAGCAGTAATCAAGAGGAGTTTGCTTATCAGCCAGGAGCATCCTGGACAACCTAGTCTCTTGTCAGGATGAAAGAGCTGAGGGTGGAATTTAGTTAGCAAAGATCAGGTTTGTCCATGGGAATCTGTAGCACTGGAGGTTGCAGACTGGGCCTGTTGGGTGGGTTTGGCAGAGCTGCACTATTGGTATGGATCAGCCACCCGTGAATAGGCAGAAATGAGATCTGTCTGCCTACAGCTCAGTAATGAGCCAGCTTGTGTTCTGAGGGCCTCACTGCCCTTACTCAGGAGAGATGTGGTGATATCCTGAGCAGGTGTGTTTTTTCCTAACATGGGGCAGGAATCTGGCTTTTATTTGGGTTGGGAGCTTTCATGAGAAGACCCACAGTGTGTCTACTTCCCCTCTCCCCATTTTGCAGTGATTAACTGAGTAAAAGTAGGACAGAACTGTGCTCAACCCTGTCTGGAGCAGGTGGCATCCACTTGTGCATGCTGCGGGATGTTAGGTATGTTCTCCTTGCAGTGGCAGTCCCAGCTTTGCCAGCTTTATTTGACTCTCACACCTGGATACTAGTGCCTCTTTGCCTGCATTTTGTGGTCAGGTTTGAGTTTCAAGTCTAAGGTACCTTTTGGTAACCAAACCAACTCCAGCTGACAGCTCATGGCTTAACTACTGAGGGACCTGTAAAAGTAATGCAGCATCTAAAATAAAACATCACAAAGTCAAGCCTGTCCTAAAATGAAATGACATATCATAGCTTTTGGAAGTTGAAGTCCGTGCGTGCCTGGCAGCTCAGTGTCAGAATCCATATAGCAGTCTGAGCTCTGACAATGACATTTGGGAGGGCAGTACCATGACACAGAGTACACCACCTTTTGCACGGTTGTCCTCTGAGAGGACAGGGCTACGTCTCTCCTCTGGTATCACTTCCTACCCTAACAGGCCTTGAGCAATGTTTTTTCTGCATGTCCCATTCCTCTCATGTTAGTCGCTGGTCACCCTTCTGCAATGATTCTTCATCCACAAACATTAGGTTGGTTTTCTAGATAAACATCTGTGCTAATGGCACACAGATTGGTGTGGTGTTTCAGGTATTAGGTTGTAATTGGAAGTCCTTTCCCCAGTCAATTTTCACGTCTAACAGTAAACAGGAATTCCTCCACTTTCTGCACCCCACTGACAGCGTGACTTCTGATGAAATTTGAAGGATGTGATCTGGCATATTTTTTTGTGTTAGAGGTGCTGACAGGTTATAATACAGTCTGTAGGTTTTAAAGCTAGAATCTCTTGGCTGTATTGCTGGTAGAGAGGGACAGCACAGCAATAGAGAGAAATTTATCAGTATTGATCTTGTGTAAATTCCTAGAAACAAAAGAATTTCTCCCTCATTCTGAGTCAAGCTCCACAGTGTAAAAAGTCTGAATTTTCTTGCTGTGCTTGGCTGCCTTACCTTGCCCCTAGACTGCAAAGCTTGATAGCGAAGTTGAATTTGGAAGCAGTTTTGTCAGGTGGTGGTGCCGGCTGCTGCTGAGCTGATGAAAACTGGCAGTAGGCAGCAGAGCTGGCAAAGCCCCCTGTGAGAGGAATTGTGGTTCAGAGTTTCAGCCAGTTTCAATGACAGCTTAGTCATCTAAAGAGAACTTGCTGTGCAAACATTCTGCCTAAATCAAATTCTCAAACTTTACAAGTTACTCCAGTTGTAAATGCCTTATCGAGATGGTCACTTTCATTTGTTTAATCCATTGCAATCTGAGTGATTTCTTGAAATGGGTTTAGTGAGAACACTTATAGAAAGACAGGCTTTCTCTTGAAGAGTCTGCAAATAATTATGGTTGATGATAAATGTGTGCTGACAATATCTGCATGAGCAATTAATTCAACCTGCAATAACTGCAAATGCCACTTAAGGACACTTCGAGTGTGCTGCTGCCCCATGTACTGATACCTCTGAAAGTAAATTTCAGAAAACTGTTTTGTCATAAGAAGAAATTACCATGGGTCTTGTAAGGCTGCCTTCCTTGAGTTTGCTAAGACACAGTTTCTGTTAGCTTAGAAACTAAGGATGTTTGAAGTGCCTGCACAAGTGGGCAGCAGAAACTTTGTATTTTATTAAAAGAAAATGAGGCTCTTGCAAGGCTTTATTTTGTGGGTTTGGGGTTACAATGTTAAAAGCCTATGACACCTTTGTTTCTGCCTGTTAACTGTTTACAACTAATAGGGCATAGAGTATACACAGTGAAGGAGATGAAACCTGGGGGTTTAAACATTTTGCTCAAACTGTTGTGCCTTACTTTAAGTCTTACTTAAGGTGTCTATAAATTCCAGAGAGGAACAAGGGAGAGTTTATACTCATGGTTACTTTCTTCCATTTGTGTCCTTAAGGAAAGCAGCCTAGGGACGTGCAATAATACACACAAATAAAAAGGCTTGAAAGGATGTGTATGTAGTCTATTGTCAGACAGTTTTAAGACTTCTTAAGGAGGAGCAAAGGTGACAAGATATGTCCCCTGATTTCTGAATCAGTGTAGTGGAAGGAGTTTGCATCCCATTTTGCAGACCATTTTGAAAACATGCAATTGTTGCATGTGATACTTGCTCATACAAGTGTCCAGCTTTTTATAAAGTATTTCTGGTAATGAAGGCAGATGGCATGCTTTGGAAAGAATAAATCCTCTGAGGGTAATAGATCTGTTAGAAGTAGACAAAAACCAGCTTAAGGGTCTTGCTCCATTAATACACTTTCTCTCAAGTGGCTGCTTAGTGCTATTCTCACAGCTTGCTAGCCAGCCTTTGGCGTGACATTCATCCTAACTCTACCATGTCATAAACTTGGCTCTGTGCTGTTCCCTCACTGTCTGCTTCCGAGGTGCAGTCAATGCATCTCCATTAGCCCTTTTCAAAAGTAAACTTTTAGCTCAAGATGTAAGTCATGTGAAGAGTGTATTTGCCATGAAGTAAGAAAGACTTCCTTAAGTGCACTGCTGACCGTCTTAGCACTGCTCATCAGGTACCATGGGTGTAGATTGCTAGAGCTTATGGAGTAAACTGATGTGTTGAGAGCCCTTAATTCCTCAGTTTATTCTTAGCCTTAGCTAGTAAATAAGTGCCACCTTGTACAGTATTAACCATCTCATTTGACACATAAGGAGTTCTCTTAATTATTCAGTGCCTTGTTTATTGATATCTCCCTCAAAACTCAGTTTGACCAGTACAAAATGGCTTGAGGTGGGGGCTTTGTTTGTTTGTTTTTTCCTAACTAGCTTGGTCATACCTTGCAAATTCTTGATGATGGTCAACTATAGCTGCTGAAATGCCTAAACCCTCCTCAGGCTGTCAAAATCAATCAGGTTGACATCTCCATACCTCACTCCTGTCTGTGCTGAGCTGCTGTGGTTGCTGCCCTCTGGGTGCCCTGTGCCACCATGCCTGGCTCCTGTTGGTGAAGGCTTCCTCCTGTTTCCCAGAGACAGGACAGGGTGGCAGCCGCTCTGACATTCTGCATTTCCAATGTCCAAACCTCCCGCTCTGCTAAAGGCCTTGCAGAGATCAGGCAAGAACAGACAATATGGTATTGAAAAGAGTTCACCACTTGATGTGATTCTAATATCTAGTATTCTTCAGTGATAGGGATAACTTTTGAAGATCTCTAATTTTCAGACATATTAAATTGTAAATTACTTCTGAACTGGAAGTTTTATGACCTGTGAATTGGAAATTTGCTGTTGGCCACACTTAACTAAAAGTACTGAGACACGAGCTTGTTTAGGCTGGTAAACAAAGCTGCTGCCTCACCAACTGGTGACATTATTTCCTTCTGGATATTCCCTGTTGGCCTGCAAGTCACTGCCAAGGTATATAGAGTGACTCACTCCTTGTAGTGCTTCCAAGATGGAAATTCTAAAGTCTAAGTCTGGAGGTGACAATAGTAATATTTTTTACTTGTTAGGCATGGGGTGAGCCCGAAGGGGACACATCCATATCCAGTAACTCCCCAGCTTGCAACTACCTTTTGCTTACCGAGTGGATTTTTGTGAGGCTGGCTTTCTGTTTGGGAAATTTACTCGGACAGGCTTGTAGTTTTAGGGAGGATTTTTGTTGCTGTTTGGCAGAAAGCTCCCATTGTGAAGGAGCTCGGGCTGACGCTGCATAACGTGAGGAGTCTCCTACGCAGCATCCTCCCACAGGCTGCCAGCGCTGGTGCTCTGCGAAGCAGCGGGGAGTGGAGCACTGGGAGCTATTGGCTAACGTGATTATGAGGTTAGGCATCTCCTCCTCACTTCCTGTGGGCTGTGTAACATGAGAGCAAGACTTTTTAATTAACACAACAATCTGAAGCGAGCAAAAGAGCAGAGCTCAGCTAAAACAGTTTTCCCAGCTGTTTGGGCAATGTGAAATCTGGCATGTTATAACTTTACGTTGGCCTTTGACTGATCTGACATGAGAGGCATAAAACCAAACAGGACAGTGGTGCTTTCCCAGGAGAAATATGTGTTACAAATGAGATTCTCCCATCTATTCACTGGCTTTTTGATCTCTATGATGCCTAGCTAGTCTTGAATGCCTCGCCACTCTTTCACTGTGCTTCAGGTAGTCTTAGTATCAGGATTTTCTAGATTTTTTTTTCCCACAGACAAACAGGTAATTCATAGCCACAGCCTGTTTCCCAATTTTCTTTCTTAAACTTTCTGTACTGTATCTGTGTATTAAAAAGTGGAGACTAAGAGTTCAAGTGGATTCCTTTCAACTAACATATTTGATTTGCCATGGTCGGAGGCCTGACTTGTGTGAAATGAGTTGAGAAAGACAATGGCAAGATGAGCTGTCTTGTGTAGAATTTTAGCGTAGTGATGTAGTTGTTAAATTGCATCCACGCAGAAGGAAAAACTGGAGCGGAGCAGATAAATACAATCTGCCTGGGTAAGGAAAAGAACCCTAGGAAAAAAAAAATTTACTTCTCTGTTTTGTTTTATTTTTTTCTCACTGCAGCTACCTGAATTAATAAGGTGTTAGCTGCTAGGCTAAGGACAGGTGTCTTTAACTTTGGAACTTGTTTAACCTGTCTCTTTGATGCTCTCTATCTGTCCTTCAGCATGGGAGGAAGCTCTGGGATCTTCCCAGTTTCTGCACTGATGCTTGTACAGAACAAAAAGGTGCTGCACTTTGGTTCTTGATCACCTTTAAACATGTCCATAACACAAAGAAGTGCAAAGAAAACTTCCTTAACCCTGAGAGTGAGTTGTTGGTTTTTAATGTTGATCTCTACACTGCAGCTGCAAAACTTTGTCAAGCTGGTAGACTGTATATAAGATGTTCCATTAGTTAGTGTGTTAATGAGTACATGTTAAAATAAGTCACAGATTAGTGCTGAGTGTTAGTATCCCCCCACAACAGCATCTTAACAAGAAAGCATTTTAATCACATGAACCTCTGAGCCGTTGTTTTGTTTTATATAGCTATTTGTCTTCACTTATGTCCTTGGAGCATTTTTCTTCTGAAGATGGAACACATCGTTGAATAAAAATTCTTGTCTTGGTCACCATTTGGCTCCTGTTGTGGGAATTTAGTATGGATTTAGTAATACTGCCTGATCTTATTATTAAAGATCTTGCCAATTCCTGATGCTGTCTAGCAATTTAAGTGAGGTAAGACAGAAAAGGGACACTGGGCTTCTGTCTAAAGAAAAGCAGAAGGTGTTTTTAATTCATTCTTGTTTCATATGGGAGGCAAAGATGTGATCTGGCTGCTCACAGTAGAGCCCCTGAGGGATTGAAGGTGGAGAAAGGTCTCAGAAGCAGACACAAGAAGTGATGAGCCAAGGTTACTGGTAGCAGCTCACTGTCTCTGGGCTGGGACACAGCTTGTCAGCTTAACAAGCACTTGCCTTTTGTATGGAGAGGATGCTTCTGTTGAAAGCATTCTTGGAAACAAACTATGCAGTGTAGTGAAAATAAGTCCTAACATACCTCATCTGTTCTTTCCTGCCTTTGAACCCTGCAAATCCCTCCTCTTTCCTTTAAAGCTGCTGGGCTTTGCATAACCTCTGATGTATTCTCCAGGTTTTTAGTTTAACCATTTTAATGGGAGCTTAGTCTCCCGTGAACAGTAAACTTTTATTTTTAGCACTTCAGGATTCACAGATGAAAAGGACTTTATGTAATTAGGTCTCTAGTGTGGGGTGCCTTTTCTTTAAGGTGTCTTTTCTGGAACTTGAAATGGTAGTAATTCCACGGGAGGAGCAATTCCACACTAAGGAGTTGCACAGCAGTAGTCTGGCCACAACTTAATTTTCCAGCTACAGTAAAATTCATGTCCTAACATAGTTTGTTCACTTAGAGCAGGGATCAGGCTTGGAAGGCTGTATGTTCTGTCAGGTAGATGTCTGCCCCTATCCCCCAACAATTAACAGGCAAATGCCGGTGATGACTCAGTGTTGTTATCTCTTGTGTAACAGGAAAACTGAGATCATTAAGGGAATTCCCTGTGGCATGAATACTGGGTGTACCCGTGGCATTGGGAACCTCCGTTCTTTGTGGCAAGAGATTGTTAGCAACAGAAATGAGGGCTGAACTTGAACAGTGTCTGTGTTTAGCATATCTGGAGCAGCTGTGCCAGTCAAACCATGAGCAGAAGTGCCATCACTTGCTGCTGCTACTGGCAGAGTTATGTTTTCATTCAAAAAAACTTGTTTGGGTAGAAGTCTGTATTTTTGTGTTAGGTGTAACTTTGCTGGTGAAATACATGGAGTAACTGGTGCTCCCAGGAGACATGTCGATGCTCACAGCTGCCAACACTGATACTCATTAAGGAGGCAAAATGCTTGTATGAGGCCTGAATTATATTTAGTAAATAAAAAGTTTTCTTACATTTGAGCCAGTAAATGTCAGCTTCACTTGCCATGCGTCATGTTTTGTTCTGATATCGTGGAACCTGATCTAATTCTTTAATTTCTGAATAATCACTTCCTGTCTGCCACTCCCTTGTTTGTATCATGTGCTCATAGGAAGAAGCACTTTTTTAAAGGAAAAAGTGCACCAGCCACAAGCTTACTACACTCACATAATGATGGAGCATCTCAAGAGTTGGAAGAAAGAAGCCAGGTTTTAAGCAGTGTAAACACAGGTGGTGTACTCAGGAATTTTTTTTCTCCTGTTTGTTTTTTCAGTGTTGCAGATCAGTGCTTAATGTTCTAGGAAAAGAGACTTCACAGTCCAGTTAGTGGTCATCTGTGGGATAAGCCCCTCAAGTATGCAGGTGCTGTGAGTGTCAGCAGATCTTGGGGAGTCTCCTCAGGTGCAAAGTTTGGCTAAGCTGCAGCCTTTAATTACTTTGTGTACATAATTGGGTATGGAGCTGTAGCCAGCGATGGAGAAAGGAATACAGCATTATGAAAATGTTATGGAAATCACTTAGCCAGTGGGTCTACACAGCTGATCCTTCTGCCTGAATCACCATGATCCTTTAAGCTGCTGCTAAGTAAAACATGCAGTTTTTACTGACAGAATTGGGGATGAGAGTTAAGGGCCTCTTGCTTTCTGATGATGGCCAGGAAAGGTTATTGCTAATTTAACATTGAAAGTAACAAGTTGGTTTTGTTTTAAGCAGTGAAAGCCATGGTTCTTGTATGTTAGGCAAGGCTTCATTTCTGTTTTGAGGAAGAGGGGTGGGGACATTGCTGCGACCCTCTTGCTTCATGGCATTAAGGCAGCAAAGGAAACAAGGAGGTGAGGTGCTGCTGTAGCCCAGGTAAGGGCCACCATTGCAGCAGGGTTATGGGAGCCACACAGTAATGTGCCATATATGTGTATGAGTGTGAAGACCACAGGGATTATGATAAATATCACACTGAGAACCAGTGAAATAAATTTTTTTCTTTAAATAATCTACTGTTTTACTGGGAAAATAAAAAGATGTATCGTGGAGCCTCTCCCTTCACCGAGATGGCCAGTGTGTCCTTGGCTCTGTAGGGAGGCTGTACATAGGGTGGCCTTCCTTGGTCCACCTTTTTTCATCCCTTCTTTAGCTTGTGGGCAAGGGCTCAGGGTACACCAGTAGCAGTGTTCAGCTGGGGTCAGCTGTGCACTGGGGATGGGGTTTGCATTTTGTTTCCCAAGTGGGGAGTTCTTCCCAGCCTCTCTGTCGAGCAGATCCGTTCTGTACCTGCCAGGCACACAGCTGGGGCTCTGCAGGAGTGGCTGAGCTCTAGAGAAAAGTCTCCTTTCCTTCTGCCTTCATGATCATTCAGGAAAATTCTGACTTAGCACTCTGCAGGCAGCTTTTACTGCTTTGCAACCTGTCCTCAGGAAAGAGGGCTTCCTGGCTTTTGCTTTGTTTATAACCGGGAAGAAGATGATTTCCATTTGTGAGGTGAGCAGCCACTCTCCTCTGAAGGGGGAAGAGTGGCGGCAACTTGGGGAAGTGTTACAGATGCAGTTTGAATTGTAATAGACTGGGCTCTTGACCTTGCTTCTCCTCTGCATTAGAAAACCGAACATTAAATATGTTTATATAGTAGGCGTTTGTAACTTTTCTGCTTTGCACCAGCAGCACTTTGAAGTCGCTCCTCCCTTGTCCCCCACCACCTGAGGAGCCCACGATTTTGCTTCACTTGCTGATGCTCCTTTTCAGTGTCGTCATCTCCGTGTGGGATGCGCAGGTTGCGCTGGCTGGACTCCTTGGCACGGCTGGTGACTGGCTCAGACCTGCTTCTGCCAGGGCTCGGTGCCGCTCCTCCTCCTCCTGCCCGCGGGCTGGCTCCTGCCTGCCCCGGCCTGCTCCAGCCTGGGGAACAGGGGGCTGGAAAACGTGTCTCTGCAGGGGCAGTGCCGCCTGTTCCTGCCCCACCAGAGCACAGGAGATAAGCTGTCTGGGATTCCCACAGTCCCACCAGGCAGGAGGGCATCCCGGTGCATCCGGGAGGCCACAGGTGGAGGCAGGAGCCTGCCAGCGCCCTTAGGGCCCGGGGCATCCGGGGCAGCGGCTGAGGAGAGGTGCAGCTGTCGGGGCTGGCCACCACCGGTGTTTATCTTGTGACTAACCTGACTCCAGCCAGCAAAGTTTGGGAGACTCCCAGAGGTCGTGACTTGAAAGACAAGTGTTGTAATTAATTTCTCATGCCACGCTTGTTTTGAAGCCTTTTTAATTCCATGATAAGAGCCAGAATCTGGACTTCATTTACAATCTGCCGGGTTGGAGGCAGGAACCAGAAAAGTGCTTTGTGAAGCACTGCAAATGTTTTTCTCTCCCTGCCCCCTCCTTTGCAGGATGTATGTGGTATTATCACACCACAACAGTGAAGCTATAAAAGCATTATTGTGTCCTTTTTTTTTTGAAGAGAGAAAACACAAGCTTAAAAAAAATTTAATTGCATAAAACCACATCTTTCTCTGAGAAAGTTTGGTAGCAACTTCAGCATGCTCCAGGATAGAGTGTGGAAGAGATTGCCCTTTATTTCTTTGAGACTTTTATTGTAATTAAATGTGAACTTCTCCACAGTTCGGTGGGGGTTTTTAAAATTATTTTTACTGGGAATTTAGAAGAATAAGTGAAAAGGCACCTCCTAGCTTGCCTGTCTGAACTAGCTTGGGATGAATACGGTGTTACTCAGCAAAAGAATGCGTGAGAAAGAATTGCTTCAGAACAGAAAACAGTCTTTTTAGTAGTATCCTTTAGTAGTATGTCACAGATTTAATGTTTGCAGCAGTTGAATGTCTCTATTGCCACCTTTGAATAAGTGCTCCCAGTTCTTTTCCTTCCAGGAAGAAAAACTGCTTACATACTACAGAAACATGATTAGCTGCAGTTAGCTGAGCTCGGGGTAATAAAAGAATCACGATCGCTATCAGTTTTGCTTTTAGCTACAGAGGGAGGATCACCCTAGACTGGAGAGGAGGAGAGCGCCTGGCAGAGAAGGCGTGCATCAGTGGCAGACAGTAGCAGAAGAGAGTGTGAAGTACCACACTGGGTTTGGGTTCCCTCGGGTGAGCCACAAGCTGTGTTTGCTGGGTATTAGAGGCCCTGCCGTCCTGGCATGGCTCACCTCTCTTGGCTGTTGAAATGATCTTTGATGCTGATCAAGTTACCTCTGAAAAGAGGAAAAGGCTGTGTTTTAATATTTTAGTCTGCAGGATGATGTTTCTGATCAGGTTCAGTATCGCAGACCTTAAAAATAATTTCCTTTCACCTATGGCTGTGTAAATAGTCTTGTCATGCAAATACACCACCTTTATTTTGTGCTGCCTGATGTTGTGCTGCCTCTCCAAGCTACATTTGAAGCTTCTTCTGAGACTAGAATGAGACAAAAATTTCATTTCTTTTCAGAGGCATAAAATTCATATTCTGAATTCATGTGATCCTGAGATGAATATTTTTTTTATTACTTGTGGTTTTTCCAAATATTGCAGCTGTTATAAATGAGATCAGCCAAATTGTGATTAAAAATAGAACAAAATTTATTTTCGCATAACAGCGAGTACGGAAAAAAATCGAAAAAAATCACATCCACAAAAAAGACAGTTCGATCCCGGGAATTGAACTGGGTGAACGTGGGACAGGTCTCTATCGCACCAGTCACCCCCGCCGTTCACAAAGTCCCACCACTAAAAGTCCATTTTTATACTTTTTAGTTTCTCTGAGGCAGGATTTCTTTTGTCCAACAGTCCGGGTATAGGTGTTCATCTGTCTTCTTTTGGGATTCAGATTCTCCTGAATAGGTTTTCTGGGCGGTATTGATGAACAGATGAGGTTTCCAAGCCATCGTTGATATCATCAGGCTGATCGAGCAGGTGTCCCTGGTCGTTAGGACCACTTGGTGGTTCATCTCCATGGGTGCCACATCTATTCATGTGTTGATTGCCTTACCCTGTCGGCCAGCCGATCTGTTCCCGGAATCCTTCCCAGAGTCATTGTCCACAGTTTTATATCATTTTATTTTCAAGCACGAATTAATATACGGAGTTTATCCATAACACAGCTATGAAAAATAGAATTATATTCTCTTGAATTTGCTCTTTGGCTCAATCTGTATTTTGTGCGTTCCACACTTCAGACTTATGCAAGAAGTAATATTTTCTACTACCAGTTGGGAAGCTGTTATATTCAATATTCACTTGATAAAATTTATCACTTTTTGTGTCATTAATGAGATTTTTATTGTATCTGCACTGGCTAATAAGAGTTATTGCAGTTTCGTCTCTCATTTTGTTTTGCATAACACATACACATTTTCTGTTGGAAAAAGTGATTCCTTTAATGCCTGTTTGAGGGAGCAAATAGGGCTCCCCTCAATTCCCTGATATGAATGAATAAGGCAGTGTTAGCAGGTGAAAAATGGAGTAGTTGAAATAGAATAATTAAAGGTTGTGTTTTAATAGCTTTAAATCTTAAAGTTTATAATGATGACTTGCTGAATAGATCGTATGGAATTATCAGTTGGAGAGGGTGGTTTTGATTTTTTTTTTTTGTCCCCCCAAATATCTTTGAATAGGATTGATAGCCCTCCCATTTTGGTACCATCAGCTGAGTCAATACAGTTGTTGATGGTTGCTGGGAGTTGTTGGCTTCTTTTGCCAGGCCAGCAGGAGAGCTGTTTACAGGTGATGCTGTTGCTCTCTGCTTGCATCACCGATCAAGTGCTCACTGCTGACTGTCCTGGGAAGCCATCTCACCATCAAAGCCTCCCGGGCAGCACCTGTGACCTGGGATGAACATAATAATGATTGGTGTCTGAGAAGTGCAGCAGAAACATTACTCTTCCCAACTTCCGACTGACCGCCTGCAGGAAGTGGGAAAGATTAACTAATATTAAAAAAAACAAAACAGCAATGAAGCCAAAGCTCAAACCCCACAATTTTCTAGTGGTGCAATAACGTAATCTTGGCATAATGTGGTTTGTGGAAAGCAGCAAGGGAAGAAAGGCTGTTGTTTCTGGCATGTTTTAGGATAGGAGTCACATATCAAACTTAGAGGAGGAAAACCCTGACAATCCTAGTAATCACTATCTGCACTTTCACTGTAAAATTTGGAGTCCTATAGTTGGCTTATGGGACAGTTTGGAGAGCCGGGTTTCGATATTTCTGAGGACAAGTATAACTTTGGGAGGTACATGCCTGGGTGCTTATATTTGGTAGCACCTGTCTCTTCCAAATACCTCACTTCTTTCATGGAGCAAACTTGCAGGTCGTGCTTCTGCTCCATTGAAGCAGGGCTGGGAGTTAAAGACAAGGCCCTTCGGCTGGGAAGGAAAGTGATTCAGCAAGGGAACAGTGGCCTCTGATGACAAGCAGTGAGAAGTGCAGGAGGCCACGCCGGTGGCACAGGCCGAAATCCCAAGGAATTGATAGTCTCCATCCTCAAGGCAACCAGCTTAAAAATGTTTTTATATGTTTTATACTGTAAAGAGACTGAGATTAATGCAGTTCTAGTTTTGACTGCTGTAACATGCTAAACCAAAGAACAAAATAACATTTACCTTCTTGAAAGCATGTAGGATATTACAAGTTTATAAATGTGTTGGAAGTAGAGATACATTTGTATTATATGTCTGTGTTAGATTTTAATCCTAACCTACTAATGAACACTTACTAAGTAGGAAGGCAAATTTATGTCTGTGGTACTGACTGAATCATTGGAAAAAGAAGGTTGCCTTTTGCAAAATTTCAGTTTATTAGGCATAGTTCCTGCTTCGAAAGTCCTGTTGAATGTTAATGATAAACTATAACATTTAGGTGGTCGTCTAAATGTTGATAAGATCATGTCCAGTTTCTTCTGGTACAATGATATGAGGGGAGAGAGAGGAGTGAGTATCTGTGTGTGGATCTGTGCATGTGTGGGATATATTACTTGATTTTTGACAGAATAGCAGCTACAGCTGCTTTACCTACAGCGTGTTTTTTGGTTTGGTTCACCCAGAGGTTGCTGGCAGCAGTATGGCTGGATTTTTTTAAATATTCCTGCAACACATACAGTGCAATGTTAGCATTCAGATAACCTTCCTTTTCCCGCCATTAAATACTCCTTGATGAGCAGTATTGGCACTGGTCCTCCCCCCAAGTCATAGTTCATTTCATATCTGTTTCCTCTTAAGTCCCTTTGCATGCAGTCAGCCTTACAGGTCATAAATGAGAGACTGCCAGCTTATTTGCTGTCTGATTGCTTTCACAAATGCTTCTGGTGTTGATCTTTCTGAGAAAATAGAAAGCGGTTGCAGTTTCTGTCAAACATGGACAGTGTTTTGTAGCCAGGACACAGAAAGGTAGACAGGCTAAACATGACACGTTCCCTTGAAGTGGCTTTATGACTGCTGCTAATTTGAATGCTCAGTAATAGAGATCTGTTGGATGGAGGGGTTACCCTTCACTATTAATGACTCATTGGCCTCCTTCCCAAGCTGCCTGAAGTGCCGCTCTCCCTAGTGGAAGTAATTTTGTCTTTGAAGTACTTTCCAGAGCTGTCAACTAATGTTCCACAGTTCCCAGAGGAAATAATAAGCCATGAGTGCATGTACACTGAAAATGTAGAGTCTGAAACGAACTGTTCTTATAGGAGCCTGGCAGTCTGCTTCTCTGTGGAATTCAGCTTGTTTATACAATCTTATCTGGCTAAGCTTTGGTATTTTATCTGGCAGGCAGTTCCTATGAAAAGCAGCTGTCTAAGCAGTGGGAGTGGTGCTCCTGGTGTTTTTTTCAGAAAGTCTATAATTTCTTGTTTCATGTAAATTACAGAAATACAATACTCTCTTGGCTACAACCAAATGCTCTAAGCAGTTTTCTCAGCCTTATAAATAGCCCTTTAGCATGCTCTGCTGTTGTGTCCTGTGTGACTTAGTGATAGGATTCGTGATGCCCACTAGGAAGGGGTAAGGTGTTCTGTAAAGCCACAGGCTGACTACAGAATTGTTAGAAGAGCACCTTACAGATTTTATAGGTGTGTTTTTAACCATCACCATCACTGTTGTCAAGAAAGTGAGCACAGTCTCCATCCCTGCATGAAGAGATCTGAACATACATCTACTCTAACAGAAAGGTGCCTATGGGTAAGTAGATAGTAACAATGGTGTTAGAAAAACTCCAAAAACCCAAAACACCCCACCAACCAAACACATAGTAATGGAAAAGATTCAGCCGAAATACTTCAGATTTTGTGTAACTCATTAATAGAAAAAAAGTTTCTTCAAACATACTGAAAGCTGAAGCTTTTGGGGAAAAGAGTGGCTATTTAGTGCCTACAGAAGAGTTCGAGGTATTTTTTGTGTAGCTTTGGGTTGCAGATTCAAGTAAGAGAGAATTGAAAAGGTCAGGAGCTCTTCTCCAACTGTGGTAAATTATGCTCCTCATCTTTTTTTACAGGAACAGTATTTTCAGTCAGAAGCAAATTATGGGCACAAGTACAGTTCAGTCCAAGTCTTTTAAAGTTTAGTTGTTATCCAGGATTATCCATCCAGTTCGTAGTACATCTTATCTGAAAGCACTGTATCTTGTAGATCATAATGATCCATATAATCTGGCATAGTCCAAGAAATGAGGGGCATATTCAGGACCTAAAAGACTAATTCTCCCTCTCTCACCTGTATGTAAGTAACATTTAACTCTGGCCTCCTTTGAGACATAAGAAAATATGACATCCTGTAAGATTCAGTGCTTTAAGCATTGTTCAGATGTGACATTTGATGACACTTCTCATGCTGGTGTACATGCAGAGTTCTATATACCCTTTTTGCAGAGCAAAAGGGGAATTTGATATTGCAACAAATAAAAAACGAAAAATGAGCTCTGTCTGCTTCCATATGGCCCATTCTGCTCTCACCTGAGACCTGGCATCAAGCACAGCCCATTTCTTTAGCTGGAGTGGCATTCCTGCTTGAAATTCTGTATGGTGAGAAATTCAAAACCTAACAAGCCGCTGACCTTCATTAAATGTGTGTCATCATGAATTGTGCACTGATACAGTTTCATTTCAGCCTGACACATACCACCTGAGCAGTTTAGTACTGGAAAGGAGTAGTGCACCACTGTGTGACCACCCCGTAGTTGATAAAAGTGAATGATGCTGGCTTACTTCTCCCAGTTCCCTTGTGAAGAAGGAAATTTTATTGCCATTCTGGTAGTGATTGATGACTTTCTGCTGCTACAGCAACAGCTCATATTAAACTTCAGTTGAGATACTTTGCTTTATTCCTGCAGCAAGAGTAGTGGTTCTAAATAAGAGGGTGTAGGTCTTTTGTTCTACAGGATTTTTGGGGTTTTTACTTTTTTTTTTAATTTTAAGGTGATATCTTAAGCGAATGTAACCGCTAGAGAGCGGATTATCTTGAATTCAAGTAATGTAATAATCCCTGTATTGTCAAAGAGCATGTATTCTGAACTTCAGATCTTTTCTAGAAAATAAAGTTAGTATTTTTTTCTTAAAAACTCTTCAAATTAGCTCTCATTTCTTCAACCTGTAATAGCTTGTAACAGTTTTTACCTGTTACAATTAGATTTCATCTTCCTTGTATAGAATCCCATTTATAGTTGGAGTTGGGGACTACTGCTTGGTACTGTTTTAAAAACAAAAAGTTCAGTCATCAGCAGGACATGGACTTCATTTTTTAACATGGTCTAGCCCTGTAATACTAAATCCTAGAACAGTCAGTGGTTCCATGCTGAAGGAAACCTGCATCACTTGTAATGTAATCCCCACTCATGCCTGGCTTGTGTTTGGAGGAAAAAGTTAGCATTTTTGTGGTGAGATGGGCTTTTTGTTATTAAAGGAGGTGGTTGTTTTGAAGCTGTTCAGAGTTTAGGAATGCTGACAATCATCTGGGGAGACTGGTTAGTGGTCTGAGCACAGGTGAGGAGGTCAGAGGCACAAAACAACCACTTCTTTTGTGCCAGTGCCCTGCTGGTGGTTGAGCTCAAGGGAGGTGCTTCAGAAAGTACTTATGTGTGTTAGGAGGGCCATCATACTTCCGTGACTTTGCTACTTTACCATCACAAACTTCCATCTTGTGAGAATTAACTCTCTAGGCTGTCGTTAATTTAAGGGAAAGAAAACAGTTATGTCAACAAATATTCACGGATTAATTATTTGGTAAAGCTTTTTCAAGTTTGCCCTAAAGTAATTAAGTATTAATATACTAACAGAGAGAGAGAGGGAGATAACAGCTACCTGTGTGCTTCTAGGAAATAGATGGCTAACCAGGGCATGTGTTTCATTTTATCTGCAGTACAATGAACTGTACTGACCTGCCTAATTTTCTGAGTCTCTAAGGAATGCAGGTTTTGTTTTAACCTTTTTTGCCAGTACTCCTAGAGACAGTCTTAAATGCACAAACCTATGTGTGATTTTAATTGGCATCTTAAACTGAAAATTTGTGATAAAGGTTCTCTTGGACCTTAAGGCACAGCACTACTGTTCTGCAGAACTGTATTTCAAGTAAGGAAGAATGTGGGTTCTAGATCTGGAGCCCCAAGTTGTTTTCATAGCACTGTCACAGAAATTTATTAATGATTGTGGGGGTGAGCTGGGCACAGTGTTGGAGACTGCGGTGATGAAAGATATCTCTTGTACACCCATATTTTACAAGGAAAAAAAATTGCTGTGAACCTTTGGAATCATCCATCAGAAGTAGCTGAAGGTAGATGGTGATCCTGTAGATGGAAGAAGAGGAATAATACCTGGCTTTGGCTGCAGTAATTGGCTGCTGTACTCAAAAGAGTAGTGACTGCACTGACTGTTCACCAGGTGGACTTGAGGAGGTGCCATCTCTCCACAGTCACTGCTTTGGCTGTGAATATCCTTCCATAAACCAGCTGGGAGCTTCTTGCATTTGGGTGATTTTAAGGAATTCCAATCCTGCACCTCACAGGTATACATAACACAGTAGGGCCTGTGCAGCTGGTACAGCTCTGAACATCCTGGGAAGAGATAGAAGCGGTGAATGTGAGGTTAAACACAACAGATTTGTCCAAGGACTATCTCGATTTCACAGAAACTTTTTCTTCAGGATGACCTTTCAGATGCCTTGTGAACTCCTCAGGGTTACTATAGCCAGTGTAAACAAGTTATAGGAGAATGCAGAAATAATCTTTCTGAAGTTTTAAAATTATTTTCTTCCAGCCCAAAGGACTATGTAGGATCACTGTATAACTTAGATTGGAGGGGACCAGCTAGTCTAACACCCTGCTCTGAGGAGGCTCAATTATATCAGGTTGATCTGACCACTGATCAGATCTGCTGACCACTTTTTTTTTAGTGTCCTTTAATTGGTGTAACTTAATGTCATTTAATTGAAGTCTGTCAATAATACGTATTGAAAGTGGGCTTGAAAATTCAACCTTGCAAGAAATACAAATGCAATTATAAGCTTTTTTTTGCTAACACCCTTTCCCCCCCCCTTCAACCTTTATCCGGTAGAGGTATTGTCTTACTCTCTCAAACAATGCTAAGCAAGATTAATTAGTCAGAGAAGCAATTTTCTTAGTGGCAGTTCTGTTCTTGTACTTTGTATGGTACTGCTCGTCTTCAACAGGAGAATAAACTGAAAGTCTGTTAGTTTATCTGGAAAGCATGCTGAAACTCCTGGTGAAATAACTTTGCAGCTAATGCATGGTTCATTTTTAAAATATGCACAGTATTTTTATTGTGAGATGCAGTGACACAATTTGTACACTAACAGCTTCATGACTTAAGTATTTTTTATGCAAAGCACAACATGAACTTCTTATGTGGAATAACTTGGTTTACTTGGATGAATTTAAGGTGATCACTTTTCACATGCCCTTGAGATAACTGCTACAGAGACTGAAATATTTAAACAATTCCTTAAATGGCAGACCCCAGAAAGGCATTTTCCTGTGAATCTTGCTCTCAAAGGCAGGTGTGTGTGTGTGAATCCAGGTCCATTCTGTGATCCTTAGGATACAGACTAAGCAGTTTCCTTCTACCTGCTTCTCTTTCTACCAGGCTGCTTGCTTACACAGTACCTTTTGTCATCTGTCACTTCTAGCACTTTTTATTGCTGTCAAGTTCAGCTGAACTGAAGTCAAATCCTGCAGAGAGAAAAGTGATGTACCAAGAGATGCTTTTTAACAAAACTCCCTTACTAGAAAAGCCTAGGCTGAAAATATGTCTGACTACTCTTTTGCACTCTTGCTTTCATGTTTGTACCTAAGGTTAAGGCAGTGTACTGGGTATTAAAATACTCCCCAATTCAGACTTTTAGGTTAAGAATGTGTATATGCTCCTTGCCCACTTGAGAGGTATGTGTAAAATTACAATCCAGCTCTGAAAATAGAGTTTCATGTCCAAGATGGTGTATCAGGCTTGCAGCAAGAAATTGCCTTCTGCACAGATGACAGGAGTTGAGAATCAGAAGTCTCTTTTCTCCAAAACATGGAAGATGTATGGGAAGTCATTGTAAACAATTAATTCATTCTGAATGTCGTGCTGATGGACATAAAGTGAAACAAAGATTAGAGTAAATAGAAGAATTAATTTGATTTTTCCCCATATTAGTATTACTTTTTTCATATTATTATTTTTTCCATATTACTATCAGTCCTTTCACTGAACCAATTGGAGGAGGAAAATGCCCTGCAGATTGAGTTATTCTGTTTGATACACTGGTCCTGTTTCTCTTTCAGATGAAGTGGACTACAGCAATTTCGGGACCAACACGCTGTCGAGGAAGAAGAAGGCTTTGGTGACGCTGCGCAATGACAACCTCCGCCGGCGTCCCCACATCAACATCAGCATGCCCCATGATTTCAGACCAGTGTCTTCCATAATCGATGTGGACATTCTGCCCGAAACACACCGGAGGGTGAGGCTGTACCGACACGGCTGTGAGAAACCCTTGGGCTTTTACATCCGCGACGGCACCAGCGTCAGGGTGACTCCCCACGGACTGGAAAAAGTACCCGGTATCTTCATCTCCCGTATGGTTCCTGGCGGCTTGGCAGAGAGCACAGGCTTGCTGGCTGTTAATGACGAAGTCCTGGAAGTTAATGGCATTGAAGTAGCAGGAAAGACTCTGGACCAAGTCACAGACATGATGATTGCCAACAGCCATAACCTCATTATCACGGTGAAGCCAGCAAACCAGAGAAACAATATTATTCGGAGTAGTAGGATGTCTGGTAGCTCAGGCCAGTCTACAGACAGCACTGCGAGTCACCACAGCTTGTCTACATCCCACGTGCTGCAGAACTTCCATCCTGATGAAATGGAGAGTGACGAAGAGGCTGACATTGTCATCGAGGGTGGTCTGGAGCCACAACACATTCCTAAACTGCATAGCCTTACTTCCAGTAGCCTCTCTCGAATCAATGGCAGCAGCCTTAGCCACAGACTTCAAAGGGACCTGGTGCTCAACAACAACTCTGGCCGAGAAAGCAATGGCAACATCCACAAATTACTCAGTTCCTTAAAAACTGATCCCCGACACAGTCTGGTTATCCCCAGAGGAGGTATCGAGGAGGACGGAACAGTCATTACACTTTAGTAGCAATTTCTGCAATTCTTCTTACAGTCTTAAGTGCCAATTTGCACAATTGACTCGTGCAACACATGCACAAAACAGGAAGCTTATATTCTCACAGACCTCACAGGTGCAGAAAATTGTTGCTTTCTAGGAAATGTGGCATCTGGAGTTAGACATAAAACTGTCATGCACTGCAAAATTTGTCAGGAGAAAGCCAGACTGCAAAACCTGGTTTATGTCCCAGCCCTGGAGTGAGAACACAAATTTGTTTTAGTTGGTATAAACCTAAGCAGTCTTACAGGCTACCCATGGCAGTGTTATATACTCGGGTTTGAAAGCACGGGTAGGTGTATTTATACATGCATGTATACGAATTAGATTTTAATAGTAACAGACGTGTCTATTTGAAGTGGAACCTGGTTTTCTTCTAATACCAGCTAAGGAGAGAGTGCTTAATAGCCATCCTGTCTTCTTCTGTTACATACAGCCCTTCTGCCGACTTGTTTACACCATCTTCTGAACGTTATGTCTAATCCAGACGAGCTCTGTAAAAGCAGCCGTTTCCTATTCCGGTAGTAAAAGCGTTCGGGAGACGCTGCAGACACATTTTCCAAAGGAAACGGTAGAAATCTCTATCCATGTAAACCCGCGTGTTTCCCGCGGCCGCGGCTGCCGGGCCGTGGGCGCCACCTGCCGGCCGGCGGGGGCACCGCAGCGGGGGCAGCGCCGCTCCCCTCCTGTGTTCTCTCACCGTATTTATTAGATAATACCTCCTTTTTGTTGTCGTCGTTTTTGTTGTTTCCCCCCTCTCCGCATCATCTCTGTTTTTTCAAAATCATGGTTCGTGTGAGTTTTAGGCGTGCAGGCCTCAGAGCTGACGCAGGTCCTTGCTGTACCTTTGGGGCAACCTGAATCCACAAGGTCTTTCCTTGACAAGAGGTTGCCCTACGGAGGGGAGCGGTGCTGACTGACTCTCAAGCCTAACTTAGAATAGTTCTGTTATTTTTTTGACTCCTCCAGTAATAAAGCTTAATGTCTACACAGGACTTCTAGAAAGTTAAAATATACTGGATATTTGTGAAGGTCAGACACCTTTGCTGGGTGGCCAGGTGGCTAGTGAGTGACCAGTGACTGTTGAGTCAGTACCTGTCTGCTTCTGGAAACACCATGAGTTTTATGAAAGTGGTCTAATCTAAAATATTTTGTTATATCTTGAATCAGTGTAAGGAACAAAATATAAATGTTTTAAAATGTATTTTTCTACTTTTAGCTTGTGTCATTTGCTCTTTGTTTTTAACTTTGTAGTACATTAAAGCTTTTTTTATATGGTGGAATAGACATTTCTTAAATATTTTATGAATATGAAAATTCAGGAGTCTTGGTTTGGAAAAATTACATTCCGTTTTGGAATCTGTAATGGCTGGAAAAATGATGTGTGGACTAATTAATTGTCGCTAATTTAGAATACCTGTGGAACACCCAGTCTTCTGCTCATGGTTAAATATCTTTGGGACATTGAACTTAGTTTATTTCTTTTAGATTTGCTTTAAGAGTTTATTTTAAAAGTTTTTCACTTACTCTAATTAAAACTTTTCTAGTTATCAAAGCAGCTATAGAGCTGTACTTACTTTTCCCAGCACAGTAAGGATAGAACGTCGATCCTGTTCGTCTTAAAACTGTGTTTGTACTTTACCAAAGGTTTTCATTAAAAAAACCCAAAGTGATTATTGGTGCAGTAAAATAAATGAATAGCTGGATATGCTTCAGTCAATCAGACCATCTTATCCAGAAAAATTTGTTACACCTTAAATAAGACTACTTTTGTGACTAAGTGGATTTGTCTGGCTGAAGTTACTCATTTTACCTTAGTTAACTGATGAAAATGTGACCTTGTCTGCAATAAAATGTTCACTGTCTTACTTCTACTCTGTATTTCTTCCCGGCGCCTCAAGCATTTAATGTGGAAGTATCTCCCCTCCCTATGAAAACAAAGTATCCGGTTTGGGTGGCTCTTCAACTATGCAACCATTTTAGTGCAGTGTGTTTTCTCAGCGCTGCTTTTACTAAAGGTTCTTGTTACTCTGTTTTCCGTGGGAACCAAGTAGCTTCTTACCCTCCTCACAGAATGGCCTGCTGCAGACCTCGTGGGGAAAGTAAACACACACACAACCCAGCTTCTATTTTGAGTGCCCCATAGCCATGGGTGAAGCTGTGTTGTACAGTGTCCACTCACAATGAAGCTCCCTTCCCAGCTCAGGCCGTAACGGGAGGAATCTGCGTGGAAAGGCCCCGTTGGGTGTGGGATTAAATTGCCGACCGGGGCTCTGAGGGTGCGTGGCGGAGGGAGCAGCGGCATGCCAGCCCTGGCCGAAGGCCACATCCTCCACAAACGCTCCCGCAGACGGAGCCGCCATCCTGTCCCAGCGCGGCAGGGGCGGCGCGGAGGCGGCGGAGCCCGAGTTCACTCCGGCCAGGCACGATTGCCTGCCCCGCCGTGCGCTCCGCCCGCTCCCGGGGCCGGAGCGCGGAGGCCGGGCCGCTCCCGCCCCGCCTGTCGGGAGCGCGGCTGCGCCGGCCCGCCCGGTCATGTGAGGGGCGGCGCATCCCGGCGGAGCGGGCCGCGGGATGGCGGCTGCCGCTGGTGCGGGCGAGCGGGCTGGAGCCGAGCTGCCGGACACCTGCCCCGGCGCGGACAGCGGGAACGTGTCCCAGAGCCAAAGCAGAGCCTCTTGCCTCGGGGAGGCGGAGGACGAGGACGTCTCGGAGGCGTCGCTCAGCGCCACCGCCGCCGCCTACTCCGCGTACCTGCTCGCCGACCGCAGCCTCTTCAGCGAGCAGGTGGGCGAGGGGCCGGGGCTCCCGCAGAGCTCCAGGGCACAGGGAAGGGGTCTCGTGGGAGCACAGCCCTCTGGAGCTGGACACGCTCCCGGGCTGGGGCTGTGCAGGACAGGACGTACCGGGGGTCGCCTCCCTTGCGCTGAACGAAGCCGAGAGAGGGAAAAGCCGTGGGATTCCTGTGGGACTGGCTGTAGTCTGACCGGTGTCTTTACTCGGTGGTCTTGTTTGTGAGATGGGCTGGGGTTTTGTGAATGTGTGTGTGTGTTTTGAAGCGCTTTAAGCGTCCTCTGTTTTGCAGATAGAAAGTTTAGACAAGAGTCTAGAAGACTTACTGACCAGGGTGGATGAATTCGTGGGAATGCTGGACATGGTACGTATAACTTTCATGTGGTTGTGTTTTTGAAGTCAGATTAAACACAGTTTAATTGGTGTTTGTAAGTAAGACGTAGAGAGAAAGAAGCCTTTAGTCTATGCATGTTCCAGTATGAAAATACAGTTGATAATTAGATGACTTATTTTGGTGATCAGGTAACTCATGGATGAAAACTACCAAGCTTTCGCATCAGACCAAAATGTGTCCATATAGCTATACAGTCATATAGAACTTCTTAGGTTGGCAAAGACCTCTAAGATCATCAAATCCAGCCATTAACCCAGCACTACCATATTCACCCCTAAACCATGTCCCAAAGCTCCACGTCTTCTAAATACCTCCAGGGATGGTGACTCAGTCACTTCCCTGGGCAGCCTACTTCAATGCTTGACAACTCTTTCAGTAAAGAAATTTTTCCTAACTGTATATTTGTGTAGTCGTATTTGTGTTCTTGTCTGTGCATATGCACAGAATCCCATTTTGAATGGTGCATAGACAGGGGTTTTTAAGAACAGTATGATATTTTGCTTATCCTTTAAAATACATAAAGACATCCTTTGTTGGTTTTATAATGAAAGTCTCTAATCAGAGTTGCCAAAGCACCAAAGCTAGATTTGTTTTTAGGGGACCCTCTTTTCAGAAAGGCAGCTTTGTTTTCACTTTTTTCATAGGGTTACAGGGTTCCTGGGGGAACTGAATGGAAAGTTCCTGTAAGCTGACATTGGTAGATGGGCTGGCTGTGTTTTAAAGTGTAGCACATATGGTTCTCCTGCATAGTTCTATTCTGGTTTGGGGAGTTTTTTTAAACTAAGTAAACTAAGATTTTTGTGACCTGACTTTTTCAACAAACCTGAGGAAAAGTACAGGTAGTAAAACTTAAGACAAAATTTTAGCTTAATATATTTAATTCTTTAGTGTGTCTTAAAAATGTTCCATCTCAGTTCAGAAGAGATTGTATTAGCCTATTTTTAATTTTAAGTATAAAGGTAAATATTACTGTCTGCAAAGTACATTTACTTCAAAGTTACTTAGAAACTATACAAAAAAGCTATAGTGTCTTTATTTTAATTTAGTGTTTTTATACTAATTTATTCAGGTATTTTTAAACTCTAAATTTTAGTCTATTCATTGGAGCACAGTTCTACTTTCCAGAATAAAATCTACCAAACATTTTGTTTCAATCGTTGATTTTTGTATTATTTCCTTGCATTGTCTTTAGATTCGAAGTGATTCTTCTCAAGTTGTCAATGAAAGTATACCTCAAATTTACACAAAAGCTACAGAAATGAGGCAGATATATAGGAAGATTGACAAACTGGAGGTATGTATTTGCTGTCTTCTAGATGCATTTTGTTTCCTAGAGGAGGAAAAAAATCAGTGTCTGCATATTTGTCTGTGTGTGTGTGCACAGGTGTGGAGTGAGCTCACGTGAGTTGTGCTCTCTACATCCCCACTGTTCAATACTTCAGGGTAAGAATTTCTGGGAACTGTGGGAATTCCAGACATGTTTTAGATCTTTTTAAAAATATTTTTTAAAAAAGCAATTGTTCATTGACTGTTTCAAGCAAGGCAGTTTTTTGTGTTAGCTTTCAGTTTCAAAAACAAATAGAATGAGAGGTGTCTTTATCCCCAGTAAAGCTTCAAAACCCTGGTTCAGATCTTTGATTTTTCTTTTGGTAGTAGGAAGGCAGATAGAAGTCTACATTCTGAAAACTCCAAATTAGTTATTTGAAAGGTAGACTGGAAAAGGAAGATTATTTTATTAGATTTAACCTGGTTTTCAGCCTTTTAAGTATTCCAAGTAATCTCTAGCATTAAAATGGATTTGTAGGTGGAAGGGAAATAGAGCATGAAGTTTTTGCCTCCTCATTTAAGCAATGAATCTTTCACCACTGTTCTGCAATACATAATCCCATTTTATTTTGTTAGTGAAAATGTCATATTTATTTTGTTGTCACTAGGCTTTTGTGAAAATGATTGGGAATAGGGTGGCTGGACTGGAAGAACGGGTCACTAAGGCAGAAACAGACCTTGGAGCTTTTCCTAGCACATTCAAGAAAATCTTGCACACAATCAGCATGCCATCCTTCCTTAATGTAAGTAAAGTTTTTGCTGTCATGTGACTAACTAGCTTAGTTGCTCTGCATACTAGAGCAGATGATTAAAATAATAAGTTTATTACACATGTCTGAATGTAGCTGTACATTTTTTTATATACTTTATTAGGATTTTTACAGCGTTCTCAGGCATCTTTACCAAAAAAAAAGGAAACAACCAGACTTAAAAAATTAATTTCTTACAAGGATTTGTGTAATGTTGCAAAAGAAGGCTGAGCGCACAAAGAAATGAATGTCAAGGACACAAACAGGCACATAATGCACAAGCCTTTATGCTAAAGCACCCCTGATCTCTGGTAGTATGCAAAGCAAGTAGGAGGAGCCTGTACAGGCAACACTGTTAAAGGATCCCTCTGCATTGATAACATCACTGTGCAAATATTAACAAAAAAGAAAATGAAAGCTAATTGGCACAGTATGTTTAAAATAAAGGTCATGTTTATATTCAATCCACACAGTTTGATAATCATTTGCCTACCACCTTACTAAACTTTCTAAGGATGCAGTTTTCTCTGTCTTTCCTGTTCCTTTACAAAAGACTATCTGGTATATTTCAGAGATGCCTTACCTATCACTGAACTATCATTATGCCTTGGGTTTAAAATAGCCTTTTGGCTAAAAAAAAATCAGCTGAATACCTGATGCTTCTTGACATCACCTGGCAGTACACCATTTATAAGTTCTACTCTTTCGCATCTTATCAGCTCACAGATTGTTTTATCTTTTCATATATTCATCCTGTACTAACTCAGTTTTTTGTATTCTGGTAAGAATGATGAAAAAAAAGCTTTGTAGAGGGGGAGAGGAAGAAGGTTGTGGCTCTTCAAGATATTTTTGTTCCCACATCTTCCAAGCATGTATGGCAGCAGAGAAAAACCACATATAAAAAGAACATGTGTTGTCTTGTTAAGGCTCACTTCAAGGAACTTGTTCTTCACTGCTCTTTGCTGTGCAGTCTTTAAGTTAGTTAATTTCTTATCCCATTCCTTCATTTTCCTTGATGTTTAAGTTTAGAGTTCTGACATTTTTTCTTAAAGAAACCCTAAAAACAACACAAAGTTGCACTTTATGGGCCAGTTACAAAACCAAAAAACTGCACAAGTTGCCTTGAAGAATATTCAACAGTATTTTCAAATTTTTTTCTATAAACAGTTTTAAACCAAGGAATTACATTTTTCACTTGAAAAGTTTGATGGTTCTAAGAAAATACTTTTTTTTAGTGTTGTATGGGAACACTTTGTCAAATTAGCATTTTTTCCCCAGTTTAAAAGATAGAAAATGTTTGAAAGTGTCATGCAGGCGAACCTGGCATCTCCAGTGGTTTCTTAGTTTGATTATGGATAGCAATAAAATAACACTCAGAACTTACTGGCATTATTTGATTCGCTAAAAGGCAGGTTGCTGTTCCTTGCTGGTTCTGGGTATTGCATAATGAAATATCTATTTTCAGTAGTAAACACAAGCATCATGTGAATGAAAATGCCTATAGAGATTTCTCCACATGCCTGATATTTAACTAGCTCAATACATCAATGGTAAATGTGTGGTTTGGAAAAGAAGGTTATTCTGGTGTCATGATTTTTACTGTAGCTGTACTTCACATTTTACTGCTAGCTTTAATTTACTCAGGTCCCCTTATTCTCTTCTCGTTTAAATGTGTCTGTTTCTTTACCCAAAGGCTGTATTTTCTATTTCTCAAGGTGTGTATTTATATCCTCCCTTTCAGATTGTGCCCCAAGTTCTTCCCTTGTGTAAAGAACAGTACTATAAGACTTCTAATATCACTAAGCATGTAGACTCTCAGAAGGTGTAAGTGTCTGCTAAGGAGCTGCAAAAATAACAAACCATAAATGTGTGCTTAGGCAATTGTGACTACTGTGCTTGCCTATAAATTTCCTCACTGGATTGAAATTACGCCTTTCTTGCACAGAGGCAAATAAAAATCCTCTTAAATCCGTGTCAGGAGTTGCAGAAAACCTGTGACCTTAGTTTCCCATGCTTGCAGGTTGTTGTCTGATAGGACAGTGTGGGGTAGGAAATTATTTTAAGAACCGGAACTTTGATTTTGAAGGTTGCTTTTACATTTGGCAAAATTTGTGATACAGTGAACACTGATAATATGCACTGTTTATAGATCAAATCTTTGTTTATATTTTTTAATTTCATTGCAAGTTGAATGGCAAAACAAACTTAGAGGAATTAATGGTATTGTTAAAGACATAAATTAATATATCAGCAATTTTGTATGTAGCAGGAAAATATGTATGTACTTCATATGGAATACAAGTTTACAGCTCAATTGAATATTGAGAAATTTCCACTTTGTTTTCTAGGTATGATTACTTTTTTTTTTTTGGTGCTGTAAAACCATTCTAAACTCTGAGACTACCAATGATATTTGGTATACTTTTATACCAAATAATGAGGAAAGCTAATTTCCTCATTCCAAACTAACAGGGCTCTACAAAATAGTTCATCAAAATCTTTTTATTAGTTGAAAAGAACTTTTAATGAATGAAATCCTTATTTTAAGCCTTCTGTTTAATGTCAGGCATTGAAAACATACCCTGTGTCTGTGTTGTGTTGCAGCATTGTTTACAGGCAGCAAGGCTGACACTAGTGGTCCTTGATGTTGTCTCTTTCAATGAGCCATTTGATATAGCTGAACAATGTGCAATTAATATTTAAAAGACACATGTACACCTTTCCTGAAAAACAGTGTGACGGCTCTTTTCCAGTCCACTACCAGATAATTTTTAGCATATGAAGAAGCTCAGCAGGAGTACCAACCTTCTTGAAAGAATCATTTGCTAGGAGTGTTTCCATAGGAAGACTTTTTGAGCAACTAAATGAGAACCCAGGCCCAGAGTTGACTCAAAAGAAGTGGCTGAGGGAAATTTGAAGGCTGGAGCAGGAAAGGTAAAGGAGTGTGGTTTGGAAAGGGTGAAGGTTACAATGACTCTATTGTCAGCAGGGTGGTACAGTTTGACTCCTGCAGTGCTGGCATATCATACATGTTCTGGGACTGGGTCTATGTAGGTGCTGAAATGGCAAAGGTCAAAGGCTGCATTTCTTCACTAACATTAGGAATATGCCAGACTCATCTGAGCTATGATTTAAGGATTTATTCAACTAAGGAGATATGCCTTAGAAACTTTCCTTGCTTTGCATTTTAGCTCTGCAGGCTTTGTTTTAAAATGCTTTATGAAAAAGGCAAAAAAATGAACTTATCTGATTTGCAGAAATCGTCTTCCTCACGGCAACAGCAGACCCTCTATGAACCTCCAGTCCTCTTCAAGACTGAAGACTATTTTCCATGTCTTAATGAAGCACCTTATTGATGATTTTTGCCTTGGGATTGATATGAATCAGCTGTAGTAGAGACAGCCAAGTGAACAAAAGGAATGCCAACCTCAGAACAGCTGCATTTTCTAAGCACTATTGATGGCATATTGCCATTCTGATTCTCATTGTCTTCCTTCAGGCAATATTTTCAGGTAATCTTTGTTTGTGTGCATTTTTTCAAAAGCCTTCTTAAAACACCATGTAAGTTTTCAGATTATTTTGGGGGGAAGAATTTAAGAATATTTTTGCATTACCTTTTTTTAAATACATAAATAATAGGAAACATACTGTTGTGTATAAGTTTTTTAACATGTAAATATCTGTGCTGCTGCAAGTGTAAGTAGCTATACCACAAGGATGGGAGGGGTTCTCTTTTTTCATAATGTGCTGATTGAGGTGAAAGAAAAACTATGCATGAAATCATCTATTCCAAGGTTTTAAGCCTGGTCCCTGCAGTTTGTACAGAGAAATGCACCACATTGGGATATACTTGTTGCAGGAGCAGGACTTGGAAGATCATCAAGGCATCAAGGACGTGGCTCAATGCGTGTGATGTAGTCCCAGATCACAAAGCAAACATCCTGCCCCCATTGATGATCCTCAGCTCACAGTGACCCAAGCTTTTAATTATTGCATCTTTGTATTGTTTGATGTGTAACCAGGTGGATGTGAAATAGATTTATATATAGAGAGAGAGATATATAGATGTATAAAACCTGCTGTCAAAAAGGACAAGTATCTAAGTTGAGGGAGGGATGACTCTGGACTGAACCTCAATCAGGTACCTAACCAGATTGCTTTTCCTTCACAACTTTCTATGATTACTGAGGCTTCCTGTGCTGTTTGCAATTTATATTATCAATAAACTAATAGCTGGCTAACCCCTGTTGTGGTCTTGCATTTCCCTGGTCAGTATTGACCCACTTAGCAGGTGTTAATCATAAATTGATGTATTTCTCTGAAGTTTTACCTCTGCTGCTCTATTGCCAGTGTAACTGATTAGAAATACTCAAAATTCAAGTCTGGGAGGAATGCTTTCGAGGAACAGTATTTCTCTAGATTTCATGTTGCATGCACAAAACAGGTATGGAGTTGCAGAGCAGAGATTATATACTAATAGATCCTGTCTCCAAAGACCAGCAGGGATTGGGTTCTAAACATCTTCAGTAGCCGAAGCAACATTTATTAAAAATTAAAACAAAGATTTTCAAGTCAAAGTTAGTAGGCTCCAAGAGCAGTTATGATGTAAAACTTACCTGAATTTTACCATCAAGACTCTAGAAAAATAATCACATGTAAACGGGCAGAAGGAAACAGACATGACTTTGAAGAAGGGCTCCCCTCCCATTCTCCTTGTTTTCATTAATAATTCATTATTCAGGTGTTCCACTGGAGCAACAGTTGCATTTCTAAAAGGTGTGGTGCCTTTCAGTCTATGAATGAATAATTTTGGAAGGTTTATCCCTCCTCAGGGCAATCTAATAAAATTACACACTTAGTGTAGCAACATCAGGCTGCAGTCAAATACTCTTAGACATACTAATGCTGGTATGAAAAAAAAAAGTTACCTGTAGAAGAACCTTCTAATTAAATGTATCACCTTCTCAAATAACTTTGCCCTCTGCTGTGTGGAACCAAAATGCCATTTCTTTTAAACAGATGTTTGAAATATTAATAAAGAACTCAGCAAGTTTATACAGCTGAGTATTTTTCGCACAATATTGTTCATATTAATGAGAGTGAAAATTCATATATTCTAAAGTGAACATTTTTGTTGAGCTGTTATATGAAAAAAAAAAGAGCTGTATCTTCATGGCACACCACAAACATTAGACAGTTCCTATAATTAGTATAGTTGGAAATTCTCCGAAATATTTTTATTACTGAAAATAATGGACAATACATAGAAATTTTTTTAAGGAAATGCAATAAAAGTACAGACAAATAAATTATGGCCTTTAAAAATACATGGTACAGAATAACCAAGGACACAGTTCATCTGTTATGAAGTTAGGTTCATGGTTATGAAATAAGGCATCCTCATAGTACTGACAAAATGGGCTTTGCTGTTGGTTTGTTTGCACCTTGGCTGTCTCCTTGTTTATAGTCAGTCTCACCACGCAGGGATAGCGTAAAAAACATCCCAAGTGTTCACACTTGATAAAGAAAGACTCAGAATATTCTTTTTTCCTGTCTGCTGTTACCTTGGATTAGTGAAAAACCAGTAATAACTGTATTATGAATTAGATTCAATATTTACTGGGTCTGCTAGCTGTAAACAAAATCTGAGTCTCAAAATCCACTGAAACCAATATTCACAGCTCCAGAAGGCTGTACTTCTATTTTTCCCTACACAATGTTTGTCCTCTTGCCTGAGTTCCAAGACACAAGCCAGCAGCTGTGGGGCTACATCACCTGTTTTTAACATGAAAAGCTCTTCATTTACAACTGGTGTAAGCCAGGTGTGGTTACTGTGCTGAGCTGCTAAAGGTTGGGTATCAGGCACATGAAATAAGCTAATATTTAATATCAACAAAGGAGTCTGCATACAAATCTTATTCTATGTCATTAAGCAAACGTTTTAAAGCAATTCTAGTAAAAGTAATACTAAAAGTTTTTATATTCTTATAGTTGTGTATGTATTAGGCCAATGTTAATTAACATTAGCATAATGTTAATTGAAATGAATGCTACAGCTGTACAATGTGTGTCAATATGTCACAGAAGCTGCATTCACAAGATATTCACAGTGAGGTTGTATCACAGTCAGGTTGGACTGAATGTTAGAGGTGTACACTTCTCATAGCTCCTGGACAAAAATCAGCATGATCTGTCTTACATAGATATTTAGTCATATGATAAACTATGCCTGAAGTGGGTGCATAAAGGTTGATATTTGTATTTAATTATTTTTGGACCGGCAGATTTTGTTCCAATCAAGCAGTGCTGCTGCAACTGCAGTAAAGCCCAAAGAAATTACAGAAGGGTGCAGATGACTGAAATGGAAAGAAACAGGTTTGATGGTTTATCTGATCAAATAAGGTAAATTACTTAAAGATGCACTGGATTACATTGACATCAAAACCTGTGGCATTTCATTACTTCTGGTGACAATAACCTTCAAGATTAAATAGTTTTACCTGCAATGCTAAGAATTAAGTAGGAAGTTTAAGCTGTAAGGAGTGATACTGAGTGAAAGATCTCCCAGGAGGAGAAGGAAGAGCGAAATAGCTTGCATCTTCATCTGTGAGAACTTTATAATTGAAATTGGTAAACAATGTTCCCATTAAAAAAAAAAAGATAAAAGAAAAAAAAAATTAAGCAAATACTTTTTAAAATTCCCTCAAATTTTGTAGAGAAGAAATCTAGTCTTGGACCAGCTACCAAGAAAATCCTTGAAAAGCCAAAATCCCTGTCAGATATAGCTCTGGTCAAAGAGGCCCATAACAGGAGTCAGTACCTTTCTAGCCACTGCAGCTAAATCCATCAGCGATGAGGTGTTTCCAGCTGCTGGGATTCACATTCCTGTAGGAGCTGAGCTGCTGGCAGGCTGTGCTGCAGTTGCAGCGGCTTTGTCCACTCTGCTGCTTTTGTTGATTCTGCTTTGAGCCGATGGGTGGTGGTATAACCTAAAGATGATAGTACAGACTCCAGCTGATCTCAGAGATTTTGGGAGTTTTCTTGACTTTCTTGCTTGATATTACCTACTCACAAACTCTTTCAATGCTAGCCATTTTTTATGATTTTGAAAAAATGTAAGGGGTATGTGAATGGTGCATGATGTCTTAAAAGTGCTTAGGAACAAGCAAAACAGAAAAAAGGAGGACAGGAGGTGCTGCACATGGGCAATACAGTACAATGCCAGGGAGACAGAATCCAATCACCTATAGATACAGAGTGTGAAAAGGAAAATTTGAAATAATGCCTTTGGGATTATGTCAGACTAAAAGATCCTGTCTAAACTGGAATATCCTGTCTAAAATCTACATGGAAGACTCAAAATGATATTTCACTTTTGTCGACTTTAATACTAGCTGTATGTTCTTTGGTGGACTATTAAAGTAATAAAAATCCATTAAAATTGCATTAATAATCATTCCAGTGTGCTATCTATATGAGATCTTAAATAATATATTTTAAAAGTATATTGAAAATACAGATATATAAATGTGCTGAAAGACTTAAGAAAATTAACTGAAAGTTAGCAAGGATTTAATCAGAGAGTTCTGAGTGAAAAGACAAAGGGACAGAATTCGTGGGGGGAAGTGCACTCATTGAGAAAAGAAGGATAAGTATCCAATTCAATTTCTCATCTCCCACTGTTTCAGAAGCTGTAAGGTTTCATGAGAATAGCTCAATGCCTACATTATTTAAAAATAAATTAATTGCCATCTGTTCCTTACAGGTGACACTGTCAGGAGTTTCTTTACAACTGAGAGGCCTAGAAAACAGCCTTTAAGAGAAAACAAAAGCAGGAATTTCCACAATCCTAGGATGTTAAAACGGAGGGCTGGCACTAAATATGACAGAAGCACCTGAGAACTGCAGACTGGCAATAAAGCTGGTTCTGATTGACTCATCTAAAAAAAAAAGAAAAAAGGAATGGAAGAGGCAGAAAATAACATAGCCAGGAGGTAAGCCAGGGCACACTCCAAGGTGTGAACTGGTGGTGACAGAGCTGTGAGCATCATCAACAGATGAGGGCAGGATCCCTGAACTGGGAGGTATGAATGGAGATCCACAACAGACGTGACATATATATGTGATGTTGTTATTTTTTCACAGTTTAGGAGCCTTTTTTTATTCCCTCCAGTGTGCACTATTCCCAAGTACATAGTTTTAGGAGGGGCTATAACTGTACTAGAATTGTGGAACACCAGTTCCAGTGTGTGTGTCTGGACCAGGCTGCTGTTACTGCCTCTGGTTACTTCCTCTTTCTCAAAAGCAGTAGGACTTGCAGGTCACTGGACTGTTGTGGCTAAAAATCAGTCCTGTCAAGCCAAACAATCCAGCCCCAGCACTGATGTCCTGGCACAAGGGTGAGGGGATGACGCTCCTCTGCTCCCAGCCATCCCCCTGGGAAGGCAAGCAAAGCACTTAACCCTGGGAGTGTCTCCCCATGTACAGCTGGGGAGATCCCTGCTATGGAATTAACATCTGTTTCCTTCATGTTTCTTTGATTAGCCCTTTTCTCTACAGGGATGACTTTGCAATTTGATTGGAAACACAGAGGGAAAGAAGAACAGGAAAGAAACAAGATATTGGGAATAACCTTCTTGTCATTACAGACATCTCGGTGTGTCTTGTTCAGATGCCTGCTTCCAGCAACATTTTATCAACAAAAATGTGATGGTTCATCTGCTAGTGATAAGCAGTGCCCTTATTCTTGGTGTCAGAGGTTGCTGGGAACTTTCTTAGAAGTATGCCTGTTGCATCTAAAATCCAGTGTATTATTAAGTAAAAAAATATTTGAGAGGAAAAATATTAAACAATATAATTGAACAAAAATTGTATTTTCTTTCTGGATTTATTAGCTTGACTTCTCCTGAATTTAATTGTGTTTCTGTAGTTGAAGGACAACACTAAGCAATAATGCCAGAGGAATCTTGCCTAAGGAAAATCAAGTATGATGATGTTAGTCAACAAGGTAGATGAGCAGTGCCATTGCAAACTCATTACATGTACCAGTGAGATAAGTCAAGATTCTGCTAAGTGAGTTGGATGAAATTATGAGGACACAGAGTCAATAATAGAAAGAGGTCACCAAAAGCAGGGTTATACAAGATACCAGTGCCCATCTTGAATAGTGTTCTGTCTCTCATTAGTTTGCACTATGGGACTGCCTCTGGGAGTAAAATGGATTCAACTTTTGGGGTTGAATACAGCCAGAGACTTGCTCAGGAGTGTAGCTGACTTGCTGTAACTGCTGTTGGGAATTCATTCCATGCTGCTGGCCATGCACTAGTTTTAGGCCAAGATGAAACTCAATGAAACATTAAGCTAAAAGTCTGCCTGAACTGCTGTGCTGAAGTACTTGCTAGCTCAGTCATAGTCCCAGGGTGGCAAAAGAGCACTCTGCAGGGGTAAAAAGACTAAACCAAAGTTCTGGGATAAATGCAGATATGATGGTGCTTGAATACGGACATTGTGGGAATTGTGAAACGTCTGATGTAAATGTCAGGTAGGAAAGCTGCTGCTGGAGAGGAGATGATGGAGCGACAGATACAGATCTTCTCATTGGAGTAAGTTCAGTTTAGGTGCACAAAGACAATTAAGGGACTGGAACATCTCCTGTGAGGAGTGTCTGAGAGAACCAGGATGGTTCATCCTGAAGAAGACTTGAGGGTGATCTCATCAATCTGTATAATACCTGAAGAAAGGGAGTGGAGGAGGAGACAAGCACTTCTCAGCAGTGCCCACTGGTAGGACAAGAGGCAGTGTGCACAAAAATAAAATCTCCTTGCCAAAGCACCTTCTCTGTTGCATCCCACTTACATATTTTTGAACCCTGTTCCCACAAGCTTCTTTTAATATCCCCTAATTCTTGTATTGGAGGACACAAGCAACAGTCATGAGAGATCTGTGTTGCTCATGCTCTTGTAGTAAGGTCTGTTATTTCCTTTTCCATGATTTCTTCCATTGGCTGAAGAATCATAGAATAGCCTGGGTTTGAAGGGACCTTAAAAATATCTGGTTCCAGCCCTCACCATGGGCAGGAATACTTCCCTCTAGAACAGGTTGCTTAAAACCCTGTTATTTTGTGTATGAAGCTTCCATGTCCTTGCTGCCTTTCTCTGATGCTTTCCCATTTCTATTTGAGATCGGAAAACTAGGACTACCCATGTAATTTAAGGCAGAAGCAAATCAGAGATTTAAACGACATGCTTTTTTCTTGTTTCTTCTCTAGTTATTCCCCTGTATCAGGTGTGCTTTCTTGTCTTGTTCTGAATGTTTAAACTGATGGTTTTCAGAACCTACCAGAGTTGTGTGATCTCATTTATGAGTAACTGCTCAAATTTACTTTCTGACTCATAATGTGGTTCATGTACAAGGATATTTTAATGTAATAGCTAAATCTGTGGCTGTTAAGCAGGAGCTACTTCCAATCAGTGGGATGAGGTTTTGCTAAAACAAAGGTTATGTGGGTCAGATATAAAAAGTAGTAGATTGTGAGGCACTGCAGAAGGTGGTAAATTACAGGTGCTGCATTTATCAGTGTGTTTATGTGGATACCCCACTACTGAAGGTCAGCAACTGGACTAGCTGTCTGACCTCTTTGTGTTTTTGTGTTCACCTGAGCTGTCATTTACGCTTTCTTATCATAGCTACAGAGCAGTGGTGCTGGTAAAATGATCCTGAGGTGCTGTGCTGATGGAGGAGCCCATGAAGCATGCTCCAGATAGTGGTCAGCCTACTGCAGCCTTGGAAGAGACAGGTAACACCTGGAGGAAATGACAGAACTCTCTTCTCAGTGCTCCCAAACCCTTCTTTGTGTCACAAGTCTGTCCAGGGTACCTTCTTCTCTGCCTCTAACAGAGTCCCTTTTCTCCCTGGTAGGGTGGAGGGAAAGCACTCAGCATCCGGACAGGTGGGAAGTGACATTTCCTAAGGAGGCTCCTGCTTTGAGCTAGTTGAAAGCAATTAGTGTTTTACTCTGATTCTTTTGTGAAGCAAGAACCCCCGTAGTTTGAGTCATATTGAGGAACATGCCAAGTCCAAAGCAGACATTTCACTGCCCTGCTCTGGTGAGATTAGTGTATTGTTACTCTCAGACAGATGATCCTGAAGAATGTCTGCTGGGCCTCCCCAGAGAAAAGCAGTGTTTGTGCTACACTCCTATGGACAACAATACTCATACATTTTGTTCCCCAAACCTTTGCCTGGAACCCAGTCCTCGAGACCATTGTTGGTCCCAACCCCCACCGTGGCAGGGGGGTTGGAACTGGATGATCTTTAAGGTCCTTTCCAACCCAAAGCATTCTGTAATTCTATGATGATGATTAATCACGCGCTACTTTTATCTTGCAGTGTGTAGGAAGAAGTTGAAGTCAATGACTATTTTGCAATCACAGTCTGCTGGTTTTTGTGTGAGGGTTTTGTGGATGTGGCCGTCTCATAACAGCACAGTGCTGAGAAAAGAGGTGTAGCCTTGCTTTCGCACTCTTCCTCTTTTCAGCTCAGTTCTTTTCATTTCCTTCAGCAACTGAGCATTATGGTCAAACTAAAAAGCAGTATTTTGTCTTGCAAGGAAAATTAACATCTCCAACTGTGTTCAAGTTGACTTTTTATGATCTGTTACACAACCTGGTTTAATTCACAGGTGAAATGACAATACCAATATAGAGCCCAGAAACAAAGCCTGGCATAACTGTAAAAGAAGGTATATTCTAACATCATTTTTTTGCCCCATTTTCCTTTTACATGTTTAAAAATAAGCAGTTCTCTGGTTGACCGATACAGCTTTGTTCATAAGTTTATAGTTTACTCATGGTTCTTGTAACTATATGTGATGTTATTCCTGTGTGATGGTTTTATATAAATACTGTTTGTTCTTAGTGTCACTGGTTAAGGGTGTCTGGGGAAAACAGATTTTTTACATTTAGAATTGCTCACAAACCTTTTGTCTGCATGGTTTGACTTGTGGACAACACTTGCTCAGTGTTGTGTTTAAAAGCAGGATGGGATGGTTCACACCTCCCTAGGAGGGCCTGCATGTGACAATGTTGTCATATGTCTGTCCCAGTCTGTGTAGACACCTAATTGTACCTGATAGATGCCAACTGATGGAATGAATTAATGACTCAAAACATTGATGATGACAGGCATTTGCATCAACCAGACCCATCAGAGCATGCACTTGTGGAAAGGTTCATCTCAGGCTTCCTTATATGTGTCTGAACCTGCCTGCCAGCAGTTGGGGATCTGCACAGGCAGCAGCTGGCTGGCTGTTACTTCCTTACTTACACTGCTGCTGGAACAGAAATGTGCAGGCTGAAATCCATGATGCTTCCAGGGCCCTTGCAACAGGCACACAGCTGCTGGGGAGCCCTGCTTAGGGGGGGTGCCCTTGCCAGATGGAAGGGAATATTTAGCTGTGTGCAGGCAGACCTCTGGGAAGACAACAGGTAAACTGGGATCTGCCTCGGGCTCCTTCCTCTATCAAACGACATCTGTTTAATCCTGAGTTTCTATGGATTTGGCCATATATGGCTGGCTGGTGGAGGGTCCTGGTGGAGTATGGAAGGCTGTCGGCACAGGGCTGTGAAGACCAAGCTGGATGAGACAGCAGGCAGCAGCAGCAGCAACACAGTCCCAGCTGAGCCCAGAAATCCACAGTGCCACTTCCACCACTGGCCTTGCCAGGTCCACAGCCCTGGGGCAACCTGTGGGGCACCACAGGGGTGCCTGTGGCTACCCAGGACTGGTCACAGTGCAAGCAGCATGTCACATGGGGCAAGCTGGGACACAGGAGACAGAAAGGTGCAGGAAGCTTCCACAGGAGACAGGAAAGCGAAGAAGGAAGTATCAGGTGGCAGCAAGGGAGGTTATGAGACTGTGCATTAGGGTCAGTCACATCAAAGTGAAGAGAAGTGGCTGATGTGGACAGGTGAAATGAATTTGCTTTGTTAGGAGAAAAGGGGAGATAAGATAGAAGGAGGAATGTTTTGTCATCTGAATGGCCCGGTCAGTTTGATGCCAAAATTTTAGCCACAGATTTTCAGGATGCAGATGAAATAGCTCTACTGCAGATGAGTTATCACTAACTCCCTGATTGTAATGATCCATGCACTTCCTTTCAAATTCCATTTTTCCTTCTCATGTGCTCTATAGCCTATTTTCAGCAAGAATATTTATTACACCAGTCTTTGCTAGGTAAGTGTTACTTTTCTTAGCCGGCTGATCCGGTTCTGCTTTCCTTTTAACAGGAAGATGAAACAATTAAAAATTAGTCAGTTGACATTGTACCTTTTTTTTCTCCTTTTTCAGAAACATTTAGTAAGTGTAGCCATAGGAGGCAGAATACTGAACTCCTTTGAGTGCACAAGGCATTTCTGTAGCTGTAATGTAGTTTCCAATGTCCACTATTAGATAATACCAATGTCAGCCTAATATTTTCTCTGTGTAAAGGAATCATGCTTTTGGATGTGCTTTGACACACCATAAAGCAAATGGAAAATTCTGTTTGTTCACAAACAGGAAAATCCTGTTTGTTCACATTTGTTTGTTTGCCATTCACGTTGATTTGATACTGCCTGAAACCGGTAAAAGGATATTAATGGCTTACAGCTTGAAAATTAACACTAGCAGTGGCTTTTACTTAATCACTCTTACTATTTTCAAAGGCTTGTTTGCATTCTTAATTATTAGTGTATATACCTCCTCTAGGTTTCCATCTGATAATATTCTTCAGTAATGTTCTTTAGTGTGGAACTTTGAGCAGGTGATGTTGAAATAATAAAAATCCCAGCTCCCTCCTTCCTCTTTGCTTTTGTGTGTCTCAGCTTACACTGCTCTCCTGTCTTTGATGAGTCATTGCGTTTACTTTGTACTGATACTTTTACATTTCAGGGCAGAGCATTGATTTTGGTTTCCTTGTTTTCTGATCAGAAAAAGCACAGTTTTTTTTCCCAATAGGTATCACTGGATTTTTGTCAGATCAGAGAAATGGTCATTTCCAAGTTGTGATTTCACAGGATGTTGTGTCAATGGCATGCAGGTCACTTTTGAAAATGCTTGGTGCTGTTTCCTACAGCAGTCCAGGTCGCAGAGGGATGTTGCTTTATAATTCAGCTGAATATTATAAATATCTAAAACATAAACAGTATAAAATATAGCAGTCAAGTATGAGAATATAAATGAACATTTCAAATGTTCAGAGACTCCCAACTATACAAATATAAAATCCCTTTTACTCTTTGTCACGGCCATAGGGTAGCACTGGCTGCTGCTGAGCATTGATGTATGTCCTTGGAGTAGTACAGCCCAGTATTTCAAGTTTAGCAGAGCATTTTCAGAGATTAGGGATCTGGTTCATTCCGACTGGTCTGTGGTTTGTTCACTGCTGCAAGCAAGTGAAACAGAAGCTTTTTCCTGATAGCCAACTCCAGCTCTCCACCCTCCTCCTCAGCCAACTACTGCCGCTTGCAGCGCAGGGACTGGGTTCCTTCTGCACCTTCTCTGACTTCCTTCTACTGTTCTGTTGCCTGCCTTGCTGCCAGCAAAGGAAAAAGGCACCTGTGAAGATGAATGTGATTTCACACCCTGCGGTTTCCTCCTCTGGGTGGAGATCGGTTCCCCTCATGCGTCTCCTCAGTGAGCCATCAGCTGTCAGTGACACTCCCTCAACCTGTGTTTTAGCCCTTCCAGTGAAACAAGCAGTGGAGGAGCAGTGTGTTGGTGATGGGATGTTGCCTTTCCCCACCTGCTGCTGCTACTTGTATAAGAAGAAAAAAACCCAACCCTTGCATCTTCTTTTTTCCCTTTTCTTACCATGGAACTAAGCCTACAAAGGTGGACAAAGGATAATTAAATACTGGTGAGCCAGCAGACTTGGCACAAACCCAAGAAGAACCTTGAAATATTGAAAGGCATTGTAAAAAATTGGGAAGCGTTAACCTCAGATGATTTTTGTGATGATGAGAAGATGAAAGTTTGAAACACGTAACTGAATTATTGCTTGTAGATATGCAGCACTTCTGAAGTTAAGTCAAAGTATCATGTTGCAGTAGTTAATATTTGCCAGATTAGCTTGAGGCATTTCGATGTAACGTGAAGATAAGTGGCACAGCGTGCTTACACAGATGAAATGAGACATACTCACATCCAATGCTTTTCACAGAAACACACCATCAGCACAGTTCCTCTTTAACCTGCAAAATTTTATTTTACTAATACCTTCTACAGATTATGTTGTAACAGTGCAGGAAGTGATTCATTTTAGCCGTACAGATGTAGTTATACTTCAAAGTGCTTTATCACTTTTCTGTTTCAACTTCATGTACAGCAATTGGGTAAAACTTCAACAGCATTTAGCTGTATGAATTAGCCCCGTGGGCTATGCCCACTGTGGCAGCAGAGCTATTTGTCAGCAGAATTTCTTCTCACAGCCTACTCTTATCAGAAGACAGATGCGATTACTAAGCTAAAATGGTATGTGAAAACATATGGTGTTTTGGAGCTGCTTGGTTACTGTGGAGGATAAATAGCTTCTGACCCTAACCAGGATCTTTTCACGGAAAAAAGAGCAGTGCCCCTATGCCTTATAAAGGCATGGGCAGGCTTATTCCAGCGCTCAAGAAGGGGCGGTAGCGGGTTCCTGCTGCTGAGTTTTCTCCAGCGGCGGTCGCAGGCGAATGAAGAAGTTGAGCTGAAACTGCGAGCGCTTCATCCGGCACTTAGCGGCAAAACTCAGTCAAGAGAGGAGGAAGCAGGTGAAATTTAAAAAAAAAAACACCAACAACTAAAAAACAAAACCCCACTTGGTCATGGGGAAATCAGGTGAGCAAACGCCTTCGTGCAGTTGGCTGTGTGTTCGCACAAAGTCCGTGCCTGGTTTAGTGCTTGGAAAGCGTTGCTGGCTTTCCTCGGAGAAGGCTGCTTTCATTTGTGCATGGTACAGCCTGGGAGGAGCTTTCTCTCTGACAAAGGGTTGGATTGAAAAAAAAGAAGAGAAAAGCGACCCCCCCTCCTCAGCCTGCACGGTGTAGAGGTAGTTGTATTTCATATACAGTTTGTATTTTGTAACCTAGAGTACTTTTGCCTTGCTGTAAAAAATTACTATGAATCCTGTAGCTTTAAAGTTATTTTGTGTCTTGCTGTCTGACAAAACTTACTAGGCTTGCAGATAAGCAGCAAGATGCTTCGAGGGGGGTAAGTTTTATCACCCTTCCTGTCGTAAGGATTTAAATGTAAGATTTGGTTACCATTTAACTGAGGGCAGCCTTGCTCAGCTCCTAAGTCTCTCCCCAGCTGTGCAAATATTCTTTAAGCCTTTCCCTGCTGCTGCTGCTGCTTGTGCTGTCATTTCTTTCCCCGCTGTTGCTGCCTGCCTGTGTGCCCTGCTCGGTTTGGGCTGGGAGAGACTTCTCCAAAGCTGCCAAGGAGCCAGAGACTTTAGGAAGGGAGTGCTCAGTGCCCTAGGTTTTTTCCACCTCTGTCCTGTTAAGGCCATGAGTTAAAAAGTGTCTTGAATTTCTGAAACAGCTGTGAAACTGGATGGGACTTTTTGTTCTTGCTCTTGGGGCATTGTTTCTGTGATAAATCAGAGCCTGGTGGCATGTTGTCTGTCTGCCCTATGTGTGAACAGCACATAGGGGGACATGGTCAGCAAAACTTAGTACTTGATTAACTCAAAACTATAGGCCTCTTCAAAGAAACTTAAGGAAAATCTTTGTGTGAGTAACACTTTCAAGGGCCTCAGCATGGGTGTATTGAGGGGTTTTTCCCTTTTTCTTTATTTTTAAAGTGCAACTTGCTAGATGAGATCAGAGCTTTCTGCAAATGTGATTATAGAGGGCTTACTGGTATGACACCCAGTCCAGACAAACCACCTGCTTTTTTTTTTTTCGGCAAGTCCAGCTGCTAGTATGTGGGTTTGGCCTCATATCCTGGCAGCTAGATTGGGATAAATAACCATATAACAATTTAAATAAGTGTAGTTGCTGTGAAGTATCAAGTTCAGCACTTCCCATGTTAACATAATAAGAAGTACAAATACCAAATCAGTGTAGTACCTGTATATTACATTAGCAAAGCACATTGGGCAAAAGCAGTAGAGATACTCCACTGTGCACGTCCCAAACCCCAAAGGAATAAAAATCTCCTTTTGTTCTAATACACGCAAATTGCTAAAACACTCATAAGGCAATTACCATCTTCATTTTTTTTTCCTGCACATTTATTGTTGTGCATTAGTTGATTTTTACAAACTTAGGAACAATGACAGACCAGAAACTCCCTTTGCCAAGGTGTGGGTAATGTCTGCATCCCTAAGAGGTTATACAAATAGAGCTTCAGATCTAGGTACATGTTAAAAATGTTTTGTCACCTGCGTCACACTTTTCAAACCAATGTTAAACTGGGTCCAGGTTATTGTCTTTGGGCTGTGTGCAATATTTTTAGATGAATCATAAAACTGAGATCCTGTCCTGACAATCTGTTTATTGATTAAATCCCATCTGCCCTTTAGAGTTCACTGAAGTCTTCAAATTCCTGTCTGAGATCATTCAGTGTGGTTTGCCTTCAAGTGGGGAGAGGAGCTGTTTCACAGAGCACTGCTTCCTCTGTGTTCTGTGTGAAGTACAGAATGGGTTCCTGCTCTAGTACTCTTAAGGTTTGATGCAGCCAAATTTCTCTGTACTAAGGGTACATGAACATGTAACAGGTTGCATGACAGATCTGTCTGACCTCAGATTCCTTGCTCCTCTCCTGGGTCAGAAAGATTAAGGGGAGAGATTATCTGGAGGTTTAATTTAAGGATGGTCTAATTCATGACAAGCAGGGCCACTACTTTAATATAAATGAGCAGTTTCTTTAACTCTTTGGTTTTGGTAAATCTGTCTTGAGGTCTAAGTATCCCCCCCACACGAAGAAAACCTGCCATTCAATAAAAATTCTCCAATAATGTTATATTACTGGTTGTTAGATTATATTTGAAGGAATGTTCATTCCAAGTGTCAGAGCTAGAGTCATTGCTGAGTTTCATTGGATAGAGCTGAGTTTTGAAAGCATCGGCACCTCTGACTCAGCTTTCTTCCCTGGAAGCTGCAGGCTGATGAAACCAAACTCATACTGAGACTTCCCTGTCAGGGTTAGAAAAATGCCTCCCGTGGTCATAACTCCTGCAAATACTTAAACCAAACACGGAGACTCCCTCTGCCTTCCCCCGGGTCTTCTCTTTTCAGACACCATTTGGATTAGTGGGGGGTGCAGGCAGCCGTCCCTGCAGATCCCAGAGAGCTCTAACCAAAAAGACAGGGATAAGTATTTCTGCAGAAAGGAGGGGACGGTGAGCTGGCAGCTCTTCGTTGCCCTGTTGCTAAGACTGCCGTGCTGGCAGGGCTGTGACCCCGCTGCAGCTGTGCCGGAGGCCGGGGTCCTGCGGGCAGCCCCCGCCCCACAGGGGATCTCCATCCCTGCGAGCAGCTGCAGGGGATGCTCAGGAAAGCAGCTGGCTGTAAGCTCCACTCCTCCGCTCTGGAGCACGTGGATTTCTGCTGAGCAGTGGAAGTCTCCGAAAAGGCTGGGATGGTGGGAAGAAAGGCTGCTAAAAGTCTTATTTCTCCCATTTGCCCCCTGGTTCAACCTTGTGGGGGGTGGGCACTTGCCCCGCTTGCTCCCTACGGGGCAATAGCCCTCTTTATTCTGGCAAGTGGGTGCAGACGGTGTCTAAGTCAAGGTCAGGCTCAGTAAATACTATCATTTTATAGAGTTTGGTTTTCTTTTTATAGTTTGATTTTATTTTTCTGCTATTTTTCCTTTTTTTTTTTTTCTTTCCCCTCTTCTGCAAATGTGGGTGGGACTCCAGCCAAAGGGCTGGGAGTTGTTGAGTCAGTACAAAAAAAACAAAAAGGAGCTGAGAAAGGGTTTTGACAAAAGGAAAAGAGACAAGAACCAGACTCAGTGCAGTTTTCCGTGCTGGTTTTAATATAATTTTTAACTCTTAAGATGCATCTTCAGAGTATGGTAAGGACTGTTGTGTTTTCTGCAGAACAAGCTACATCTTCAGCTGAAATGCTGACTTGTACTTCAGCATCCTGGTAAGAGACAGCTGTGCCAGGTTGTGACAAAAGTACAGGCATACTAGAAAAGTGACCTGTTTGCTTTCTGAGAAATGAAATACTCCCAAGATGCCAAAATGACAAAGAGTTGTGCTGGCTGGTTTTACAGGACTGGTGGGAATAGGGAAGATGGATTGTTCTGAACTGCTAGAAACTGAGCTTTTGCATTTGGTAATATTGGGGCATCTTGCCAATGTAAGTTACTGTCTTTTTTTTCACACCGGAACTGAACTGGAGGTGTGGTGGGAAAATGATGTTTCAAACCCAAAGTTAATTCAATTCATAGCCCCACATCTCCAGTTCTTGTGTGCAGAGGACATTGATTGCTGGGTTTAAGTTCAATAAATAGCAAATTTTAAAAAAAGTCTTCTAGGAATGTGTCAGGCTTTGGCAGAATACTGGGCCCAATTTTTACCTGTCTGTTGAACCATCTGGGTTTTGCTGGGGGAGGAGAATGCAGCAGCCACCCCATGCAGCAGTGGTTGCTCCTGTCCACTGTTAGATTGTACCCTTAGCTCCTCGTGGTCAAGGCAGATAAATACCAAAACAAGTGAGAAGGGCTCAGGAGTAAGATAGAATGTGATGGTCTGTAGTAATTGAGATACCTACCAAGGTTTTGCATTTTCTCTCAGTACAGTTGTCTGTCTTGTCTGGGTTGTTTGAATTTACTTCTGTTGCTGCTGGATGTGCAGGAGCAAAAAGTATGAGAAAACAAGTATTTTGATTTTAACTGTTTTGTTGTTTATTATTTATCTCAACAGGCCAGAAGGCTATGTTAGATCTCTCTTTCTGTAGAGGCTGTGCTGTTCTCTGAAAGATAAGTTGGGGCCTATCTCTGTTCTGTTTTTACAGGCAGATGTAGGCAAGTTGTGCCCAGTCTATGAAGGTCTGAACAGCAGCCAGAGCTGAGCTGGTTCGCCCTGCAGAGAGGGATGAGGTGAGGCTGTGGGTGCCCAGTCTCCCTGGTGCAGAACTGGCTCCCGTGCAGGTAGATGTGAGGAGGTGGTAGGAGTCTGGGGTGTTGTGTAGGAAGACAATATGGGCCTGTTTAGGTCACTGTAAACATAATTTAATGTATTGCTGGAAATATTCAAGGTCAGGTAAGATGAGGCTCTGAGCAACCTGGTAGAGTTGAGGGTGTCCCTGCTCATTGCAGGAGGATTGGACTAGATGACCTTCAGAGGTCGTTTTCAATCCAAACCATTCTATTATTCTGTGATTCTATGAAATAAATACCTTTTTCAAAAGATTTTGAATTGTGAGGTCTGGAGTTTTACCTGTTGAGCAGAGGAATGAAAAACATGTGATGTAATTGATAGTAAATGTGAGTAAAGAAAGATTTCTGTCCCTTCCTGCCTGGCTTTAGCTACTGGATAGGTGAGTTCACACACATCAGTGCTCAGAAGAAATGTGCATGGCCATATTTCCATGCCTCAGGGAAGTGCTTTAGTAAACATACTTCGTGCATTGTCACAGCTATCTTGGATGTCCTTGGCAGAAAAGCAAGGTGGGAGGATATTTGAGCTGATGAGATTAAAGCTAGTTCAGGTATGTCTACCCCAAAACATGATAGAACATGTATGTTAGGGGTTTAAAATTAAGAAGCATATCCCAGGAGATATGGGATGGTTCTTGTATCTCTCTTTGGTTCTTGTTTGCAAAATTCTTCACTTTCCAAAGACTTTGGTTGGTACCACGACTAGCAGTGCTATGTAAATGAACTTGGCATTGGGTAAAAAGCAGGTTCTATCTGTTGTTGTCCATCCACAGAGCATAAGAACATGCAGCATGCAAATTATGAATAGAAAAAAAAAATTCCATTTCAATTACTTGTTTTCAATTACTCAAAACAACCGATTTCTGTTGTTACTCATTAATGGATATAGTTGTGCCTTATTTTCTTCAATAAATTTCTGTAATTATAAACTCTAAGGAGATACAGTGTTGGGGAAAGAAGAGATTGAGAAGATTACATGAATTACTTCTCCTGTGTTGTGTGATTCTAACACATGCAGGTCACTTGTGACTTTGTATTTGGAAGTGCATGTGCTCTAGGAATTCTGTGGCAGTTGGACTTAAGAACAGAAGGTCTTTCTGATGGGAAGGTCTCCTTAGTCTTTTTAAAAGGGACAGCAGCATACACATTAGGTGCCTACAAATGTTGTCTCTGTGGTTGTGTGGCATGGTTACAATATCCAGGTGTACTTCCTGGCAGAATAGTAATAAAAACAAAACTTTTGATTGTCTTTCATGCAAAGCCAGGAATGGCTGCTCTGGGGGTAATGAGCAATCAGTCCCAAACTTATGTAAGATGAACGCTCCATGGAAGTGACTGCTTGCTCTTCTGATTGTTGGTCAGTTTGGAGGAGACAGGGGCTACAAGCCAAGGACATCTCCTCACACCCTTGCCTCCAGTGAAAGTGAAAACTTGCTTCTGTGAGTGCTCAAGGCCTCAAGACTGCTGATTAATGCTGCTTGTTTTTTAAATGCCTGTATCACGGAAGGCTCTGCTGCCTCTCAGAGCTGTGCAGCCTCCAGTTTACCAGGTGTTCCTTTTTAATCAGGGCAGTCAATTGCCTTACTGTTTATAAAGGGCCTTAAGTGAGGAAATAATCAGCACTGTCTATTACAGCAAGAATAGGATTTGCAATCAAATAGTGACATGAGTAATGTCATCGAAACCTTATTGTACCAGCAGCTTCATATTCTCAGGCCACATGCTCCAAATTGGGTATGGGGGAAAAGAGTGTGTTACATCGTGTGGCACAGGTAATGCAAGATTATTAAGTTGCCAGTTTGCTGTAGAGCAAAAATAAGTGGGGTCCTTGTCCATCAGATCCAGTTAGCTCAGACATCTCACTGTTGTCCTGGAGCTCACTGCAGTGATAAGCAGGTGTGTGAGCAAAGTTCAGGCAAAACTGGATGCTGAGAAACATCACAGAACCTCCTCCCTGAAGAAGGACCTCCTGAGCTGAAGGGAAAGCTATTTTAAGCAGCAAACATAAGAACATTCCAGGAAACTACTCCCATTTAAACTGATATCTAATTATAACTCCCAGTTCCTTTTATTTCCATAAGCAATAGTTTCTCTTCTAGATTTTAGTAAGGTTACAGGATAATTCAGGTTGGAAGGGAAATAATGTACCAACAATTACGATATCTCTCATAAATGCCTATTGTATAGGATGGAGACCTTGCCCCTTTATTGAATTCTTGATTGTGTAAAAGGAGACAAGGAAACCCCACCTAGGATACAATACTTTGTAAACATAGTATGATTTTATCTTTCTTTTTCTCTAGGATTTATACATGGTTTCATTTCTTCTGTATATTTCCAGGGAATCAGCCAGTTGTGCTAGAGAAAAAGGGAGTTTTACACTGGGGGAGATCAGTTTTTATGGCTGGAAATGATTCATGAATTGGATTGTCAGATTTTCCCAAATGACGTAAAGCATTAAGGGCCAGTCTTGGAAGATGTTGCGGTCCCAGAGGGGGGGCAAGAAAGTGAAGTTAAATACGTGGAGAAAGGAACATTCACTCCCTGTGTTGCTGCAGACCCCAGCCAGCATGAGACTACCCTGAAGCATTTGTGGCTTCAAACCAAAGAGCTGAGTCAAAGTGCAGTAGAACGTGGCTGTCTTCTTAACATTTCTCATATTGGTAGACATCCATCGCTCCTTCATAGAAGGAATGCTATTCTCAGAGTGTGAAAGATTCAGCTAGGGATGGTTTCCAGAGAGTTACATTTCAAGTGTGGATAAAGATTAATAATAAATGTCAGCTCTCCTAGAAGAGTCTAGGTGCAAATATGGTCTTTACAAGCTGGGATCTGTTTTACTCAAGAATTTTGTTTGTTTCCAGTTGGTGAATATACTTTTGAGAAGTTTGTCACAATGGAAGTATCAGTTACCTGGGACAGTAACAAAGGACTTTTTAATGTAATTACTTTACAGTTTCTTAAAGCTTCTAATTATTTTTTTCCACAAACCTGTTGAGCATACTAAAAGTTGTATTTGCTGCATTCTTATTCCACTTCTGCTTCTAGGGTAGAGCAATTTTGCAGAATCAAGGGAGACTGAAGGGATTTCAGTTTTAAAGCAGAGCTTTAAACTCAGTGTTTAAACAGTTACTTGATTGCCTTTTATGTGTTTTCTATCTACTTTGCATGTGTCTTCTCCATGTATTCTGGCACTTGGCTTCTGTTGTGGTTTAGGAATTGTATTCTCCAATTTAGTGTTCCCATTGAAACCACCCCAAATGATGCACTGCTCTCTCAACCCCCTCTCCCTACCCATGGGTGGCTGGAGAGGAGAATTGTAAAGACAATTGTAGAAAAAACTGTAAATTGTAAAAAGTAAAGACATGGTGAGAAAGAACAATTTACTGGAAATAGGAAGAAAACAAAGAGTAGCAGCAAGAATATTAATAGAAAAATGTTCAAGACAGGTGAGCAATTCATATGCAAATGCTCACTACAACTCAGAAACTAAAATAGCTGATCATGCCACACTACGTTGACATGGAAGAGACCCCTTCCCCCATTCCTGGAAAATTATGAGAGGTTGTATAGAATAATCCCCAGGTCCTAGCTGTGCTCCCTCCTGGCTACTGCAAAAACTACCCCTGGCCTGGCTGGAGGCAGGACAGCTTCTTTCTGCCCAGGTTCTGGGGCCCAAAAGTGTAACATGGAAGTAACATTCCATGTCCTGTTATAATATGAGCACATTTGTAGTTATTTACTTTTGGGGGAAGATTGAAAGGTGAGGTCATTATCTCAATGTACCTCTAATGCACACATTGGGTGGAGAGTTTGAGGCCTCTCTCACTGTTCAAAGGGAGATTGAGACAGACATAATGGTACCCTTCTCTGTAGGATTGTGAATGAGGTTTGTTTCATAGTATCATAGGGCAATTTGGGTTGGAAGAGGCTGTTGAAGGTCCTCTAATACCACCCCCAGAGCAGGTATATCTTCAACTACATCAGGTTGCTCAGAGCCTCATCCAACCTGATCTTGAATGTTTACAGGGATGGGTTCTTCACCACCTCTCTGGGCAGCCTGTGCCAATGTTTCACCACCCTCATCATAAAAAAATTTCTTCCATACATCTACATGCCTGAATTGACTTTCTTTTATTTTAAGCTTATTACACTTTGTCCTAGCACTACAGGCCCTAATAAATTGTCTGCCTCTGCCTTTCTTATAAGCCTCCTTTAAGCAGAGGCCACAATAAGGTCTCCCCAAAGCTTTGTCTTCTCTAGGCTAAACAGTCCCAACTCTCATGTTGATAGCATTATATATTAACTATTTGAAGGCTAAATAGAAAAAATTAGTATTTATGGAAACTAAAACATTACCAGTGAAGGTTTATGCATAAAGAATAGGACAAAAAGTACTGAGAAGAAACAAGACATCTAGAGATTGATACAGGGCTCATTTTTGAGTCACCACTGTGGATACTTAGGCATAAAAATGTATACCTGCTTTGCTAGTTGTGTGTGTGCCTGCTATAATGTTGTGTGTCCTGAGTGCTGAGGTAAAGGCTACCCACAGCATTCCTGCTGTGTAGGGATTTGGTGCTTTGTGGAACAATTCACTGTTATCAGCTTGTGGCTCCACAAGACCAGTGGAGGAGGTGCAGTTGACAGCTGCAAAGGTGATGCAGGGCAGCTCATGTTGTGGAACACATGTTCAGATAATTCACATCTGTTTAGACGCCCAAACTAAGGCACAAATGGCAGGAGAAGATGGCTCTAAGAAGGGACTCTATGGATTCAGGCATGAAGAACTCTTTATGCAAGAAAGGCTGGGTAGATTGGCACTTGTTTAGAGACAGTAAGAATAGAGAAATAGAGTTCTCTGAAAAACAAATGTGATGGGAAAAGGCAACTTAGATTCCTCTGTTTATTTTTCCCTGTCACACAAAGTTGATCAATGAAACTGGAAGTCTAAGAGCGTAATAGCTCTAAGGTATGCTCTGTACCACATCATAGCCTAGAAATTCATTGTCACATGCTGCCATTATCTTAGCTAATGTTCCAGAAGAATAAGAAATAGAGGCAAATAATTGAATATTGAGAAGCAAGCAACTGTATCTAATACCTTCAGTTGTTCTACTTATTAAGCTGTGTAATGATTCATGACCAAACTTAACTCTCTGGCAGTAGAAAATGATTTTTTTCAAGCAGCTTGCATGAAGGGAAAGAAGTACGTCTCCACAGCTGTTTGGAAAGCTGTTCCCTTTTGGGTGGGAATGAAAACTCCCATTAATTGTCATTTTTAATGCCTGGCTTCTCAGTGTATGGAACACTGGCGAAATGGAAAAACTTAACATGCATTCTGAAACCAATCTGAAATATATCTGGCACTTGGGCGTCCCTCTCCACACATCATCAGGCACGGGAGAAGCTGTACAGAGGGAGGTGGTTAGCACATGAGCTTGAGTCACAGAAGATAAGCATTTCTATAGCAGCCACCTTTGAGAGAAGGGGAGGATGGAGGTTCTCCAGGGACAGCATAGAAGTGCCTGCTGTAGCTAGGAGCACCTCAGCTGTAGCTAGGAGCACCTCAATTTTGTCCATGACTTGCTACTCTTTGTAAGTCAGATAGTTAGTACAGAGCTACATTTTGCAGTTATTTCTGTTAATGTATAGACTGAGCACTGACAAAATCTGCATTTCAGTTGACTTATTTTTTTAAATGGAATTTCAATTTGATGTTGTCATTGAGAGCAAACAATTTAGATAGAACCTTCCATACTTGCAGGTCAGATTGTTTATCTACCTTTCAGTGCTGAGTGGTTGGGATTAAGTCTAGGTGATAACAGCCACAAGTTTAGCATGGTCTTAAGCAAAAAAAAAAGTAGTTTGAGTATGTGATGCAAATTTCAAAGCTGTGGTTTTCACTATCTTTAGCTTGTAGTCTGTCTTAACATTTCCTTGCTGGAAAGTTGGACCTCCTGCATGAGGAAAGGGGGTGAATTGGATGTAGGCTTGCTTTCCTCAGTGACTTCTGACAGATGCTGTAGAAATTGGCTACCTCTATAACAGAGCAGATGAGAGGTTTAAGACTCTGGCCTGATAGAATCAGTGAGCTGTGAGCAATGGTAACAGGAGTGATGGGACAGGTTCATTAGCAAAAAGGAGTTTGTGTGCTTGAGTACCAGAATGGAGGTGTCTGTTTCTTTGGTGATGTACAACTTAGGATACACAAAATTGAGGGAGAGCTGAAGAGGAGGGCAGATGCGGGGCAGATGTCACCTTGCTCAAAGGGGCTACTGTGCTACACCAACAAAGTGATACCAAAAAAAGTGAGCCTGAAAGCATGTTATGGAGAATATATTAGATATATGTCCACAATAACACTTTGGTCAGGAAAGAGTCAACCCAACTTCAGACTGTGTCCGAAAGATTTAAGGTACTGCATGAAACTGTAATGGCTTTCTTATATGCATTGGATAATGAGATTATTTTAAGCTGCTGTATTATCCCAGCGCTATTGAGGAAACTGGAGACAACCCTAAGAACAGCCTAAAGCATGAGAGTGAGCTGGGTATTCACCTTAGGAAAAAGTTCTGAGAGCAGTGTGTGCCTACTGACAGCTCTATTGTGGGGAAAGTGCATCATTACAAACAGCAGAAGAGAATAATGCTAATACAGTAGAGAATGACTGATTTTAGTTGTTAGGATCAAGTGAGATCCTAAGCTAGTGAGAGGAAGTTGAGAAATCTAAGGTCAATAACAGGAAACACTTTCTAGTGATAGAGTCTGGATTTGGGTTTCCAAAGTGCCTTACAAGGAAAATTATGGCAGTCATGTTAACTGGGATATTCAGAAATGAAGCTGATGACTCATTAATAAATATAAAAACCCATGTCACAGCAGTTTTTTTTTTCCTTACCACTTGCTGTTTGTGAACATTTATTTGTCTTGAGCGAAATAAAGGTGCATTTTGAGATTTCTATGAATTTGCACTATAAAATAAAGTAGAAGAACGGTGCATGTTTCAAAGTACTTGCAGATATCTAAATATTTTAGTATCTTCATTCTTTTTAGGTGGTGCCCTGACTAATAGAGATGATTCTTGCATAGAGAGACAGTCATTTGCAGTTACAATGCATCTCCTCAAAGGACTTATTTGTTGCTTACTCTGAGATTGGAATGGTGATGCAGTGCACTGATAGCTTAAAATGAAAGTCAGTCACACTGATTTCTGTTTTAAACTGACAAACTGATTGACTGACCTTAAATCACCTTGCTATTGAGGAGAGCAGTAAGGATCAGAGTTTTCTTCAACCTTTGGTGAGTCTGTAGCATCCCAGTGGGAGTGTCTGTTAGAGTTTGTTTCTGGATGGACGTCTTAAGTGTTTCATTTCATCCTGCTGCCAGGTAATGAGGGTGGTATTCTTGTGTTCTCCTGTCCAGCCTGCACCAGTGGCTTAGGTTCAGGGTATGCTTTTTCTGTCTTCACCAATATATGTATTTGACAGACCTTTCCAATTTTTTTAATGTGATTCCAGCTTCCAAACAATTTGCTGAAGAAGTCTTGAAAGTACACAATGACTACAGGAAGAAACATGGAGTCCCCCCATTAAAACTCTGCAAGAAGTTAAACAGAGGAGCCCAACAGTGAGTTCAGTCCTTTCTTTTCTCTAATGAGATTTGTGACACTTTTGTCTGGTAGGTTTGACTGTGTTTACTGCAAAGATATTTGCCTTTTGACATGCTGATAACCAGAGAAGACTTACTGAGTAGAAGGTGAGGGACTCTACTCTTTCATCCCCTCTTTTTCCATCACACAGCAGTAGCTGATCACACGGACACTTCTGTGGGCACAACTGTATAAATCTTTCGTGGAGCCTTTTTCCGATGTGGACTACATCTGTCTGCACTGGTAGGCGTCCTCTGCAGAGGGCAGTTATCTAAAACCACTTCTGTCAGATGAGGAATAGTCATCTGCAGGAGAATATCTACTCCTGCTGAAATAGTGAGAAAAGAACATTTTCATGGTAAGAAGTGGTGACTGGTCTAAGATCAGTGGAATCAGGAGGAAGTAATTTCAGAATAATTTATCTATCTCCCAGCCCCAAAAGTATAAGTATTATATGTTCTCTGTTCTGTCAGGAAGGAAACATCTTGCCTGTTCCCCAGTGTTGAAGACTGCACAACTTCTCAGTCTAACATACAGTGGATCCATCTTCCTGCTCTCTGATTTGAGTCTTCCTTACAGAAATTTGAGTCCAATACTGCTTGTCCTCCTTACTGTAGTTACAATAACCAAATTAATTCCCTTCTCATTACAGTGATTTTTTACAAAATGTAGATTTAAAAATCTTCAACTTTTTCATATGATCCTCACAGTACAAAGGCGATAACTGAAGGAGTAATGCTGATTAAACTATTCAGAAGATAAATTGTCCTAAATGGTGGGAAGTTTGATCCTTACTCTAGACATAAGATCTCCTCCCATTAGCTTTCTACCATAACCATGCACATTTCTCTGTGCTGGATGATTGGGAGACAGAGATCCTGTAGTCTTTCCAGAACCTGATTTATTGTCCCAAAATGATGGGACACAGATGTCACACAGATGAACTGGCTCCTGGCTCCTAGATTTCTCCCAGGTGCTGTGCTGTACAACACACCATGTAAATGGCATGTGGATATGACCTCTGGCAGCAAGAAAAATCTTGGTGTTTTCACTTTTTCCTTTTTTTTTCTTGACACACCATTATAACTGGATGCAGTATTCCCAAGATGTGGAATGCCAGTGACTCATTCATCAGCCTTGTACTCTGCTGGGGCTTTCCTTCTATTCTTCTGAGGGGGTTTTTTTTGTTGTTGTTTCTGTTTATCATGCTCACGGGGAGGAAGAGATTTCATTGACTTGTCAATAGCACTTGTTGGGTCTCAGAAGTGCAACACTTGGTTTGAACAAGTCGGCTTGTATGAATAGTTCAGATTATTCTATCAAATATGCATTGCTCCACATTTATCTCTAAGTGTGCTGTTGCCCTTGCTGGGTATTTTTAGATCCTTCAGAAATTCCTCACAGCCATCTTTGGTCTCAGCTGACGCCCTGCTGTGATGAACAGCAATAGGAAACCTCTCTTTGGTTGAGGTCTGTAACTTGTAAGAATTAAAAGACATGTTCAGAGACTGCTAAAACTGCTTGATAACAAGAACAATAAATGTTTTGGTCTGAATAAAAGAGATGAAATTTAGAGAAATCTCATGTTTGTAAAGACAGATTTTGCAATACTTAAATTAAAAGAACAGCTTCACCTTTTCTTTGGGTATATCCTATATATATAAACACCTTTGTTGATATGTGTTTGGCGTATCTCTGGGTACTTTTCTGTGCTTCTCTGCCTGTGTTGAAAGTGGTGTGTTTCCTACTATTTTCAGGTGCAGTTATTGTGACAGGTGAACTGTCTATTGGATCCCTGCTTTAACATGAGATGAGTCAGCCTCAGCAGGTGTCTGTCTCTGACTGTAATGAAGCATAGGGTGATGATCTCAGATGAAAATCTCATGCTTTCAACTGCCTGAGCTGGAGTGGATTAATTACTCTCTGTCTCAAATCCCTGGCAACTTCACCCATCTGCATTGTGTACTTTGTCCCAGTCCTGCCTCTAACTTGGGTTATGAGGATCCTGAGAAAAATTACAGGCCTGTAGAGATAGAACCTAAAGATCCTCTATTCCAGGATCTAGCAAACTGACAACTGACAAGTTTTCATTATTTCTAAATTAATGGATGTAGCTAAATACTCTTTTTGTTTTGGTGGAAGGATTAGGGCAGAAGGAAATTGGAACCTAATGACTGAAGTACTAGCTTGGGTCAAAATGTTCAGCTGGATGAAATTAATGTCTCTGGCAGATGACAGTAACTCATGATTAGGGAAGGAGTAGGAGGACGAAACAAATGTGATCCTTCCCCCATTCTCCTCTCCTGGAAATTACAGATTTATCCTGGAAATTACGGTTTCCCTAAGCAGTAAGTTGTATCCTCATTTATTTGTTGCTGTTGTTTAATATGCTGTGAAGATTCCTCCCCACATCCATAAACTGTGAATTTGCCTCTCTCTTTTTCAAACTCGCTTGTGCTTTGGTGTCTCCATTGTCCTGTGGTGATGACTTCTGCTGCACAGTGTGGAAGCAGTGCTTTGTCTCACTTTGAATTTTAAAACTACAACCTTCTGACTCTCTGTGTTGCCACTATACGACATAACAAATGGTCTTTCCAATTTCCCTGTCTCTGTACTGAAGCCTTTCCAATGTTGAATAAAGAGAGTAATTGTTTTACCCATGATATTCTTCTTAACCCTATTGTTCTAAGAAAATGAAATACATCCCACACTCACACACATGTCAAATTCTATAGAAACAGTGCTGCTTATCCCTATGTTGGTTTACACAGTTCTTGCCTCAGAATCTCCATGTGGTCCCCTTCTCTTCCATCTTGTTGCCTGGTACATTGCTCTTTTTTTTGCATTTGGATTTTTTTCTTCCATTTTTAAATGTAGGGGCTTTGCACTTGCTTTGACTGAATCCCCACTTTTTTTCCTGACTGTTTTTTTTTCCAGTCTCACTGACAACATTTAATTTACTCCTGTGAGGGATACAGAAATGCCAGGAGGTGACACCTGTAGCAATTGCTCTAGTTACTTCCCTTTCCACCAGCAGCTGTGGCTAAGGATGGCCAGTAGATTTCCAGGTGCTGGTTGAAATGTGCTGCAAGGGGATCTGCCCTTTGATTTCTTCTAGGCCCTTCTCAGAATTTATACAGATGCTCATAAAGACAGGGGAAAATGTGTTTTTCCTTTGCCTAACTCATAGATCTATGTAACCTTAAAGCATCTCTGGCTTCAGGGCTTTGCAACTTGACTTAAACCCGTCATCTTCCAGCACAATTCTGTGCTTGCATATCTTTCTCTTCCTCCTGTTCCTCCTCCTTTCTGCTCATTGCAGCTGTGGTCCCTGACCCAATGTGTGGTTCCTTTGCTAGGTATGCAGAAGAACTGGCTACCACGAGGGTCCTCAAGCACAGCTCTGAGTCTGCTAATGGGAATTGTGGAGAAAACCTAGCATGGGCATCCTATGACCAATCAGGTGAGCTCTCTCCTCTTGTCGTCTCACAGACACCTGGTAAATGCTTTATCTCAAGTACTTTGGGCTCAGAACATCTGGTTGCAAGAGTGCTGGAGTTTCTTCCGCTTCAAAAATCTATCCAGCACAGCCCAGCCCTGGCTCCCTGGGGGCAGGCTGGTGGTTTGCAGTCACCTATGTGTCCTGAGAGCAGGAAGCATATGTGGGCACAGAGGGAGTAAAGGACTGTGGTGGTGTGTTGTGTCCCTTTGGAGGCAGGACTTGGCAGCTAGGCTGCTCCGTATGTACCTGGTGTGGAGCAGTCTTTGGTGGTACCTGTGTGTCCATGGCAGGAGAGAAGGAAGCTGACAATGCCCCCTCCTTCACCTTTATCCTTAGTTTGTCCCAGCCAAAGAGAGGTCTCCCACAGCCCAGCTGTGGTGAGGGAAGTGGAAAAATGTCTCTTGCACACTGCACAGCAGCTCCTGTTTGTGGGGGTGAAAGCAGGGAATGGGACAGAAAGTGACAGTGGCTAGTGTCCTTCCACTAGTATGTCTCACTCTGTCAGCAAACAGGCTTTAAGCCCTTTTCCAGTACTACATTTTTGAACTCTATTTTACTCCATGTATTTTCTGATTGTAAATGTAATATGCAACTGAGAGCCTTTGGTTTGGGTGCCCCAGGAGCTGAATTTTGGTCAGGCTGACAGCCTTCAGTGAGCCCTCAGCTGGAGAGAGATTCAGCAGGCTCTTTCCTCCTGCCTCCTTCCAGCGAGCAGGACTCATGCCTCAGCCTGCTGGGACAGCAGGTGGGATGTATTAAAAGTGACCATTTGCCTTCTTTATTCCAATCTGGAATTCCTCTGGAATTTCCAGCACAGCCCCAAAGAAACAGAAGCTTGTTTCTGCTGGCTGGAGGCTCTGTTTGAAGGACCTGGAAATTTTAGTGACTTTTAGCCCCAGAGAAGCTGTTTGGTTTCTCTTCAAGTGCCAACTCTAGTCCTAAGTGGGTACATTTTCATGTTGAAAAAGAAACTCATGGAGAAAAAATACAATTTGATCTGCTCATGTTTGGCATCCTGTCCTTTGCAAGGGTATGAGGAAAGGATTTGGAGCGGCATGGGAAAACACAGATTTATGGCAGAGTTTACATAGTGGCTATGACTCACTGACTGAGCTTTATTCTTTCTTCTTGTTTGTGTTAATGGCCTGTGCTCCTTCCCTCGAGGTTAAAGCCACAGAATTCCCATTTAGAGAGCTGGAAACATAACACACAAATCCTTCTACATAATGTCTGTCTTTTCTCTGGATCCGGTATGTTTTCTTCAATGCACAGTTTCCATACATAACTTTCCAATTTTGAGAAGTTTTGCTGGTTTTTTTCCACAGGATTAAATGACATGTTGAGAAAATTAAGCTACATCCTCTTTTGTTCTAAAAAACATTTCTACATTTCCAATGCAGCAGGATCACTCAAAATACCAGAATGAGAAAGCTAGTTCTTTAAAGGAAGTTATTTTCTCATCTAGGCTTAGTCTTCACCTCTGTGGAGTTGGTTCATTCTTCCTCTTTTTCTCATATAGTTCCCTCTGGATAGTTAATTTGTACCCTGCTCAATGAGGCAGAAATTTGGATTAAGACATCCATTCAGGGGCTTAACAAAGGCAGGCAGTGTCTTCTGGTTTCTTTCTCAGATAAAGCAAGTCTCAATAAACCTCTAGAATACTCTGTATTCTCTCTCAAAAAATGATGCTGTTGTTTATTTTGGCCCTTGCTGAGTTCTGTAATAATGCCAGAAGATGCATTTCTTATTTCAGGGAAGATTTAAGCCTTCAACTATAAAGCCTTCTAATATGACTCCTCTCCTGGTACAAGAATACCTCGTATTCTATTCAGGATTTTAGAGTTACATAGCCTAAAGCTGTTGCTAGAAATAAGTTTATCCCTGTAATCCAAGAAATAGTTGACAGCTGTTTCCTCCCTCCAGTCCTGCAGGAACTGCTCCGTGGCAGACTTTTCTTTGTCTGTGTTCAAATAAGTGAGCTGTCATCTGTCACTAATGCGAGACCACAGCCTGCCCTGGCAGCTGTGCTACATCAGCCTTCCCAGGAAGCCTCATCTCATTTCCTGTGTGTTGGGAGGCTGAAGGCAAGCACTGGATGTGTGAATTCTCTTTGGGGTGGCTGAGAAGAACATGCCCTGCTGCTGGTGGAAACACTGCAACTTATGAACTCTCTAGAGAGCTCGTAAGAGAAATCCATGGTCAGCTATCCCCCAAATCTGTCATGGGAGAAATTTGGGTCTCCTAAGGTTGGGACTAGTGTGCAGAACAACACAAGCACTGCCTGTCCAAATCCTGGAGGAGTATGCTCTGACTGAAGGCCTGCCTTGATCTATCTCTTGCTGTCTAACACCAGGCTCATACAATACTGTTAAATAAAGTAAAATAAAATAAGGGCCTGCATGAGGAATGTTGAAAGTAGAGAATTACTTCCAAAAGCCATTGGTATGACTTTAGTCTAGGTAAATATTTTATTCCGAAGGCAATGTTAAATCTGCCCTCTTTCCCCTAAGACTAATGAAAGGAATGTTGTGAAAACTTAGTTTTTAAGTAGATCACCAAGGTGCTGCCCATTTGCAAAGAAATATGGTCTGTGGGATTCTCTTAGAATGTTTTTAGCAACTTAGCGGGATTGCTTGAGGATTTAAATGCTCTTTGGTATGAGGAGAAACAGCAAGGCTGGGCCCAGAGAAATTAAATATTGAGGGGAGCTGAATGCAGGAATAGGGCTGCCACAGCATTGTGTTCCCAAGAGTGAGGCTGGGAATGTGTGTCCAGCCTTACACACACAAACACACATATAGCATGGATGTGTTTATGTGCAGAGCAACACAAACAGATATAGTCAGTATTAAAATGAACAGCAGCAGTGGCCTCTTCCTCTTTCCTTTTCCAGCTGATTCCAATGTATGTTCCAATATATGTTACTGGAGTATATATAAGTAAATTAGTATAGTATATAAAAATACAAATATCTATTTCTCAGTAAATTATTTAAAAGTAGATATAATGTATATTTTATAGTGCTAAATTACATATATATATATAAAATTATAGAAATAGAATTCCAGTGTGGCTCTCAGCAGTAACTGAGCTCAGACACTCAGTCTGCCCAGTAGCTGTCCCTGGATCTTGATCTCACCAGAAGCTTTCACCTGGACATGCTGATTTCCTGAGGCTACAGTTCCACTCCAGTTGTCAGTCCAGTGCATCTCACACCCAGGTCCCTGACCAGAACCCACCCTGCAATGGCCATACACTCCTGTAGCACCCCCTCCCAGAGCACTTCACCTGCTCACCAGCAGGTCCCTCTTTGCTGGTGCTGCAGCTGCTGGCACCACAGACACAGAGGTCCCTGCAAGCCTTGGTCTGGTGAGCTGTTGGCACTCACACCCTCAACATTCACACAGAATGGAGCTCCTTGCCCAGGAGAAGAGCTAGAAATGACATTCAATGGGATAACAGCACAACTGATGAGATGCAGAGCATAGCCAGGCAAGAGTAATGCACCTGCTTACATGCACTGGCCCTGTGACAATGGGGGGACATAATTTAGACTGTTAGTCCTACATAGGGACTGAGCCTGCATGGTCGCTCCTCTGACCCTCTGAGCAAGCTTGAGGCACAGTCAGTGTGGCCACGTTCCAAGCAGGTAGTTTGTGTAAATAAAATCAAATCACTGTGCTGGTTCCGATCCTAGTCTTGGGCAAAACTATACTTGGACACTAGTTCAAGGGTTGCTGCACCAAGTTTTCATGTGAGGAAGATTGTCCATCGTGATTGAAACTCATTAGAGTGAGATTCAGCTTGTTCTGAAACGAACATCTAGTAAGCCTAGCTGAGCGGGTGATCAGTGAGCTCTCCCTGGGAGAAGGGTGGAGTCAAACTGTGTTTCCGTAGCGAAAGTGTTGAAGCTCTGAGTGTGGTTCACAGCAGTGCAAAGAGGAAGGGTAATAAAAAAGCCCAGCAGAGTATTTATGAATCAGTTCCACAAGCAGAGCAACAGTAGAGAAGCTGCAGTTCTGACTGCAGGGAAGATCCATGTGCTTCTTGAAAGGAGTAAATTTATCATTTCTACTCTGATCAGGAATGAGGGATGTGAGCCATTTCTTTTCTGTGTTTTTTTCCCTTCTGACTGAAAAGCATTTTGAACAGCAACCAACTTCCTCTGTTTTGGGGGAACTTCAGGAGCAGGGGGGAGCTGTTTTTAATGAAACATTGAAAAGCAATCAAAACAGACCCCAAATAGGACTGCACAATTTATTCCATAATACATTTAAATGGAAATGTTGTGGTCAGTTTTCTGAAGCAGTAAGTCTGAGGATGCAAGTTGCTGCTAAAGCAGGTAGGCTCAGTGTACTCCTGACCCTTGTGCTGTTTTCTCTCTGGAAGCTTGGGTGTCACTGGGTTCAAAACTGGGGTTTTCCTTAGTCCTCGGTGTGCCAGCTGCCACTTTCAACACTGGTTTGGCTTGTGTCCCACCAGGGCATTGTTTACTGTTCCACAAAGGGCAAAGAATCAGAAGGAAAGTATTTCAGAGGAAAGAGAGACTGTTTAATCACTAGGTACCTACTCGCCTTCTCACGTGGTGGTAACTTCCACATTGCCCTTCCCCTCACTTCCAGTGCCATGTGACAGATGCAATTCATTCCCTTCACTTTCAGGATACTTCTTTAACATGATTTCAAGACCGAGTTTGTCAAAAGTTGCCTAGTCCTTTGGTGACCTTCCCTTTTGCTGGAAAAAAGCAGTCTTTATTTTCTCACAGCTTAAGAAGCCATGACTCTTTTAATTCAAGGATGATGACAGCAATGCTCTGTAATGAAAACTTGATCCTGCATGTGAAAAGTGGAGAATAGTGATCAGCTTCTCAGCTTTAACTGCCTGGCCTCAGTCAGTTGAAAGCTTTCATCCTCGAAATCTGGGAATTAACACATGATAGATTGTGCTGCCCAACTATGTTCATTTTCTTTCAGGCCCAGGATTGGGGCAGTCTTACCTGATGCCAATGCTATCTCCCTTGAATTAAAAAGCAAACAATTTTTCAAATGGTAGTATTGTTTAAATTAAAGGCAAATTAATTATGAAGAGATAGTGTTGGTCAAAACTTCCATGTGCCCTGCAATACTTGCATTATGGAGATTTTAAGTTCTGTCACATGCAGTCTAGGCACACTTCTCAGAGCTACACTAAGCAGAGTGGGGGTGACATTCTCTTTAAATACTGTTTATACTGCATCACACTGATGGATTAACAGAGGGAATAAAAAGCTGGCAGCAGTGAGAACACAGTCCTACGTCTGCTAAAATCCTACTGATGTCGTATAGTCACTTCAGCACTTGTACACACAAAATGCATGGGCTTTATAAGGCCTGATATGCCACCAGTCACATTCTGTACTTCTTTTACACCCACCTTACCACAAACCCATCGAAATCCTTCATAGCCACGAAATCTAGAGTGGGACAGGATGATCTGTGTGGTTTGTTGTGTGGTTTTTTACTCCGTGCTTTTTCTTTTCCCCTTATATTGCATAAAGCTCACTGTTTCCACTTTCTTTTAGTCTTCACTTTAGCTTTAGTGTGAGTAAGAAACAAACAACCAAGTATGTGTTGCATACTTCAGCCATAATACAGGTCTACTGGATTTGGGTTTTTGGTGCAAGGAGAGCACAAAAAGAAGAAGCCAATTGTTATTCCTGAAGCTTTTACTTTGGGAGGCAAGAGATGTTTTGTTACCTTTTTATGTAGAAAAAATAATTTACTCTACTAAGCACTATTCCTAACAAGCAGTGTGGCATGTAAGTTCGTAGTACTTCCAGTTCATAAGCCTCTCTAGAGATGGCATTTCATTGAATATTTGCTTATCAGCTAGGGCTCTGACAACCAGCTTGCCAGGCTAACAGCATCATCCTTTTAGCTGACTTCAGTCATAACAAACTGAAGTTTAAAGAAGAGAACACAGTGTCTGGTTTCTAGAAGTGTGCAAGTTTAAGGCTTCTTGCTGCAGAATAGCAAAGCATGAGTCATTGCTCTTCTGCAGCCAACAGTCCACCAGGGACCAGCATTCTTCATGATGGCAGGCCTAACAGCTTTGGCAGCTTGCTCTGGAATCTCCTGGCCTTGCCTTGACAATGCATCCTGGAATGCTAAGCAGAAATTTCATTATTGAGGTTGCTCAGGGAAAAAACCTGACCCTTCACATCCCCTCGGTGTCTGACAAGAATTTCCTAACAACCAGTAATGGAAAACAAGTAACATTTGGCATTTCTCTGCATAGCATCTGCAGATTCTGGTCTGAGCTACATCCCTGGCTGTAGTCATAGTCCTTATACAGCTGTTGTCAGGGAAAGCCTTGGATGGGATGAGACAGGGCTGGACACACAGACTTCCACACAGAAGCAGCTCCTAAGAATGAATATTTGAGGTTTCTGTAGTATCCCAGATTATAGTGCCTCAAAATGGACCTTCACAATGGCTTTGGTGTTAGGAAGAAACTGCTAAAAAAAAATGAACTCAGAAATCTAAAATATTCAATGCTGATGAGAAAATGGAAAACTGGAAGACAAGAGAAATTTAATTTTTCTTTGGTTTACCTGGAGCTGGAAGGGGTAGACATCCATAGGTGTGGCCTTTTGTTTAGAAAATGTGGCACACAGGCATTTTCAAGCACATTTGAAAGATGCTGGAAGAAGCTGGTGAAAGATGTATGTATAAGCCTGATGACAGGAGCACTTATGCAAGATGAGGGAGATATTTCTTTATTACCTTCCAAGCTCAAAGTTATAGAAGATCTTACTGGCCAGGCTGTAAGCTACACTTTTGTGTTTATGCCATGATTCTGCAGCACATTTCTTTTGTCTTTCAGGAAAAGATGTGGCTGACAGATGGTACAGTGAAATAAAAAATTACAGCTTTCAAAATCCAGGGTTTTCTTCTAGGACAGGTAAGTTCAGACTGGGAACTGTCTCTTCAAAAACAAAACTTCTACTATAATGCTAAAAACTGACAAAAGTCTAAAAAGCCCTGAGAAATTAGAAGCTAAGCAAAGTTTGTAGGGGTTTTTTAGCACTGCATTTTTACTCCAACTTCAAAGTTTTGAACGGGCAACTTACTTTTAAGGAAAATAATTTGTAAGAAATACTAAATTGGAATCATATAGGAGTCTTACTAAATATTACTGTGCTATTGTTTACATTGACATGTGACTTCTGCTGAATTATATCACTCCACTCACAGAGATCACTTCAGCTAAAATTTGGAGGTTGAGAACAGGTCATTGGCTGCATATTGACAATCTACTGCAAAATGAATTTGAGAACATTGTTCCTCAAATAATGCTCAAGCAAGAGAGGTACCTGACCTTGTTTCAAGTTGAGAAAATCATGCTTTTTCTCCCTGATTTTGGGATTTGCCTTTGCATAGTGGGAACAATGTAGGGGTGGCTATTAAACTAGGCAGAAGAAGCCACAGAAACAGTGAGGTTTTTGAAGAGCTGCACATGCAAACACATGAGGGAGTATGAGGCACTTAAAGCATATGAATAGTAGTCACACTCAGATCTGCTGTTCACCCTGCAGGGAGTCAAGACTGTGACGTCTTTGTCAAATTTTAAGTCAGATCACCTACCAAACTACTTCTTTAATGATTCTCCTGCTACATATTCTCATTTGGATATAGGACATGGAAATGGGAATAGTAGCATGAAAACAAATCAGATTAGAAGTTTTTAAGGCAAGATGCTAGAGGTGGGGTTCCTTTTCATGTCCTTAGCTTGTTCTCATGTTAGACAAAGAAGAAGCTGTGTATTGTTCTTTTATCTCCCAGCATCTCACATGTTAAAGTGGATGTTACAGATTTAGTATCCAAAGGGAATGTTTATGTTTCTCTCTCTTTCTTCAGGTCACTTTACAGCAATGGTTTGGAAGAACACAAAAAAGATGGGAGTTGGAAAGGCATCTGCTAGTGATGGCTCAACCTTTGTGGTGGCTAGATATGATCCAGCAGGAAATGTAGTAAATCCAGGCTACTATGAAGAAAATGTTCTTCCTCCAAGAAAATAACTTTATTTTTTAAAGGTAGTCTTATTGCTTAATGAGAAGTGAACCTGGATTTGGACCGAACAGTGTTTGAAATGAAGCCCAATTCAGTGAAATCTCCTGTTTGATACTGCTTTTCATGTCTCAGTGTGGACAAAGCAATTACATGTTGCTTGAGTCAATCTGCACATCAGGAAAATCCCTGTTGTTTCTGAGGGGACCTCAATTTATTTGAGGATGAACTATATGCAGTGTTTCTGAAGGATAAAATGGGTAAGATTTTTTTTTAATTGTTTGTGTGAACTCTGTGTCACCATGCGAGTAAGCACATGTTAGGTGTCTATCTTTTTTTTTAAACAAACAAATGCATAACTTTCTGTAAACTGAAGATGCCAGCTTGTTTATTATGTACTCCCAGCTGTCCAGTACTTTTAAATAGTTTTAAATACTTTTGTTGCTCTGTCTTTGCCTCCTGCTGTTGTGGGACCTACTCTCTGCAGATGGAACACATGCAAAACTTCCTGTACGAAAGGTGCATGTGTAAAATGTAGTGGAACTCAGACCTGTGTGTTTTTATTAAGAGGATCTCACAGAACAGTAAAAGGCTGCTGGCAAAACTGTAGCCATCAAGCAAGTTGTAACTAGTGCATGATCTAAAAAAAAAACCCTACAATTTTTTAATCCCATCTTAGATGCTGATATATAAAATAGGTTTGAGATGAGTGTATTTTAAGTTCAAAGTGCATCCTACAGTTTACAGTGTGTACCTTGTATTATAATCAAATTGTTTAATTCCATTGCAGAAAATAAAGATTCTACTTTTTTTATATTTAAGCACAAAACAGTTACTTTCATGGTGCACTTTGGATTTTATTTCTCAGTAAATCATTTTTGTTTCCTAAGGAATATCTTTTAAAGGTGTCATGCTATACAGGTGATAACATTCCCAAATCATCTCATCTCCTTTAATAATAACAGTAGGGGTATTCACACTGTCATAATTAAGGGATGTTTGCTCTTTATTCATATAATAGTGCTATTTCACATGCTGTATTGATGCCTTGAAAACAATGAAGATCTAATTTCCTTAAGAGCAAGCCAAGCAAAAATTCTGGGGACCCTCTTTTCTCTGATTAAATGTGGATTGGGCCATTTTGGCCAGGTTCATATACTGTGCTGCAGTTTGGGGGTTTGTTTTCTTTTTAAAAGTTTCTCTTGACTTTTGCTGAGATCCTGTATGCCATAATCTGGTTCATGGACAGTGCCGTTACAGAAAGACTTCTTTTTGTTTACACAGTTATAATAAACTGCATTCTTATGGCTTGATTATATGTCACTGTGATGCTGTTTGTTACAATTTTTTGCTGTAACCAAGAATTTGACATGTATCATGAACAATTGAAAAATAAATATTTTTGAATATGAACTACTCAAGCCTTTGCTGTTACCTGAGTCTTAATGGAATAATCCTCAGATTTTTTTTCCAGGACATTAACATATGGCATTATTACTCTTGTAACATGGGGGGAAATAAAAGCAGCAACTACTCTAGTCCAGCAAAGAAAGAAGAGACCTTTTAAGAGAGGCTAAAGCATACAGCAAATCATAAATCCTCAGTTCATACAAGGGCTGAGTGAAGAGCTGAAGCTGAAGAGGCTCTCCTCTTTGTCTCCCCAGCTCCTGCTCTGTACCTTGTTTCATTCTGCTGCTCCCTCTCTCGGCTGACGTGTTGTCAGTAAAGAAAACCCACTCGACTCCCACTAAGGTGTGTGCGTGTGTGCATGTTTCAGGAACTGCAGCCTTGGGGCCTTCCTCCCCTCAGCTGACAAGAAAGATGGTAATGAAAACAGGACTTTCTAAAATATATAACAGGCTTGCTGCAACTGACGTAAAGTTAAAAGCTGATGTTAAAGAAACTGGCAGAGTTAAAATACTCTGTTTTTTTTCCTAATGACTTTCGTACTATTGGCCCTATGATTCCTTGAATGATTTATGATTTATGAAAACTGTACATATTGTAGTTGAGTGAGTCAAGTCAGAATCTTTCTCTGCTGCCACCTAGGTTTTGTTTTAAGTTCAGAGAGACCTGGGAAGGTGGGTAAAGAGAGGACAAACCAAATCAAAGCTTTGCTTGTCTTTATTTAAATTGATAATGGCAAGTGAACTTCTGGAGGTTTTTAGACAGGCCATTTTGAAGGGCCATCAGAAATGACTGGATGTGGAAGAAGCACAAAGCCACTCAGATTGCCTCAGTGCTTGCTTCATGCACTCCACAAAGAGTTCACGTAAGTATGACTGTAACAATTAAAAAACCCCAAACTGTTAATTTACTTCTTCCTGACCCAAGATTACGATTCCGATACCTTCTGCAAATGAACCCTGGCTGTGCAGCAAACCATGGTGTGTGCAGGAGTCCAAATGCAAAGGGAAGGTAACATTGCTGATGTGACTCACGCAAAAGCCACATGTTTTTTGGGAATTGTACACTGAACCTTGTCTTGCCAGTCATCAGTATTAAAAGACTCTGTGTTGGTGTATTGCCCCACTCTCTACCTCATCTTGGAGAGTTTGTGGAGATTGGGAGGTGGCAGAGAAAGGTTATCTCCTGTCAGGTTAGAGCAAAACAAGGTGTTCCTCAGACAGAGTTTTAGAGGTAGAAGTAACATTCGCCCTGGGAACAAAGAATAGGCTAAACTGAAAAAAATACCTATTTTTAGAGGCCTGCAGATGATTTCTAAGGTCTTTGTGCAGCAGGAGGAGGAGAAAGAGGAGGAAAAGGAGGAATACTTGTTGGTCTGAGGCCTAATTTCTAGTCTGGGTTAAATAATAACAGAGCATCTGGGGAAGAACTGGGATTGGTCTTTAAAAAGTGCCGCTTTAAAATGAAGTCTGCATTAAGCATTTTCAATTGCCAGCTTCCCTCCTTTACCTTCCCAAAAGGACAAAACCTCTTCCTGAGACGACTTGAGGCTGTTGGTTGACTAGGAGTTCATTGTGACCTGACAATGTGCACTTGTAATCCAGAAAGCCACCAGTGTCCTGGACTGCATCAAAAGCAGTGTGTCCAGCAGGGCAAGGGTGGGGATTCTGCCCCTCTAGTCTGCTCTGGTGGGACCCTCTCCCTGTTTCCAGAGTACTGCATCCCTGGAGCATCTGGGGCCCCTGGTGTAGAAAGGATGTGGGCCTGTAGGACACAGTCCAGAAGAGGCCATGATCAGAGGGCTGGAGTACCTCTCCTGTGAAGACAGGCTGGGAGGGATGGGGCTGATCAGCCTGGAAAAGAGAAGATTCCTGGAAGACTTTGTAGCATTCTTCCAGTGGGTAAAAGGGACCTGCATGAGAGCTGGAGAGGGACTTTCTACAAGGGCATGTGGTGATGCAGGGAATGGGTTTAAACTGACTTTAACAAAAGTAGGTTTAGATTAGATATTAGGAAGACATTCTTCACTGTGGGGGTGGTGAGGCACTGGAACAGGTTGTCCAGAAAAACTGTGGATACCCCCCATCCTTGGAAGTGTTCAAAGCCAGGCTGGATGGGGCTGGCAAGGATTGTAACTAGATGGTCTTTAAGGTTCCTGCCAGCCGACTCGTTCTGTGATTCTATGGTCAGCTATCCCCTTGGTCCAGTACGTAGTTTGAAGCTTCTGACCGCTTGTCTTCCTCACCACTACGCTCTCCTCCACGCCGGTCCCGCTGGAGCACCGCCCTGCGCGGCGGTTTCCCGGGAGCGCCGTTCCCGGCGCGGCCCGCAGGGGGAAGCCGAGCCCCGCGCATCCCGCCCGGCCCCGCCCGGCCCCGCCGCCCCTCCGGGCTGCGCCGCGGCCTCGGCCGAGCATCCTTAACCTCACGGCACCCGGTGGAATAGCTCAGGCTGGGGTTTGGGGCTCTGCTGCACGGATTTGACTGAGAATGCGATTTGGAAGCGGTTTAACTGAGCCCGCCCAAATATACAGTGGGATAAAGCGATGGGAACAGGGAGTGGATTTATATTCTGTCCTGTTTTGGTGAGCCCAGTGTCTGCACATGTAGCTACGGCTCGGGGGCTGCAGGTCCACCCACACCTGCGTCGAAAATTCAAATTAAGCTGCCAGAAAACAAAGCAATAATGTAGAAATTCACAAAAAGCTTGCGTTTATTAAAGTGTCCTGGCTGACACGGTTCTCAGAGTTGTTTATTGTCCTGACTCAGTATCTAAACGTCGTCTCTGGCTTCAGGCACAAGGAGGAGGTGCTGCTGGATACTTGTATGTGTACTGATGGGTGTCTGTCGATGCCTTGGGAGTGGCAGAACTCAGAGGAGGGAATCACTGCCTGGAACACTGCTTCAGAGCAGCTTGGCTGGACATGTAGTGCTTTCTCCCATCTGAGGGAAAGCAATGTCCTTCCAGGCTGCAACAGGGGACGTAGATGGCTCCTCCACTCCTCCTGCCTCCACTTTTCTTCATTCCCCCCCATTTAGTTAGTGTTTCTGCAAAACAGGGAAGATACCCCCTGCAACAGAGAGTTGGCTTTTTTGGGGATTGCCAGGAAGGGTTCATTTGACTTATGACAGCGGCAAACTCTTGCACAAAATTATCTATCCCATATGTTTCTTACCCAAAGCAAATAGTTTGGGGTGCCTGGCATGCTTTGTGTCCATGCTGTGCATCGGCTGAGTCTCCCCTTAGAAGCCTCAGTACAAAAGCTATGCCAAGTGTAAGGAGCATGAAGGGATTTCCCCCTGCCCTTCCATCACAGATACCTTGCTCCAGACACAGTTAAATTGTGGGAAATGTTTTGAGTCACCATCCCTAGAGATATTTTAAAAATTCAGAGTTTTGGGACACGATTTAGTGCTGGAATTGGCAGTGCTGGATTCATAGCTGGATTTGATAGTCTTAAAGGTCTTTTCCATCATAAAAGATACTATGTTTCTCTGTTTCTATGAATTGTTTCTCCAACAGGCTGGCTCTTTCTCTCCTATATTTGATAATAATTTTGGCTGCTTGCCCACTTCCCTTGACAAGTGCAGAGCTTGCACGTAAAGCTCAAAGAGTCTTATGCAATTATTTTTGTTTGTGTTGTCTCTCTTTTCCTTGGTTGGGAATTGCTGGTGAACACAGTGCCTTCAGGCTGTAATTTCCTGTTGCATATTTTCTGAAACCATGTGAGGGATTGTTCCTGATGAGCTTTCCAGGAGCCTGCTACGATTGAACTTGTCTAATTATCAGCCAGTTATAGCCTTCAGCTTCTTGCCACCCTTTTTCTCTTGTCGTTCAGGATTGTTTTATTTTCCCCTCCTGGGATTTGAGTGCTAATATGGATCATGGAGTCTCTGACAGTAGGTGTCACAATTTTGTCTGAGTTAGCACAGAAAAATGTCAGGAAGAGAGGGCTCTGAGCAGTAGGCATGCTTCATTAAAGGGTTTATATGGTGCCTATATCCTAGACCAGGGTTTACCAAGGGATAGTCCAGGAGACAGCGATGACTGCACATGAGAGTGTATCACCCTCATGCTACTCTTCCATAAAGACATGATCTGGTGGGCAGAGGTCACTGTGAAATTCCTGGGGCTGAAGGTGATTCAAAGAATATGGAAGGAGTGACAGAAATGTCAGCAGGACTTCAGAGGGTTGTTCTGTGCTCACCTGGTTCATGCAGCAGAGCAGGCAGAGGAGATGTCCCAGCTGTGCCTGAAGTGAGTCCAGGACTCTTAGGGCTGGAAAAGTCACTCAGCAGCACAGAGCTGGTTTTGACAGACCTGTGCACCAACACATCCTGCCTACCATACAGTCAGCTGGAAGGCACATCACTTCAAGGAACCTGATCATAATATTTGGAGGCTGCTTTATTCCTGAAAAAAGCAGTATTGTGTATTTCTATGAGCTTTCTTCTTAGCTGCCTGTTTTCCCAGCCTCCTGCATGCAGTGCTTCAGGTCTTTGTGGGCCCATGCTCCAGCCTGCAGAAGCCTCACTACAAAGAGTCAGCCTGAAGGTGATGTTTTCCTCTTTTCTGAGGACTTAGGTAGAAAAAGGCAATTTATGACTCTGTAAGTGGAGGTAGGCATCCATCCAAAGGAGGATGTTTGGATCCTTGCCCTGGTTTTATGTGTGTAAATGGCCAGGAGTGGTCTGCAAGAGCTTTGAATTCCCCTCTTCTGATGACTGAGAGATTTCCTCCCCAAAACTTCGGCTGGCAGTGTGGCACCCTCAGGGTCTGCAGCCACTCTGGGTAGGGAGAGAAATTGCCATGAATTCCCAAATGGATCATGGTCTCCTGGAGGCTGTGGTATTCAGAGCTTTCAAAGATCAGAGGCAGCTTGAAAGATCATCATTCTTTTCCTCAGCCCCTGGACTGCCAGCTTTGTGCTGTCACAAAGCTCTGCTTAATATTGTTGTGCTTTACAAGTTAAAACAAGGTCTGCTTGCTGGCATAGCACCTTTCACACAGGATCTCTGTCCCTCTCCTCCTTCAAATAATGGGATCTAATGAGCAGAACTGAGTATTTGTGTTTACACATAAAACCTCACATGCATTTATCAAGGAGGTGTTCAAAAGCTTTGGAAAAACAAGAAAAAATGCTTTTCTTTCTCTGTCTTGTAAACTTCTATAAAATTGATTTCAATAACACCTCAGTGATTGTTTCTCCCTTGCTATAACTGGTTTCAGTGTGCCACTGTACTCAGAAAAAATGTATTATATATGTTAGCAATTGTTTCTCTATGCCCATCACAATAGCTGAGGAGTTAACATTGCTAATGATATTTCCAGCTATTTTTCAGCTGCTCACTGAGGCCATTAATCAACATACTTCATACTGCTTCAGCAACATTTGCTAGCAATTAACCTATGAGTATGGGATTTTTCTTTTTGCCATTGCATTTTTGTTCTAGTCTGCACATCAAATAAAAGATGTATCCTAACACTGCTTTTGCTAATTGAAGAGTATAGAAAACAAAAGTTCTCAGGCCTACATGGACCAACCTGATATGAGAAAAGAGGACAATATGCTGGGAAAATGTTACATTAAATACTTTCTCAGATTGCTGAATTTGCTTTCTCAGATTACCTGATCTCTTGCTTATTACTTGTTCTTCCTAATGTTATATAGATGATAGAATTGACATCCGAGATGCGTTGCTTTTAGTTACTATGTATTTTGAAATACTTTTTGAAGTACTCCCTTGGGGAGAAAAGGAACTGTGTATCTGTTCCCCTGACCTTTGCACTGCCTTTACACTCAGTGACACCACTGAGTAGTGACCACCTCCTTTTTCACTAGCGAGGTGCAGCACCAAATATTTCTAGTATTACTTAAGTGATGTCAGCGAAGTTACACGTGGGGAAATCTCCCCCTCTAATACATTCTACTCTCCGCAAAATATATTTGACTGGAAAGTGTTACTGTGTGACTTTGTAGAGTTTCTTTATGTCACAGAAGAAAGGAAACAAGAAAATTAGTGAGAAATTGAAGTAAGAGTTTGCCTCCGAAATTATTGCAGGTGACTTTTTCTGGTTTGCAGGGCTTTGTGAGGCAGTATCCTACCTGTATCGATATGACTGCAGAGACCAGCCTCTCCCATCCTAGCATCCACTGGCAGTTGTGTATGGAGATGGTCTAGAAGCCTTTACACCACCTGAAGCTGGAGTAACACCAAGTCCTGTAACTGTGGTCAGAAGCAGCTTGGCTAAAGCAGCACATGCACCAATGGCCAGCTTGCACCGGACGCACTTCTGTTAGCCTTGGTGAGCAGTGAAGGGAGGCCTTTCTACCTGGAAAGGAGTACTTTCCATGTGTACATCCTTCTGCTGGTGGTATTTCAGAAGTGCAAGAGGAAATAGTGCAGTCCTCTAGCACAGCCAGTAGCAGCTTTGGATCCCGGCAGCAGAGGAAGGGCTTGTAAAAGAATTAAATTACCTGCCATGCTTCAGAGCCTGTTTGCATCACTAAGGTACACTTTTTGTTCAATAATAAAGACAGGAGGGTAATAATAAACTTATTACTAAAGTATCCACATCAGAATTACTTAGTTTTCTTGTCAACCCAAAGTTTCATGTTTGCTGTTCGTTTTCCTTCATCCCAGACCTTGCAGGGAATGTGTTCATGCTCCATCTTAGGTTAGATTGAAATCCAACATCACCAATTTTGGCAACATTTGTCATCCAGCCATACAATTCTAATACACAGGCCTCTAAGAGAAGCCTAAATATAGTGATTGTCTTGGCCCTTATTTATGTCAGAGACAATGCCAGTTTCTAGCCCACGTCGTTGTGGGGGAAGGAGGCTTAAACATGTGACACAAAAGCAAACAAAAAATGTATCCCAACACATTTAACATAACACTCTTGCTTTCTTTTGGAGTATGACTCATGTGTTTTAAATGATTAGTAGAGCCTCAATTTAATCCCCACTCAAAATAGCCCTGTTACCTCTGATAAGAGAGGAGGATGTCACTTTACTGAGTGTGGCAGCCCTTCTTATCTGCACTGGAATGAAAAAGCAGGCAAAAATTTGCCAGGCCACATGCCTGAAAAAGAGACAGTTTAGTTCCCCTGAGTTCATTCAATATCTTCAGCGCTGGCGAGTGTGAGGTTTTGGGCTGAGGGACAGACCTTTCTGAGAGAGCAGTACAAGCTGAGTTAAAGAAACAGGAGCTGACACCAGGTCTGAGTGTAATGCAGCCTAATTAAAATTAAGAGTGGTTGGAAATGTGTTTGGTTATATTCTGCAGGCAATGAAAGGCCATTTTCCTAAAAATGCTATCTTAATGATTTGCCCAATTTATATTCTTGTCTTTTCATTTATTAGTTACCTAAACCTTATAAAGCAGAGCCTTCTCCATCCTCATGAGGCAGGTGTGTATACAAATGGCAGGTACTGATGAAATGTTTACTGAAAAGATTAGCTTGTCAATGAGGCAAAGGATGGATATTGATCCCCCTTCTATGTTTGTCAACCTGTAACCTGTTTAAGAAATGGCCTACAGCAACGAAATCCAATCAAGCACTCTCTGCAGCTCCAGTTTTCTTGTAATATAGGGAGGGGATTCAATCACAATAAAGGAAATGAACCACTTATCATATAAATGAGGGTAAGGCAATTAACAGGTTACAGGTTCCAAGTGAGGAGAGTTCTGACTGCAACACAGGATTAAACAATGGCTAGTCTGTGCTCCTGAGCTTTCCTGTGGTCGGTCTAAGGGGAAGGGTTGTTACGTGGCAAAATACATTGCAATGTTGAGTTAACAGGTTTAACAGAAGAGGGCACACTGTGTGCCTCTCCTACCTATACCACTGCTGGATAACTCTGTAAGGGAAATGTTTTCAGAGATGGCCAAAACAGCCTTCTGAGTAACTAATACCACTTGTCAATCCATAGGGCCACCTGAAAAACAATTTTTTTAGCTCTGTGACACTTGTGAGAGTTTGCAGAATTTTATTTGATTCAACATCAGAAGAAAATTTTCTAATATGGTCATTCTACCCTCCGTAATATGTCCCAGGATCAAAGCTTTGTTTAAGACAAACGCTGAAACCACCAGGCTGCAGGTAGAGCCTTCAATAGCTTGTTTTTATTTATTTGCATGAATGAGTAAGGGGGCAGCATGATCTACAGATAGGCTGATGTGGACCTTCTCTTCCCTCCAGCAGAGTGGATACCCATGCACAACACCAAATTTGTAGGTTCAGATCCCTGCCCTGAAACAGAGAACAGCAGTTGATGTTGAAGCATTCCCATTTGAGACAAGCAATCAATCCATTCGTGCTCTTAGAGTTTCCTTCTCCAGAAACACCACCCCAGACTTTGTTGGGAAAAGATGAGATCAAGTAATTTTTCCAATAAAAGTTTAGATCTTGGTACTTGCAGTGGGTTGAGTTTGGCTGAATATCAGGTGCCCACCAAACTGCTCTCTCACTTCCCCTCCTCAGCAAGACAAGGATCTTGCTGAGGAAGGGCAGTGAGGGGAAAATAGGACAAAAAGAGGGAAAAATAGGACAAAAAGCTGATAGGTCAAGGTAAGAACAGGATGAGATTATTCTACCCAGAACCTTGACATATAAATTCAAGACAGTGCTCCAGTCTTTTCTTGCTAAAAATGTGTGTCACTACAAGCATCTGATCAGTGCTTAACCTAGAGAAATTTTTCTTTCTGATCTTCTATCTCCAGTGCCATTTTTTTCTTTTCTAAATTATATTCCTCCTAATGGATACCTTTATTGTTTCAAATGTGCGCTGAAATAGACTTCTTTAGATAAGCAGCCTTCAGAGAGGAGATCAATGAAACATAATGCATGGTAGTGAGCAAAATGTGAGAATTCAGTGGACTTGTGGACTTGGGGAAGGCAAGGAGGTAGACAGTCTTCAATCTCCACTCCCTGTGGAGTCTGATGCCTGTCCAGTCCAACACCCTCTAAATTCAACCAACTGAGCTGAAAGCGCAGAGAAACCACAGCTTTTATATAAAAGCCTTTCTGAAAAAGTATGTCGCATTGGCCTGCTGTTGTTACCCCTGGCAGGAAGAAGAACAAGCCCCTGTAGCAGTCTTCCAGCAGTGCAGGGTTAGCTTCAATTTTCCAGCAATTTACCTTGCTGAAGTAAATTGTGCTTTAAGTATTCAGAGTTGTTGTAGGTGAACAGTTATAGTGTTCCTTAGACATATCCACCCTTCCAGTCATGACTACTGCCATGTTTAACCCCTTCGAGTTCCATCCTCAAAATGTGTCTTTCCAGTGGTGTAGAGAGTCCTTGAACATTGTCTGTTCCTTTTTAGAATCATGGAACAGAATCACAAAATGGCTTGGATTGGAAAGGACCTTAGAGATATATTGTTGCAATCCCACTGCCATGGGCAGGGCCATATCCAACTAGACCAGCTTGCTCAAAGCCCCATCCAGCCTGGACCTGAACACTTCCAGGGATGGGGCATCCACAACTTCACTGAGTTAGTGTTTCACCACCCCAATATCTAATCTAAACTCATTCTCTTAAAGCCACCCCTCCGTGTCCTATCACTAGATGCCCCTTCAAAAAGTCTCTATTAAAAGCAAAATAATAATTTAATTATTAGAATTAGTAGAATCAATGACTGGAGCTTGAAACATTAGTTTTGTGGCTTGGACTGACTCAGACAGCAGGAATAGGATCTCAATTAAAAGGAAATTTTAAAATTTGAAATAAAGGGCTAAATCTTTCATATGCAATGATGTTAAATTTTTCATAAGTAAGCAGTGTCATGTGAAATAAAATGCTGAAATGAAGCTGTGACATGGTGGTTCATCTTCCTAAGTACAATAACGATGCCCAAAAATCAGTGTAGATATTGGAATAGTCAGGGTAGAGTCAAACCCTTTAAGGTTCTTACAGCACTATCTGGCCATGCAGACACCTTGCTGGTACTGGTACCATCTGGTCCAGCATTCCCAAGTGTAGGTGCCTGCCACTCACTGCAGGAGAGAGCAGAATCCTACATCTGGTTCCCTCTCTTCTCCTGATACCATTTCCCCCAGAGATTTCCTGTCTGCTGTGTTAATGATTAAGAGCTAACTACAGAAGGGCACGTATCAAGTATGGACACATTATATTGTGCTAGAATTGAGGAGGAAGCCTCGGGCTTGTGTCCCATGTGCCTCTCTCCAGTATTAATCTTCTCGGTACATGAAATATTTTTCACCAATACATAACCTCACTTATTACTTCCTGCCATTAAGTGCAGCAAATACTCAGACACTCTTCTGGAACATCTCCAAATGAAATCTCAGAGTCATTACATTAACCTTTTCCATTATAGAGCAAGAGGAAATTAGCTATTGGCACACACAGAAATACTTAGAAAGTGGTACGATATTTCGCATAATTGTATTTTTATACTTTCCAACAATGCAAAGAGTTAAAGAAAAGCATTAAAAATCCTGCATGCTTCATTAAAAACTCTCAATTTCTCTATTTTCAGCAAAATAAGCCATCAGAGTTAGATTCTATAATTGACACCATTGCTTAGGGAACAAACCTATGAATCTTATTAGAGACAAATTCATTACTTTAAGTCCACCCTTAGGATGCAGAGCTCATAAAAGAAACCTCTGGAGGGTTCAGCTTAGGGGATGAGATGATTTCAGGCTGCAAATCTACAGATTTGCTGTAATTAACCTGAACTAATTATTGTCAGGCGATGGGTCAGACATCCTGGATAAAAGCCCCTGACTGGTTTTGTGGTCTACTGGGCTTTCAGCAAGAGGGCTGCTTGTTAAACAAAGAAAAATTACTGAAAGCACAGCCCTATATATTCTCAAAGTAAAATAAATCTTTCCACTAGGAGAGAATACCAGAGCCTATTTAAAATGCACAGTCAATTGGCACACTGAAATGTATCAATGTTTAATACTTTTGTTAGCTATCTCACTGCAGGCAACCATCACTAGCAATGGCCAAAAACAACTGGGTGGGCTATGCTGCTCTCCCTCCACATGAAGAGAATGCCTGCCTGTCTGCTTTTGCAAATATCATGAGAAGGGATCCATTAAACAATTCTTTTTGCACTGCAGGTACATGATCTAGTCCTGTAATGGATGCTACCCTGTCACTACTCTGCTGCAGCTTTCAGGTGGTAAGAAATCTTTACAAGTGCGCCTACAAGTGCTTCTGTGGCTGACACAGGGCAGAAGAAGCTGGCTGGCCTCTACAAGATATGCTGATAGTCCTGTAATACAGATCACCCCAATTTACTTATCACAGCTTCAAAAAACAGTGACCTATTTTTGCCAATGGTGGAAAAACTGTTTAGTCTTATTGTTTCAAACACAGATTTTTGTATGCATCTGAATTTCTAAATTCTGCTGAAATCAGTGGCCATGCCATGAGAATATTTTGGGGTCTCTCCATCCTTTGAAGTTTTCAAGACTTGGCTGGGCAAAGCTGACATGATCAGCTTCCACCTTGAGTGGGACATGACCTTCAGAGGTCCCTTCTGGCCAGCATTGTTATGACCCAATGTGGTTAAGATGTGGTTACAAGAACTCTGTGGTCAGCTGCTGTACTTTCTCAGAAGGAGATGCTTATTGACTGCCCTTGCTGAGGAGTTCTTTTCCCTTCAGTCCAAAAGTCCAATGCCATTGCTTTTTCTTTTGTAAATGCACATCTTACCTTCCCTCTCAACTCTGATGGTGTTTCTTGGCAGACGGTCACGTATTTTTACTGAATGTTTCACTGATACTGGGCAATTTGTTTTCCATTTCCTCTGGGTGTCTCTGATGCTGTGGGACTGAGTTTCTAACAAAGGACTCTGAACGAGGGAAGCCTGTGTATGAGTGCAGTTTGAGCTGATTTTGGCAGTGATCACCTACAGACCCTGGGATATACCAGTGAGGGAGCACAGAGTCAAGCAGTGGGGATAATCAGTGGCTCTTGTCATGTGAGCAACTCCACATATCTTGGTGACATTTTAAGTCATTTCAATGTGACTTAAACGACTTCAAATTTTGAGCCTCTGTGTAAAAAATTCTGTGTCCGTGCCACCTGATAAATCCCAGGTCCCTCCTCTGCTGAATAGCTGTGGAGTTTCTTCAGGTTCCTCATGCACTCAGCTGCTCCCAAATAAAACTTTCTGCCTCACAGGAGTTTTGTGAGTGTAAGGTAGGCTCATATCTGCTAACCTGATGGGATCCATTGAGCTTCAGAGGTCTTGAAATTGGAAGAAATTACGACTAGAGCCTTTTTAAAAATTCGTCCTCTGTGTATTACATTGATGGGTTTGTTATTGGTTTTCACTATTTATATTTCTTTATATTTTTCCCAACATTAACAGTTTCCCTACTGGTATAAAGACATTCCCTAGCAAGCAGAGAATTAAAAATTACTGGTAAAAATAGCTGGAAATCTAAACAGTTGAACGGAAGGAAAGTATGGGAGGGATTGATACTGAGCATAACACTACTTTTATGTGGAGGCAGCAGCACATGGGCTCCTCTGTAGATCTGAATGTTCTAGGTGAATGGATTGTTGTAATCAAACTCAGAGGTTATTCATTACCTGAAACACATTTCAAAACGTACAAGTAGCATCATTTAAATTCTATTAACATTTTGCAGGAGGCAGCTCTTGAAGTACATAAAATTCTCAGGATTTATGTTTTGTGAGGACATCCTGCAAACTAAGACCATAAAAGTATCCCCCCTCAACTGACTGTGGTTCTGTTTTTTGGGTTTTTTGGGGGTTTTTTTTGTTTGGTTGGTTTTTTTTGGTTTTTTTTGTGGGTTTTTTTTTGTTTTTTTGCTAGCCTGCTCTCCTAGATTTTGCTCACTCAGACCTGCACACAAGTAATGAGATGTACGTGTCTTCAGAGTGTGAGCAGAGGTCCCTCTGTGTGACCTGGAGGGCGAAGGGCTCTGGCTGTAGAGTCCTCACTGCACTTCAGGGGTTGGCAGGGCCTGGTTGTCATGAAGGGCTTTGTTGAATGGGTCTGTCTGAGCTCCTAAGGATTAGTGTAAGATCACCTTTTGCTTCTGAGCATTTCTTGCTTAACCCTCTGACCCTGTAAAAGTGTTAGTTTTCTATGCATTGTTTCTGTTTCCTGATTTGGGCATCCCTGTAATAACAATGCATCTTCCTGTGGGGAGAGCAGGGAGGGCAATGCCAGGTAAAAAGTGCCTTTTTGCCATCCTTCCTTGCAGCTCCTCAGCTAACCCAGCTGTACTTCAGCCTTACTCAAGCATCAGACTTCTGATCTTGATGTAAACAACACCTTCTTCAATGCTAACAAGGTTGCCCACCGTTGACTGTCCTGTTTACAGATAAAACCTGCTTCTCTAGCAACAGGAGGAAAGCCTCCAAACCCCTCACTTCACTGTCCTGCTCAGCTGTGACTGGTGCTTCAGCTGTGACTTTCTGAGAACTGTTCTCTCCCTAATCAGCATCAACTTAGAGCAAAAGCATTGCGAGCTTGCTCTGTGCCTGTTTATGAAGATATTGCAAATAAAAACTGTTTGCCAGTGAATGGAAAATCCAAACCGCAGCAGGAAAAGCTGCAGTTATCATGCATCACCACTGTATGCCACTACAGACTAATTACTCTAGTGGATCCTAGAGACGAGGCACTGCTACAGCAGACCCTCAAGAAACACTTAGTTAATATTAAATTGTAATCCTATTACCCTTAGATGTTCTCAGTGCTATTAATCTCACAGTTTCCAAGTCAGTAGTTTAAAAACAGATTATCTGAAAATCACAATGCCATTAACCTCTTTGTGTTTATACCAGTTTTAACCACAGAAGCCAAGAGGAGTAAAAATAGTAATAAATTTATATTTTCAGTATCTTTCTCCTTAAGAATATTCCACATATAATTTAAAATTCATCAAAAAAGCACCAGCCATGGAAAAGATTATTTTCATAATCTATTTATGCTAAAGACAAAACAAACGTGAATAATCAGAAATGAATTATCTCATCCACTGTCTTTCATAACTCCTCTATTGGACTGGTACAAAATTACCCTCAGATTTATATCCTAGCACTAAAAAGCGTAAATAAAATGCACTACAGAAGAATTATTGGTTTGATATCTTGAAACAGGTTTCTAGTGTTAATTTACACCCTAATAAATTTTTTGTTGAAAGTTCACTGATGCTTTTTCAAAAAAGTCTTTGCAACACAGACTACTGTGCCAAAGTAAAAATTAACTTCTTGCTGACAGAACATGAAGGACTTCTTAAGCATTTGTGTATAAATGCTTAAGTAAGATGAGAAGTGCATAAGTTAGCACTTACATGCTTTTTGAATCATATCCTAAATTTGGTCTCTGTTTCTATTGCTTTCTCCTACAGGGTTGAAATCTTAAAAAATATTTTCCCTCTTGGTCTCTTCTGTTTTCTAATCACTATCATTCATTGTTGCTATATCTGGTTATTAATAGACTTAAGCAACTGGTTGTTTCAGTCTCTGTAAACTTCTACTCTTATGCTTTCCTCAGTGTTTATTCTGTCTGCAGTTGAAACTATTTTTTGCTGTAGAAAAATCCCTATGAGATGGGTAGGAGGAGGAGAACCAGGGCAAGGAAATTCATAATTATAGAAGTTGTCACTTTGACAAAATAAACTATTCCTAGAATTTTTAGGATTTCTTACAGAAATTGTAGGAAATGTCTCCTTCATCTTTAGCATAAAAGCCAAATAATGTGGAATTGTGGTTTGACCAAGAGCTGGGATGTTTAAATTCAAAATTTCACAACAGATTAATCTGGTACAAGCTACATCATCACATACCCCCGGGAAATTACAGACCCTCTTGGACTGCATCCTCTCCATTCCCTGGTCAGTGAGGATGATGGGTGGTGCAACACTTTGGAGAGTGTTTCCTTTTATGGCTGGGATATTTGCTCACCTTTGAGAAACTCAGAGATGTCTTTCTCTTGCCTCTGCAAAGGAGCTGTGCAACCTGTTTACAGAATGGATTAATATGAAAAACTGCATTAAAGAGATTAAATGGCAAGGAAAAAAATGAAACAAGAAAATGAAATCTTCTCCCTTGAAAGTTTACTCTTAGAAGGCTGAGAGGTGCACTTGGTCCTAAAGTAACATCCGTGAATTGTTTCGGTGCTGAAGATCTTTTCAGCTGATTTCACAAGAGCTCCTGCTACAGCTTGATGATGCTACTTCTGCTGCAATGCCACAGCAGTTTCATAGAGATGGTACAAATTGATGTATTATTTCTAAGAACCCTTTCTTGTCCTCTGAGGTTTCTCTGGGCATTGTGACCCTTGATTGCTACCAGGAAACTGGATCCAATCCATGTATTTAAATCTAGATGTGACTTCAATCATCTACTGAGTTTTGTCTGCTCAATAATTAGTAACTACTTGTATGTTTGACATTGTAGTTTATAGTTCTGTAACCACTCCCTTTTCTGGCTGCAGTACAATATTTGAGCTCTGAAAGGGATTATTCCAATTCCAGGAGTGAATTAATCCCTTCCACAAGAGTTAGCCTCTTAAAATAATTATTGGGAAAAATGAAAGTGTAATCATTAGTCTAATAATGGCTCTAGTGGAAGAAAACAAATTAAGTCATATTGGATCTCTGAAACACTAAATTAGGCAAATTAGGGATCTGATTTTTCTTTAAAAGCCTAAATCTATAGTAGTATTAAAGGAGGGCAGTGCTGGATGTGAGAGGAAAATAACTATCAATTGTGCAATATCTTTGGACTGTTTAGCAACATTACCATTCACAGCCACGGAATACATTACATTTTATTGTAAACTTTGTTCCTAAGAGAAGTATAAATCTTGAAAGTGTGTCAATACTTGGCAAAGTAAGCAGTCTCTGGAGGCAAAAAATGTTTAAGACCATCTATCAAGTATAAGAAGTTGATAGCAATTAAAATTGGAGCTGTTTATGTATAAACATAAATTGCAGAGGTAGCTTAAAACTGGCCAGTAAAAATCTTGCCTGGGTGGAAATTCCAATAGCAAAAGACTGCAAAAAGCAACATCTGAATTTTAAGAACTGGTTTTGTGGCATACAAAATTTCTTTAGCAACAGTATTTTCTATGAAATTTTATTACATTGAGGAAAATGCATATGTTTATTTATTTTCACATCTAGGTATTCTTTAAAAAACACCACAAACAACAAGACCCAAAACCCACTGAACAATGGATAAAAAGAAGATAGCTTGGATAAAATATTGCTTATATTAGATAAGCACTAAACCAGGTTATATTTCAATGCTCGCTATTACCCCAAAGAGATACAGGGAAGAATGGGGAATGATTTAATGTTAATTATTATAATAATAATGATGATTTAAAAAAATTATTGTGTATTAAAAGGGAATTATTAGTTGCATCTCTTTAATGTGTGGAGTTCTCAGGAAATAGACCATTGTGGCCAGTCAACAAAATTTTATTGCTTTTCACAACAGTTATGACACTAAAAACTTCAGTGGAATGAGAGCCCACAGAAAGAATTTTGGGGGCTTTTCCTCTCCTGAAGAGGAAAAGAACTGACCTGTGTAACCCAGCCACTGCGTTCCCGGTTGCTGGTTTGAAAGGGATGCCTTGGTCTTGTTCCAGGTTTCTGGTGCAGTGGTCCATCTTGGATCACTGTGTTTGGGTCAGTCCTCAAGGAGATGCAAGGGGCACAGCCAGAGCACCAATTAATGCAGTGCTGGAGGGGATGTATTGGGCTGTAGGTGGACCCTGCCTCTTCTACCATGGCTTCCATGACTTTAGGGAAGGTAAATAGAGTCAGAGAGGCTGTTTCCTTCCTTAAAACATGGGGAGGTTTGAAGAAGGCACAAATTTCAGATGTGACAGTCCTGAGGAAGCTTGAAGAGTAGGGGTGCTGTACCCACAGTGGCCTCCCAGCCATGCCATGGACATGGGGAAACTTGCTGGCTGCAGGAACAGTGCCAGGCTGCCAGGTGGAAGAGAGAGACCGTGGCTACAAAAAGTGGGACTGAATGCTGTTAAACAGAGCATAATGTACCATGTTTATTTGAAATTAATGAGCCTTGCATGTCTTCAAGATGCATTTTAATATTTAAATTGCTACAAAGGTAAATTATTAAAATAAAGTGTCCATGAATTATCACCCTTGATCTCCCAAGCTGCAGTACTAGAAAATGAGAAACAAAGAGTGCCTAGGACAGTGAGGTAAAGAAAGGGCTGTCCCCTTTTCATCTTGAATTTTTCACACTGTCAGATTGCCTCTTTTCATATCTGTTCAGCTGTGGGAAAGATGTCTCAGGAAGGAAGTTTTAAAATGGGGTCCAAATCAGGACCTAGTATGTAATTGAGAAATTTCCAGACACCAATATCCACCACTGAGCGAACAGAGCAAATCCACCTGCATAAGTGGATTAATTCTGCCATTAGACAGAGAAGAAACAGCTATGTCAGGACCTTCCTCTCATCTTCCTTACTTCCAGAGGAAGATCAGTCCAGCAACTATTTCTACATCTCCTCCAGAACAGTGCAAGAGAAGAGGGTTTTGTTAAGTGCTCCCAGCTTTCTAGAGGAAAAGAGTGTCTGAGCTTCCTCCCAGATTTGCGGGGGCCCTGCTCTGTGCACAGACCAGAACAAAGAAAACCAGAACAAGTGAGATGGTGAGACAGCATTTCATTGCAGAGAGCTACTACACTTTGGATCTCTCCCCTCCTTTGTTGGAAGAGTCTTTGGACAAGGGAGTCTTCTTTCTTTTGCTTGCAAGAGCAGGGCTACTGATGGGTCCCCTTATTAACACAAGGAGTAAAGAGAAGCCCTAGAAAATAAAAAAAAAAAAAGTATTTTGGTATTTTTAAACTTAGGCTTTGTCTTATACCCTCTCCACCACGAATTTGGGAGTATTTCATAGAACAAGACGTGAATAAATCAATAGAGGAAACAGCATCTGAACCACAATGCAGGCATTTAATGTCTCCTTGTGCATTAAATTACCCAATTAATGTTTTCTGTTGCCTTAGCCTGTTCTAATAAGGCTTGACTGTTGCTTATCAGCCCCTAATCTTTTAAATGATGAGCAAGAACTGCAGCTGGATTTACAAGAGCCTTTGGGGCACAATACCAAACTCCCAGAGCGCCAAAGATCTGTCCTTGGAATTATACTTATTAGGGTTTCTCATTCATTATCATTTACTTCACACAGATATCCACTAATAAGATCAGATTGACTTTATTATTTATTATTTATTAAGTACTATTAAAATAGATACACCGGACAATCAGTCCCTGTGTATAAATAATTCCTAAAAAAAATAAGCTTTTTGTTGCATAAAAATGTCGTTTCAGATACCAATACTCCTCTGAGTTAACTGAGTTTGCCTGCTATGTGGGCTTATCTTTCCTGAAAGGCTGATATATACTTTAGAATGTTTTGGGGTAAGAAAAAAATTTCCAGAATAACTGAAAGCAATTTTTATGGTCTGTGTCCATGAGTTAGCTAATTAGAATAAAGATGTTGGGAAAGAGTGGTAGGTAATTAGTAACTAACAGGGATAAATGATTTTTAATAGACAATGGCAGTGTCTTCAGAATGATAAATATTTTCCTCTTGTATTATAAAAAATAAATAAATCCATTTTACTAAGAGAGACTTCTTATGAACTGTGAGGCCAGTTGGGGGGAGGAATAGATTAATTTAGATAAAACGCTATTAAATTGCCTGCATAGTGTCCTGTCAGATGACTATTGATCCCATCCCATGGGAGAAATTGATTTCTGTGCAGAGAGCTATGTGCTCTCTGCAGTGCCTTGCTCCAGCACTATTGCTCTGGTAATCACACGCTGCTGCCTCTTTTCCTTTCTCTCTCTTTCCGTCTATTTGTGGTGCAAAGATTGATTGAGAGACATGAAGGACTCAAATTGCAATATTTGTTGTTACCTGACCTTTCCAATTATATTCTGTTAATTATGTAAATAGTTCATTTGCAGTTCTGTACATATGAATTTGCTGAAGCAGTCTGCGAGGAAGGCTTCCAGGAGGATGCTTGTACCTTTGTTCTCCTGTGGACCTATTAGAGCTGACTCAGTGAAGGGATTTTGAATGCAGCTGAGAATTCTCCCTGCTTCGGCAAAGCTATCTAGGCTAGTTCTCAACACAAGATCTAAATGGGAAAATAATTCAAATTTTAACACCAGAATTGTGTAAAACCTGAAAAGTGAAAGTATAAGTGATTAAGCATCCTTGCTGTGGTTTTCTTCTTTTAAGCATAATTACCATTTTTCAGCTCTCATTAATGTGAGTCATTTTTTAAGAACACAAAATTACCTCAGGTCAAGTAATGACAACATTAATGTTGAAATCCACTTTTAAATCTCCCCCCTTTGAATAAGAATAAGAAACAAGGTCTTTAATTGCTGTGAAATGATCACATATTGTTTCTTGGATAATACAGCTTCAGTTTGTCTGATGAGTTATGCATGTGCTTGACTTTTTCTAGTATTTCTTGTCATTCTTACATTATTTTAATTCTTATGACTCATTTATCATCATCATCAGTGCTAAGCAGTTGTTTGAATGTCAGCTTGTGGAGATCAAGGCCCTTGCTATTCTCTGGGACCATTTGCACATGGAGAAAATCTTCTGAATTGGAAAAACCCAGGGTACTTCTGGGTTCAAATCATGCCAGTGCTAAGGGCATAGAGGGGAAAAAAGATCTGTTGGTAGATCACAGCTGTATTTTAGTTGTCCCAGGGTGCTGCATTAGACCTAGGAAGGAAAGTGTATGGAAGACTTCTATGAAAAATCTCCTGGAAGATTTTCAAAATCTGACGGGACAAAGTCCTAAGCAAACAAGTCTAAAATTAAGGTAAAACCCTTCTTTAAGAAGTTTAGATTAGAGAACTGCCCTCATTCTCCTCACACCAAAGTCTCTTTGAAGTTAAATCTTTCTATGATTTTATGAATTCAAGCCCTGGTTACATTTAGACATTTGCCCAGGATAGCTCCTTGTTAGGACATCAGCTCTACCTATGAAATGAAGCCTTTGTTTTTCAATTTCCTTTTAATGCTTTGCATAGCACAGCAAGTGAAGATACATTTCTTCTCCTCTTCATTAGTCTCTCCTCCATGCTAGCATTTCACCACTCAACATATAATTCAACTTTTCTTCAACTGGAGGCAGACGTTGATGCCTCGTGTGCATTCCGGAAGGTGCCCAGGCAGCAGGGAGAAGACCATATCTGACAGCATGAGGTGCATGGAAGCAAACACGTTTCCCAGCTGTGGAGAAATGCAGCTGAGATGGGAATGCTCAAGCAGGGTGACAGGGGTCATTGGAGAAGATCACTGACTGCAGGTCCCCAAATCCAGCACCTCTTAAATTCTGGCCTGAAGGTGTGAGATTTTCTCCCTCCATCTTGGAGTGGAGAAAGGGAAGAAGAAAATGTGCTGTGTGCTTTTGTTTGAAATACAGAGGGAGGGAGGTGATAGAGTAGGGAGGATGAGGATCCAGAAACACACAAGGAAGATGCAAGTGTGGGGTAGTTTGTATGTGGGAATTTGCATAGGGAATGCACAATTTTATGTGCATTTGGGGAAATGTCATTGTATGAGCACATATGAAGGAAAGGAGTCAGATGTAAGGAACAGCAAAATGCCCCAACAGTAAGACCAGTATCGGAGAAAATGGGTTCACTCTTCCTTACCTACTCACACCTGTCATAAGTTTGCAGGGGAAGTTTCAGTCTGATTGCTCACAAAGCTCACACCTTGAGGCAATCAAACAGGGACTAGAAATTATTGTGAAAGGGGCCTTAAAAACTCTAGAGGTATACAAAAATCATTCCTGGGGCTGGTTTTTGTTTACTAATGTGTCTCCTTTATTAAGTAGAATTTAATCTGATAGCCTATTAGAAGTACCTCTAGAAGGAACTGCTGGCTGCCCCTTACTGAGTGTTTCTATGCTTCTCTTTCACAATAGGGTGACTTTTGCACTGTAATTACTTTTTGTAGAATAAACAAAGCAAGCTACTTGCAATTCAAGAGCCTAGTGTTGCTAACCCAGGATTTTCCTAAGAGAGCCTCACAGTCCAAGTACCTCAACTTCCAATGGCTTGTGTTTGTCTGTGCTTCAGGGAATATTCAATCAAGGAAAGAACCACCCCTCATCTCTGTCCCCATTAATTTAATGCAAGAATCCATAATTTTAACAGAAACTTTATTAGTACACGTGGAAGGCTTTGCCTTTCATAACAGGGAGCTCATAGAAGGGGAGAAATTGTCAAAGCCAATGGTGAGGGATGAAGTGCTTGCAGTGCTTATTTCTAGACTGATGTTCTTCTTCTATTCAGCGTCTTCCTCCTTTTCCACCCATGGCTAAGGAGAAATGCAGAGAAATTGTGAGGACAATATAAAGCAGAGTTACTATACAAGCATTGGCTACAAACCTTCCCAGGTCAGAAATCAAAGGTCTCTGTTATTATTTGAAAGGCACTTTTTGAAATTAAGAACTTCAATTCTGTCTCTAATGCTCTTCCTAACCCGGTAGGATACTATTAACACAATTAGCATCCTTACTGATGGATTCAGTCTATGAATAATATAGACTAGGCTCTTTCATAATTTGGTTCATTTTATCTGGGTGTGCATTGCATTAACCTGGCAGGGTGATGAGGGAGCTTTCTGTTGTTCTCTGCTTTGAGCTGGTAAATTCAGGCAGATTCCTGTAGTTTTAACCCAATGAATTTCCTTTAAAGGAAAGAAAGCTAAGCTGTTCTGAAAGGCCCCAAGAAGTAGACTCAATTCCTGTCAGTCTGATAACTCCATTCTCATGTTTCACTGTTTTTTCCCACTCTATCTGCTTTGTATGTTCAAGAGTGGTTTAATCCTAAATTTATGATTGAAAAAGAACTATTGAACTACCACTGTGGTGCTGATGAAAGCATAATCTAAAAGTCCATCAGGCTTTTTTTTCTGTCACTATGTTTCAGATTTCTGTCTCTTCTGTCCCCTCATACCTCTGCAAGTCTGTGGCATGGTTATTCCCACCAATTCCCCAGTTTCATCTTCCCACCAAGTTTAAAGAAACAAACAGTAGAAATATTGCTTCAGGTACAAAGCAGCCTGAAATAACTTCTGTTATTTGCATCCCTTCATCTAGTACAGGAAATGAGCTGAAATATTGCTGACTGCTCAGAAGTCATTTGTCGATTCATCTTTAATCGAGAGGACTCTCACTTACAGATGGACTGGACAGTGGAAGTGGTGCCACCTCTGGGAACTCCACCTCCATGAGCTGTGGCCTCCTGGGACATTGTGCTGGAGGCCCGGGATCCACCAGAGATCCCACTGCTGGTGTAACCTGATGAGTGCGTTGTGCCTTTGGCACCTAGAACAGTTACAAAGGATATGTTACTGACAGAAAAAGGATGGAAACTTACAGGACAATTATAAATTACTGTATTTTAAGACAGTGCAAGGGTAGCAAATGTATCAAAAGACAAGGTGATTGCTGATTACTTGACTTGTTCTGTCACTGTACTGCTTTTTAGCTGCCACCATGGGGAAAGGATATTATCAGTGCCATTGTGGAGTTTCCAGAGCAAAAAGAAAATCTATGGCTCCTGCACAGACTGTTTTTGATAAACCTGGATCTCCAAAAAAGTTTCAGCACAATTTTCCTCTGCTGAAATTGCACTTTACTGTGGAGCTGCCTGAGGACTGTGGAACAAACTTCGGTAGAAACTAGGAATTGTTGTACTTTCTGTTCCAGCTGATGAACGTGTTCCTTTCACTTCACTTTCCCTCACATAAACCTGTAATAGATACCTGCAAAATTAAAGTACCACAAGTTGTGGTAGCCAGTGGCAAATGTATATGTATATCTTCGTCTCAGTCTAAATAAGCTCCAAGCAAAACATTCCTTTGCAAACTCTTCTTCTCCTGGGAGAACATTAGTGATGACAAATGTTAGTGATAATGCTTAAAGCATTCCTGGAGGATGCTCAAATATTTTGGTGATGAGCTTGTTATAACTTCTTCTGTAAAGTGACACTGAACAATACTCATGCCCCACTGCAGAATCAGCTGCTCCTTCGAGCATGTTTGTTCTGGGGGGAGGAAGGGTTACAGTCTGAATGAAAAGGTTAAGAAGATGTGTTTGGAGAGATTTCAGTGAGCACCTGCGGAAATGAAATCAGGCCCTTTTAGCTCTCAATCAGGCAAAGAATGTGTGGCAAGCTCTCCTGCTGCAGGGAGCCAAAGCTCACACCTGTCTTGGCAATGTTACAGAGCTAGCATTTTCCACATGGATAAAAGCTCTTTTAGAGTATCTCCTGTCGGCATGGCAAAGGTTTCCTTGAGTCATGCAGACTTCTCTTCACCAAAAATGGTGGTTTTCATAAAAATCCATAGTTAACACAGAGGTTGTAAGAATAAAACTGGGTTTAGTTAAATGCTTTTTTTCCTTTTGTTTCTTATAAAAATTTTCAGCCCACAGAGGGGTAGAAATCTTCAGTGTTTTAGTTTAGAACTGACAGCTTCATGCTCTCTGTAGGGCATCTCCACTGAAGAGTTTGCCACTGGTTGTGAGCGTGCTGTACCACCCTGATCTGTAGCAGAAGGCAGCTTGTGCAGCTGACTAACACTTGACTACAGTGAGCAACTGGCATCTCCTGCATACCAGGATTTCTGCTGCTAAGGCAGCGTGGTGCCTGAGAGCAGCTCTCCTCTCTGCTTTTCACTCTCTCTGTCCCCCTCCTCTCCTGACTTTCTCTCATATTCTGTCCCTTAGCTGCTACTATCCTTTAAGCTCTTTCCTACTGAATATTCAATAAACACAGCAACCTGAACTCACTGATCAAATCATACCAAGCAAAAATTTAAAAAAATGCCTCACAGGAGTGCAGTATGTCTCTGAATGACCCTTATGTCACCTATTCCCTCACTGTCTAGAGGGCCTCACTCTATGAATAATATTGGCAGCAATGCAAATCATATCTTTAAAAAAAAAAATCCAACTTATTTCCTTTCAGTCAAGCTTGACACACTTTTGGCTGATAACCTGGCCAGCTCACCTGTTCAACTACCCATTTTATAGCTGGAGAAGTCATTCAGCTCCATCCTTCAGATTTCTATCTGCTGATTATAGAAGTAGAAGACCAGTGGAAGACCAACATGGCAGAGATGCCCACCTATAATCAGCCTGCTCGTTGGCATACCTTTGACACATGGGACACATGGGTCTGAGACCCCAAAGGCAGAAGGGGTTTGGAAGCCTCTATCCAAAGTCAGAGAGCTAATTACTGAGCTGCTGGGTAAAGCAGGATTTCATGGAGCACTCTGTTCAGTGGAGTCATGCCTGTTCAGAGGATGCCTGCTGAATCAGGTCACACAGACAGGTCTGGCAGGGAGAATATCTTGTGCACAGATCCCATGGGATCTGGGGTTAAACAAGTGCCAAGCTGGTAAGAGTCACCCGGTCAGGGACTGTTCTGTGCCAGCAGCAGAACAGCAAACACCTGCAGGGTCAGCTCATGTGAAAGGCAGCTATGCCTTATTTTAATTTTTAGTACTTAGATAGGGGCTGTCAAGGATGTGTATACATTCCCTTCATGAATTTGTCTCTTGGACTGCAACTAATTTCTCTCCTCTACAGAGTTTGTATAAGGTTTTAGGAGTTCTCCCTGTATGGATGAGTGTGAGAAAAGAGCAAGGGAAATCTGATCATTTATATGAAATGTAGCTACACAGATCATGTTCTTGCATAAGTGCATCATTGCTTGTTGCTACCATGACTCTTCATATTATTGATGATTCCTGGCAGAATGGAGAGATAGCACAAACTTCAAACTCTGTCCAAAACCTCTTGATTACCACATATTTATATATTTGTTCATGCATAGTATGTACATATACAGAAAACACCCTCAGTAACATCCCACTCATAGCACACAGTTAAATAGAGGAATCTTCTTCCTTCAGTGCCATACAGGAATGTAGGAGAGAAGAGATTATTTGGCAAGCTTATTTTCAAGGAGAAACAGCTGTCTGACCCAATGCACTAAACCACAAAACCACACACACAGTCACACACAGAATTGCTCATACCCATTCCCTGGAGAGTAGAAGTGGGGCCGCCAGAAGGCACACCTCCCCCAGAGGCTCTTGCTTCTTGAGACATCAGTGATGAAGCAAGGGATCCTCCTGTGATCCCAGAGGGAGTGAACCCAGCGTTGCGGACGTTCTGGTCAGACATGATGCCTTCTACTGGTGAGAATTCCAGAGAAGCTGCTGGAACTTCCAACTCAGAGGCTGCTCAGCCCATCTTTTTATACCCTCTCCAGCTGACAGTGAAGAAACGAAACTGCTGCCATGGTAAGGGAGAATAGAAACTGAAACTTATCCACAGCCAGGAAACGAAACTGAACTTTGTCAATAGGCTTTTATACTGTTGTTGCCACGATGGAATTTAGGTAAACCAAGTAATTTCCTCTTGTGATACTAAAACAAATTACTAGTGCATGAGTCATTGTTTGGCAACTGATGCAGCTGAGAGCTTTCCTTCTTCACTCTTTTGCACTGCACCCTATTGCACTGAATTGCATCTAGAGAAGGTACTGCCTTGTTTCAAGAATTCATACAATTCTGAGTAAAGACAAAAGACAAAAAGGCAGTGAAGTGGTGGCATGCAGAGACATCAGGTGGGTAGCTTATCACACCCAGAGTTCAGCTGTGGTATACAGCTACCCCTGAAAACACTGGTTTACACAGAGCTGGGAATCAGAACCCAGCTAAAAATGGATGGTTGGAATTAAATTCTATATGAAGGAACAGGGAGGGGACCTTGTGTTGTATGAGCAGATTGACACAGATGCTTTGTTCTTCTTCATGCAAGTCCCTGTAAAGCAGAGCCTCTGTCTTTAATGAACAGGCCTTTGCAAATGGCACACATGCCTTTATCAGCTTTTCTTAGCCAGGAGTTTAAATAAGGCTCATTAAAAATCCATGGACCTCCCTTAGGTAAAGAAGAATATCTGATAAGGTCACACTACCAGAGGAATGGCTCTCAAAGAGGAAATATACAGAATAAAACTATAGTGTTTTTACAATTGTGTGATATCTGTATCTTGTACATGGTGGGTTATAGAACAAAGGATATGAAATCTGTTCCTCTCTTCCTATATGTGCTATTTATCTGAGCAGTGGAATATCTGGCCTGTGTGCCCCTAAGCAGTAGTGATCTTTTAACTCTTTCATTCAACTTTTCTTTAATTCGTATATGTTAGTTTCCTTTAATTCTAATGTCAGTTATTTTTGCTTTCTACTCCGCTTGCATTAGGTCTTCTGTAATTATGATGTATCATTAGCCCTATAATTTCTCAGGTTCCTCATTTATCATTGTGATTACTTAATGTTATAAAATATCTAAAGTTGAGGCTTAAATGCAGGTAAAATTTCACGTAAGACTAGGACAGTGAACGGTACAGGCCTTCTTCAAAGTCACAATAAAACCAAAAATGTCAGTTTCTTTGTACATATTGCTGCAGATCCCTCCTTCAAAAATGGTGAAATCTTTTGGTGCTTTATTAATATAATGTATTTAATATTGCAAACAGCCCATTAGGAAATGATGGTAAAGTCTGGCAAAGCCATGGAAAAGGAAGGCTTTACAATCTCTGTATGAGGTGACATTTTACTCAGTCCTAAAACACAAATCATAATGGGTACACACAAAGTTGTTTAACTAAAAATAATTAAAGCCAGAAATAATAAAAAGTTTTATTGCAAAAAAAGGTGTCTCAAGGCAATTCAGATTTGCAGGACATCAGAAAATAAGCAGGGAAAGAAGAAATTACTAGAAGTCTCATAAAAATAAGATGAAGAAACTCAGTGTAATAAGGAAAGGGAAGACACTGAAGGGATTCAAAGGAATTCTTGGACTTGCCTCTACAAACTTGCCCAATGATTCAGACTCTTGGTTCAATCTGCTTATCATCTCTGGACCTTGATGTACCCTGGTAACGTGTGACATTGACATCACAGCCTCCAATTTAGAAAGACACAGTGTCACTGCTGAAGTGGGATTGGGAACAAGAACACAGTTCTTGAGCCTGCAGCTTCCTGTGGTCCTCTCTCTCCATTAATTCTTCCAGAAAGGTGTGCTTCTCCTTTCACTGCCCAGCTTTGTGTGAGACATTTTCCTAAATGGTTCCCTACCTCTTTTTTTTTTTCCCCCTTTTTTGGTGTGTGTGCTTTGTTTTACTGGCATTTACAGTTAGAAAGGGTAACTCCCAAGATGTTAGGCAAGTATAGTTAAAGTTCAACTGTGTTTTCAGGGCGACTGGCACAGAAGCAGCCAGGCAGTTTCTAAGTCTTTGTGGACTATTTGCCAAAATCCAAGCAGTCATACTTTAAGAGCTAGGTGGATGCAATTCCAGTTAAAGTATGGAAAGAAAAAAACCCCAACCCAATTAATTTTTACCACAGAGCTTGTCATTATAACAGTAAGTTGTACCTGGGAGAATATCTGGGTAAGTTAGCTTCCCCATTCCAGAAACTAAAAGTCATAGAGGAGGTGAGTAGTGTGAGCTGACCCAAAAAGCATCCAGTGGCACTTCTAAGCCTGAGAGACCAGAAAGTCAAAGCCATGAATACCAAGAGCATGACTGCCTTTGTATTCACTGTCACTGCAATTTCAGTAGCCTGAGGTGCTGGAGCACTCAAACAGAGCTAACAGCTTAACTCTCTGAGTTTCAAGTAGAAATGACGCCCATAGGTGTCAAAAATCTAGATTATGTGCTCTTTGAAAGGAATTGGAAAGCCAGAGGCTGGATTGGAAGTAGTCTGAAAATCGGAGTGGTGAGCATTCTTCTCTTCTTAAATTAAAAAGAAAAAAAAAAGAAAAAAAGAAAGAAAAAAAGAAGAAAAAATAGGCTAAGATGAAAACATCAAACAAACCAATGCAATCAGATGTGCAGGCAACTATTCTATATTTTGCTTGGAAGGATCTTAATCTCTTCTGTTTGTGAATATAAACTGTTGTGTCTCTTTGGTACGTGTCTCTTTTTTCGTTGCAGTCTCCACTAGTGTGACACTTAGAAATTTACCTCACAGTGAAGCTGGGCAGCTGATCAGAGACATTAATCTCTGCTTTTGGTAGTCACCTTTTTTATTTCAATAACATGTTCATTGAAGTCACTTTTTCATAAACATTTTCCCATAAATCTCTGTTTCAAAAGAGATTATTCAAACAGCTTTTAAACAATTAATCTTTTGAAGGGTCTAATTGAAGGAAATAAACCTGTAGAGAATCTGACTGAACCAAAGATCTTCAGCATCCAAGATTATCTATCTGTCACCCTCTGACCTATTTCCTTTACACTACTTTTTAATTTTTGTAGCAATTATAGTGTATATGGATAATACCTATTAGCATATTTATGGTCATTGCTTCATATTTATTGTCTGCACAACTCATTAATCTTCATCTAGTGTGTGAGGCTGACAGCTCAATCTATTTTGCAATCTCTGGGCAGCAGCCATATCCAAAAAGCTTTTGTTTCCCTGTAAATAAACTGTGTTCAGGACCACAGGACAATGGTACATCATGCAGTGATTGACACAAGCCATGGCTGCTAATCAAAAGTAGATTTTATTACCAGCTGAGTCAAGTGCATTCTGGGGCCATTGTTCTAGCACTGTCAGGGCAAGAGCATACGTAGTCAGTCACCTTCTCAAGATGGGTTGATTGTTCTCCAAGATTAGACAGAGTTGCCTTATTATCCATCCCAGACAACAAGGCATCTCACCCAAACAGACGCCTCTACAGAAACTGCCTGTACATTGAATTGATTTGAATTGCTAATGCATAATCTGTCCAGCACAGATGTGCAATGAATATTTGGATGTTGTTTTGCATGTCAGTTGAGAAGACTGAATGATGAGGTGATGATCGTTCAGTGATGGGTACTGGACATTTGCCAACAATTGAGTTTGAGCACTTTCCCTGACAGTAATCAGATCAGCTTCCAAAACGTCTTTTCTTCAATTCACTGACAATTTATGTTAGAAGATAATGCAACTCTTTCACAGTTAACACAGTTGGCAGCAATTTGCATTTTTTTCATATAATTAAATTTTTCATTTCACCCAAGAAACACATGCAAGCCGCCTATAACTGATACAGATATTCCAAGACACTTACAAAGTATCTCCACCAGAATAAGAGGCCACCTAGACAGGCCAAAAATGGCAAAACCCTTCACAATACTGGTAGCAGTAGTTTTATTAATTATAAGGCCACATTTGCTGTGAAAAAATAGCAACCTTGCTATCAAGCCTTATTAGGTAAGGTCTCCCAAAAAACCAGTTAATGAAATCACATTTAACATATATCCATTGTTGTGCTTAGGGTAGGTCAGCAAACACAATTATCTGATTTAAAAATATTCAGTGCCTGTGAGGATTTACATAGTGTAAAATGAGAACAGAAAAGAACCCCACAAAACTGATATTATGATATCAAGGGACCGATACGAGCTCACACAGGGACATGACATGATTCATGTGAATGTGAAAGGGGTCTTCATGTAGTCATGATCAGAGAATCATACAGAAATTTAGGTTGGAAGCTAAAAAGGTATTGTTAGCTTACAAAATCAGAGGCTTGTAGGGACACTTGTCTGATATCCCAGAAATTTTACCTTCTAACTTTATTTAGGTATGTGTCTAGTGAATCTCTAATCATATAACCAATCACTTCTTCTTGGGAATAAATGCTAATGCTTCTCGAGAACTTCTAGAGCTCTTTTTAGAATATATATTAATTATTACATGGTCTTTATCTGTCTTTCAATGGTAGAGATGAGTACTCATGAGTGTGTAACATAAGGAAGAATCACTTCCTTTAACTTAGCAGTCTTCTACTAGCCAAATTTACTATAGCTAGGAAGAGACTGGGAAGCGATTGACCCAGAAGTTTTATAGCCAAGGTCAAAAAGAAGTTTACAGGTAAGTTATATAATATTTTCATGTCATCCTTTTTCAGGATTAGGCCCTGTGTGTCTCAATTGGATTTTTATTATCATTTTCATCTGCCAAATGCAAGATATCATCATCCCTGCTTTACAGATGAAACAAATCACAAAGTTGCAATGTGGATTTTTAGGGGAAGAAAATTCTAGTTTTGGAAGTTTTAATTTTCTGTGCTATTAAAAAGAGAACTAAACACATTTAATATCTACGTATGCACTGCATACTCATATTAGCTGAAATTCTACGGAATTTCCAGCTAGAAATCCAGAAAAAAACATTTGAATAGGCAGCCTGAGAAGACTAAGTTTAGGCCTTAAATGGAGTTAGGTGGCAAAAATGTTATTAATAATGTCCACTTTGCACATCCCAATTCCAGCCTGTGCTCCTCAGAGCTCCCTCTGATTGGATCATACCCCACAGTGGCACCTCTGCTTTTGACCTTAATATTATGTTGGAGAGCACAGTCAGTCTTGACTTTGTAGTTTATGCCAGGACTCTACTCCGTAGCCCAAATACATGAAATGAGACCCTGCTCAAAGCAGACTCTGGGAAAGAGGGAGTAGTCCTGCCTTGAATGCTCAAGCTCAGAGGATTCACCCAGATCCGGACTCAGCCCTTCAAGAGCAGCACTGTAGGAACCAGGAGCAGAAGTATCACACAAACATGGAGTTATGTCCCACTTGTTCTCTGCCTCCAAGGAAGCCTTCATATTGCATTGGGCTTCTCACTGATCCTTTAATTTCCTATCCTGACCTGTCACATGCCTTTGACAGACTGAAATGGATGCTTAGGCATCATTCTCAAGGCTCTAAGGACAGTGGCACTTGGAAGATGTCATGCAATAGCCAGCGCTAATGTTCTGAGCAGAATAATATTTTTATTCTAAAACCATTTAACATACGCCATTATTCCTGCACGGCAGATCCTTTCCCTATGTTTAAATGTTTTACTTTACAAAACTTGGAAAGTTATTCAGCTAACAAATAAATGTCAGCAGCAGGGTCTTTGAATTTTTGAGCCTGAAAATGGAGATAAAGATGAAATGTTCCTTTATATATATTATACTATAAAACAAAATGCATACATAAGTGACAAAACTGTGTCATCTGCCAAGTTAGAGTTCCATTTGACCTTGAGGTTGCAGTCTTCCCATGCACAGTTATACCAGCAAAACCTCAGGAATACAGACTACTCTAGTCTCTGGGAAGGAAAAGAGTCTCAATCAGTTCATACAGACTTCAAGACGTATAGATTTGAGGGAAAATTTAAAGTCTTTCTGAAATCTAGGAAGCAGGTTCATGAAGATAATAGACCAAGTATACAAGCCATTAATAAGTTACATCCCTCTCTTAAAGGAATATAAGACGATATGTTTTTCTGGAAGAAATTTGTTGAAAACAAAAATAAAATGTGAAGCAATAGAATTCATGGTCAAAGTCCTATTATTAACAATACTGAATTCTCACTGCTATTCAAATATAATAACAATTGGTGCCTTAATAAAACCATTTCAAAACACACAATCTGCAAACATTAAGTCTGTGTAAGTATGGGCACCTTTTCTAGTTCACAGATCCCACATGGATAAGCAGAGTGGAGCACTTCAGAACCGCTCAGGTCCCTCAGGGAACCTGCTTCCTCAGCCAGGGAACCTGATCCAGCAGATCCCAGCGCAGGCCTGGTGGGTTCAGTCCACATAGAAGCTTCTGGCAGAGGAAGGAGGAGGAAAAGAGTCTGTGGTGCCTACCATCTCTAGTCCAAGCCAGAGGACATTGATTCCACAATGGTATTGGCTTATGTGACTTGCCAGATCTTTTCCTGATGTCCTAGACTGCAGCCTCTGCATCTGGGGAGTGCACTCCAGCCATGTGAGTCTGTGGTCAGCATTGCAGGGTCCCAGGAACAGAAACAAAGTACTGTTCTCAGAAATGAAAGGGCAATTCTTGTCAGAACACAGAAGCTCAGCACAGAGAACTTAAAATAGATGGACTTCTCCTTGCCTGTAAGTTGAAGGGAATATTATTTTCCTGTTTCCAGGAGATGTCTGAGCCCATATGTATTATGCTACTCAGGCATTATGTTAATAAGCATAGTATAAGCATTTAATAAAGACAAAGAGGTTTCAAACACTAACACAGGTGAGTACCTATGTAAGCACAAGTGCTGGAAATGCTTTTACAGTTCTTTGAAAAGGAATTATTGACAAAGTGGTCAATCTATTACATAGGCTAGGCCTCTGAAGACCAAATGTCATGATTTACTTCTCAGTTCCAGCTGCAAGATGCATGGACAGGTTCTAGACCATGCTAAAAATGACTGAGAGGCTTCCTTGGAAGAGCAATAAGTGGCTGCTTCTTTTGATTCTTCTAGGCCTTAACAGCCTGTTTCATTAAGAGAAGCCTCTTATTTTCTGTTTATCGGAAAGTTTTTGCATCTGGAGGATGTTTGGATTTGGCATCAATCTTCTGGTTTGAGAATGGAGGCTACAAATAAATGTAATACAGCATCTGAAATATTGTAAAGGGTAAAGCAGCGTGAGTAAGGATGAAGTACAGTAGGAAAAGCACACAGTGAAAGCCCTCTCTGGAAAGATCACAGAGCACATCCTCTTGGCAGCCACACCTAGGTATATGTGAAGTAGAAGACAGCAATCAGCGCTACGCAACATGGATTTGCCAAGGGCAAATGTTGTCTGTGGCCAACCTGACTGCTCCCTGCATCAAAGTGCCTGGTATCCCAAGTGCCACAGAAGCTTTTGTAAGAGAAAGAAAATGAAATCTGTCAAAAACCACCCAGCTGTTTTTAAAAAAGCTTGCAACTGTAAACAAAAGAAAAAAATTCCTAATCTCCACAGTATTTAGGGAAACATGTCTGTCCATGGATAAATGCCTTGAAGCAATAGTGCCTTCAGCAATTAGGTAGCTTTCCTCATAACAGAGAAGCCTGAAATCTTCTGAACATCACCCATTCATGACAGCATGATGCAAGCCTTATGGAAAGGTTCATCAAACAGATCTAAATCCTTGTGGCTAGTTCTTAAATGGGAAAGAAAGTGCTTCCCTATTTATAATGCTAAAGCTTCTGGGCAAGACACAGTGAAAGACTTAAATTAAATGTCAAATCATGAGGTACTAACAATAAATAATGAAGGGATTTCTGTTGCTTGTGGTGGCTGCAGATAAGACACTGGATAAACTTTTTACTGCAGGTAAGTTGAACAGTCCTAGATGGATTGTTCTCTCCTAGATGGATTGTCTATGTTTTTCTTACTTGAATGAGTGAGCAGACTGGTGTGAGCCTGTGCTGCCCACATCTCAGGGCTTTTACAGTCCCAGGCCTCGTCTGTCCTGTAAATTAGCTGAAAGTGTGCCAAAATTTCAAGAGCAATTCTCTCTCGCCTTTTCTCCTTACACAATATAGATCCACCTGGTGCACTCACTGCCCCTACTTGTCTGCACTGCGTGATGATGAGAGGGGCTACAAGGAAGACACTCTGTACTGTGGCTCATCTCTATCATTCAGCTAGACATTATTCTGGAAAAAAACAGGCCACAGGACCTGATTAGTTGAAATAGGTCACAGTATCCTCCAGTGCAGTACGTGACTGTGAGGGGGGAAAAGCTGGAAATTTCTCCCTGTTTGCACTTTGACACCATGATCTAGTTACACCCACATCTGTCTCTTACCACTGTCTTTTCTCTGTGCCAAGGTTCATGCTTGTTGGTTTGTTCTATTAAGACACTGATGTGCCATTAGAACGTTGAGGTTGTTCCTTGGGCTCCAGAATCTGCACCAGAAACCCCAGTCCTGATGACAGAGCATAGAGTAACTCTTTATTCCCCACAGCAGAATGATATTTAGGAAGGTGTCTCTATGGAAAAGCCATGAAAGTTCAGGTTAAATATCAGGAGCTATTCTAAGTAACCGAGAAAATTGGACGTGCTTACAGAGTGCCAATGAAGCTGCTGAGAGTAGTTAGTGCCATTGGAAAAAGCAGAATAAATGTATAGCATTTGCTGGCTCTTCTTTGGTACAGAGGAATAGGACTTGAAATCTTATTTGTTCCACAAGATTTTGACACTTGTCAGATCCTGCCATGGTTATGTCACAACTCATGTGAAAGTGAGTTTCATCAGCTTAAATGAGATGTCGTCTGAAAGTCTAGGGATAACTTTCTGGCTGTAGGCCCACCCCCATCCATTTCTCCTGCTCTTTTCCTCTGTAGGGGTTGAAATGTTCTTTGCAATTAGCAAAGGAAGTCTGCTACAGAAGGAATTCAAACAATATTTCAAAGTTAAAAAAACCCTGGTTTTATCTTTCTTGTCCCTGTCCACCAAGACCAGCACCAAGCACAATAAAATGACCAATTTGAGTATTTTGGTAGGGTGAGAGTTTGAAATGTGAACTTAGTTACCTTGCTCACCTTGTAAAGGCCTGGAGTGAGCATGGTGTGGCCTGTCATTTCGCAGGAACATTGGGAATCAATTGCTTGGCTTTTTATGCATCAATGTTTAACAGCACATTTCTAAGGTGAATTTTGAGCCCAGAATCACTGTGGTGGAGCAAAGATGTAGAGTCCTACAGAAAGGAAACCTACTGTTGGAATCAATCAGACTTAGATTCTGCCTTAGTTTTGTCCATTTAATGCTCTTAAGGATTTTTTTTTAACTTGCCGAAACTACAGCCTTTGTTATTTGTTTTAATCAACTTTCTATTGCCATTGTAAATAACCTTGATCTTTGCCTGAGTGAGAGAATCTTATATAAAAGGGTTCTTAAAGGAGAACAGTGAAAACTAGAATCCTGCAGGCAAGAAAGGGAAGATTTGAATTAAGTTGTAAGAGGAGTTGATCTTCCTGCCTGTTTATCATCTGCTTATTATCCAGAGGAGTTTCCATGCAATCAGCTGTAATATTGTAGTGACTGGGTACTGATATGTGAGCAACAGGGACCTTTTTTTTCCAAATTCATACCGTGGTCACTGGAAGAGGCCTCACAGAACAGAGTGTATTGCAGGTTTCATCTTTCTTTCACTCTTCTGTAGGGCTTTCACATGCTCATAAGAGAATAGCATCTCAATGCCATGTACAATTACATGAAGCATTAATCACAACAGGCAGCAAATTCTGCTCCTTTCTTCTTGCACATGCTAACTACGAGGGCCATTCTAGGATGAAACAGAGATGAGAACAGACTCCTGAGTATTTTGTAATAGAAAGGTGTCTCTTGTATCACAATTAACAGTGCAGAGATGAAGGACAGAGGTGAAGAGATTGAGGAAACGAAACCTGATAAAAGCAAACAGTATCGAACAAGGGGACAGAGAGTGCAAGAGACAGCAAACACAAGGTATCAATGCAAATATAACCTTTATGGACTTGAGGTGTGGCTGCATTCAGCACAGTAACAGCTTGTGTTTGGAGAATTTCTTCCTCTCTTCTGAACAACTCTTCTGCAAGTCCAAAGCAGTTACAAAGTTGTTAGCACATAAAAAAGATTTCATGGTTGGCAAGACAAACTGGTGATATATCAGGTTCTAGATGAAGATATGAAGGGTATTACTGTATCAGCTGAGTTAATAAAAAGATCTATTATGTATTTTCTTAAATCAGAATATATTTATCTATTTGGAATTTAGGTTGAAGGAGGATGTGCCTTCCTACAGTTCATTAAAATAAATCATGTGTACACACATGTATATAGATTCTGATTCACGTTACTGTGGAGAAAATTAAATATAATTTCTCGCATATCTCAGTGGTATTCCTCCAAGTTAGTTCTCTAAGAAATGTGTGGTTTGGACCTATTTTATGTCTGATTGAGAAAAATACCTTCCAGGAGACTGTTTCAAGGAGGAAGCCACTTTCTCTGGAGAAAAGCATATTTCTTGCTGAAAATCCTGCCTTTGTTATGATTGCCAGTAAAAATCCTGGTTTCTAATGGGGTCTTGATTTTAAGAAGATCCTGGCACAGAATTTTTTATTTTAGGCAAATCCTTCTAATCCTTTTGTTAGCCATCTCTTTTAATATTTTTGTGACTGCTTTGTGCTCTAGTGGATCTGCTTCTTCAAAATGGATCGTTGAAATTTCCTGCTCTTTTGTGTACAGTGGTCTCAGGATTCAGTTTCTCTCAACCTGCTATTAGGATTGGCAGAACAATGAATCATTTAATGGAAACTGCAAAGAGCAGATGAAACTGTGTCCTTTGCCCAACCAGAGATTTTTGCTTTAAGTTACTTTTGGGGAAAATATTTGTGCTTGGAACCAAACGAAAATTAGGGAGCCTTCTAAAAGTGTAGGTATCAGGTTCTTTGCACTCTAAAGAAAGGAACGTTTATGCTTATTCATTCCTATCAGATTGAAACATGCTTTCTAATACTTCTGGACTTATGTGTATTAATTTTTAAAAATTCCACCTGTATTATTCCTTGTCTTTATTTTAGATGACCACAGCTGCTAGTTTTTTCATATTATATTGTGAAGAACTTTTTCATCTGTATGAATCAGAGTGTATTTTTCCTTATTTTAAACAGATATGTAATCAAAATGTCTTTCCCTTTTGAAATACAGAAAGTTTGCTAGATCTGCAGGGTTAAACTACTTACTCACTTACTCTGCCCTTACTCACTGCAGAGAATATTCCGAATTTAATTCTAATTGACACTGACTTCAGCCTCTAGAAATGCCTCACTAACAACTCCATAACCCCCAAGTTCTACAAACTGAGTTCCCTTTAAGAATATATAGGCAGCAGGCAACCTTACTGTGAGCATTTTTATCCCCATGGAGGGCAGCCTAGACTGGACCTCTCTCAGTCGAAAGGTCAGCTCTCCACAGTGGGTTCATGTATACACAAAATACTTTGAGACTTGAGCATCCAAGATTATTGATGAAGTGTAACAAGAATGCAAGATGGGGAATTTTACCCTCTTACCTATCATGAACTCACATATAGCTTTTATGATTAAAAATTCATAGATGAAGATTTTATTCACAGTAAATCACAAATTTGTATCTTAAGTTAAAAGTGCCAATTTCTTGGCTTGAATTCCCACTAAAGTGTTAGAAGAATACAGAAAATTATATGCTGCTGGAATAGGTGACAAAGCATCCTCTCCTTTAAGTATTGTTAAATCAGACACTGGTACTGGATGAATGGAATATCCCCTCTCGGCAGAAGTCTCTTAGTATATTGCTTTTTATGTCAATTCATACATTTTTCCTCGGACAGGAACTGTTTCAGGAAGAGAGTTGTTTATTTTCATGCCTTTCAAGCACTCTATGTGCTCTTTAGGTAGTCTCTTGATTAATTTTTCCATGGTTTGGGATGCTGCCAAAGAAGAGAAGAGGTCCAAATATGGATCAAGAATCAGATTAGATTTATATTCTGTTTTCAGCAGGATCTGCCCAAAAGCAAATGCTTATGACTAGTATTATTTGTGTGCTAACATAGTTTCCAGCTCCTAATCACAATTATTGATGGACTTTCTAAGCAACTACTGTATTTGGACCATCACTTATGTTGTTTGCATGTTATAATCCACACTGAGTTCTGCTGGTGTGTATGTATCGTTTTTTATTAAACCAATAAAACCAACACCTAGACAGCCAGTGCATTCACCCAGTTGACACAGTCATTTACCTGGAGCAAAGGTTACTTTCTGGTTTCGTTTCTTCTAAGTTCAGAGCCGGGTAACAGCTGTGATCTGTAATTCACACATCTCCAGGTCTGCCCTGCTCACCTTGCCTGGTCACTGTGGGATGCCCACTTCATGGCATGCACACGGCTCCTAGCTCCCTGTTCCTTAGTGACCAAACTCCTGGCTCCCTGTCCCTTAGTCCTTCCTGCTCCCTTGGCACTCCATGTTGACTGAATCCAGACATGTATGAGAGGAAAGAGAGAGGTTTGATGGGAAAGTTAGATACCTGAGAATGGAGGTTGCCCTGGATTTCTCCCTGACCTATTTGAATGATGTTTCCTTTGTCAGCACCAACATAGTTTCATCTCCCCAGCCACTGCTGAGCCCCCATTTCATTCAGTAGCTCCATATTCTGCACTGCTCCTGTAGGAACCCTGCTTGGATCTCTCTCACCTTGGTGGGGCATCAAATGCCCTACCAGACTCCAGTGAATAGGTCCCACCAAGATGTCCTTTGTCATGTTAGATTTCTTTACTTTCAGTTTGTTAAGAAAAGAGGGATTAAAAGGGGGATGAAGGAGGTAAATGCTCTGTCTCCTGCCAGGTGCTAGAAGAGGCGTGCCAATGCAAGACAGATTCCAGCTAGGTTTTATGCTTCCACAGCTCTCTGTCCTCTTGTCCTGTGTTCCTAGAGGAGGTGATGGTCAGGATCTCTTCCTGCAGTCAATTGTTACGAGGTTTGTACTACACACAGCACCTTGTTCAGATGTAGGTTTGTCAACGGGGCTCATCCTAGGCCGGGACGAAGATTTAAAAGAATAAATCAGACAAGATATTTCTTTCACAAAGCTTGCTATACAGTGCAGGAGTTCTGTGCATAATTGTGAAGGGAAAAGTTAATTAAGTCAAAATACTTGTGTGCACCTGTAAAGTAGGTTGATTGATGACCAATTTCCCAAAGACTGATTATCTTAGAAATGGGTTTTTAAACTTAGTAACTTTTGCTCCCTTTCTCCACGTAAAACCACTCCAAATGATTTCTATTTTCATTTTGTCAGTCATTATACTTTTTCTCTCTTTCAGTGCACAAAAATTGAAGTCATAAAGATACTATAATGTTAATAGATCTGTCTCAGAGTTCATGAGGTGAAACTTGTTGATCTTCTCATATGACCAACAGTGCAAAAATCTGGAACCAACTCAATTAATCTTGGGCACAGAATAACAGGGCACTAAAGAACTGCACATCCATAAATCAATAGAGACTAACTTCTAATTTATATCTTTTTGGGTCACACATTCTACTTTCACCATAAAAGCAGATAAGGATAACTATAATTAAAATGCCTTTCCTTCTCTACCGTTTGTGTTAACATTCATGCTGTTGAATATACCCCTTCCTTAATACTATATTTTTTCAGTATTCTACAGTTATTGTTTCATTAAAAATACCCCTGTGATACTAACTGTATAATAAATTACAATTCAAAATAAAATATCAGCCATTTCATCCATGAGAGAGAATAAAGCCATAATAAAAAATAATAAAGTTTACCAATATGGTAATGTAGCATGAGGTTTTTATAGACTCCATGCAAATGTTAAAATCTATAAATTTTTTATATTGTGTAAAATTGTAAAAAATAGCAATGAAGGGGGAGGGGAAAGGAAAGAAACAGCAGTGTCAGGTTGGCTTAATCACGAAATTTTCAGATTTTATTTTAGATTTTAAAAAAGAGTGTATAAAAATACGTATGTTAAATTATTTGTTTGCGGCCTATCTTATTGACTAGATTAAAGGTAAATTGAAGAAGGAAAACTGTCTTTGCAGTTTCCAACCCACAGTATTGGTAAGTGAAGAAACTCTAAAGCCTGATCACCTCTCTCCTTGCCTCTCTTTGCTTACACCTAAAGTCCTGCACATACTCTGCCTCTACCTTTCCAATTAGGCTTTAAACAACTTCTTTATTTGTCTTCTTTTTATTCATTTGCAGTGGAGGAGAGGAGAGGAGAGGAGAGG
>VZDJ01007755.1:29504566-29583956 GCA_008694505.1 Cyanoderma ruficeps
GGAGAGGAGAGGAGAGGAGAGGAGAGATCCTCCTTGCTGCCCTTTTCTTTTTGTTGCGTCATCCTTCACACCACACTAGTGGGATATGAACTTAAAACTTCCCTTTTCTTTTAGACTAATGATAACTATTTAATAATACTAGTCCAATATTTAATATTTTTTCTGACAGCAGATTGCACAAGGCATATGCAATTTGATTTAAAGAAAACTCTCATAAATTTTTTAAAAAAAATTAAATAAAGGAGAAGAGAGGAAAAGGTATGGACTTCTAGAACAGGTTCAAAACAGGGACAAAAAGTTCCTGTTTAAAAACCTGCCTTTTTGGAAACCAAACACTAGTCAGCCTCGTTTTCTCTTATTATGTTGGTCTAGAGACAGCACAAAAAAATGTACTTGATATACCCCAGAACATGCTGACTTGTAAAATATGGGGGTACTCAGTGTCCTCTCATCAAGGAGCTGCTTCCATTTAATTGACAAGGAAGCTTGTCACTGACAAAAGCACGCTGGATTCTACATCCATAATCTAGATTCTTGTTGAATTTCCAAAACGGAGGAGAGGAAGTAAAGAGGAAACAAAGCTACACCATGATAAAATAAGGAACTAAGTGTCTGCACTTCTGAAATGAGAAGTCTATTTATTCTGTAAATCTAAAACTTTGTTTTCATGTGTGGGTCTTTAAAATAGCAGTAGACAAAGACCAGGGTGGATGGAGCTTTGAGCAACCAGCTTTGGTTTGGTGGTGGGTGACTCTGCCCATGGCAGTGGTTGGAACAAGATGATCCTTAATATCTCTTCAAACCCTAACCATTCTATGATTCCATGACAACATGAGACTAGATGAAGAAATGCTCAAGAGAACAGAATAATACCCTCACAGGAGCACAGAATAATCTGAGTTGGAAGGGATCCAGAAGGATCATTGAGTCTGACTCTTAAGTGAATGGCCCATGCAGGGATCAAAACCATGGCTTTGGCATTATTAGCACCCTGCTTTAATCAACTGAGCCAACCTCAGGAGTCACAAGAACATAAAAACACAAGTCACAGCATAATATGAAAACATTTAAGAACAATCACAGATTTAATTTCTTGATCTGACACTCTGCCTCCACTGCCACTCCCCGTTTTTTTGTAAAAAAAAGGTATGGGGCTTTCTGACCCTTCTCAGGACCCTGCCATTTTAAGGTGGCTTCAACCTATCTGGGATCAACATGCCAGTAGTCAGGGTCCACAGGGTATCCCAGAACTCCACCCTGTGCTGTTGAAAGGAGCTGATTTCTGGGGTTTGGCATGGAGTCACCACTGCTGCAAGTGACTCAGGACTCCGCTGGCATAGCCTGTGTGCCTTTTGAGTGCCGGAGAACATGAAGCTGCTGAGAATACCGCTACACAGCTACCAAGCACATTATGTGCAGAACCATGGAAGGTGGTGAGAGCACAGGAGAGACCAAACAGTACCACAAGATCCTCATAGTGTCTGTACCTGGTTCAGAAAGCACTTTTCTGCTCATTCCCTTCTAGCATGCAGGAAGTGCAGAGTTTCTTAGAAGTGCAGAGTTTCTTAGAGTTTTCCAGCTTCTTTTGATAATTCAAAACAGGCTTTTCCTGTGTCATGGTTCTAGTGGTACCTACTTGGAAGGGACCTCACTTCCCATGGGCATGAGAACCACACAAAGCTCCTGAGGAATAGAAAGAGTCAATCACCACAAGCTGCCTTATTGTCCTGCCGAAGTCTTGGCCGGCATTTCGTTAAGGAAGCAGATGTCTCTGGGCCATAGGGGCTATACTGTCCCCCAATCAAATCCAGAGCAGGAGCCATCTCCCCATGCCTTTTTCTTTAGACAGATCACTCTCACAAATAGCAATTTTACGTCTGAGACAAACAGGACCAGGCAATCCAAGCTGCCTCTGAGGAGTGGTAGCGCACTCTTGAGGCAACAGAAGAACCAACAGTGGTGCTGTCCTACCACCAGAGTACAACTGATAGACCGGCCCAAACTCTGGGGTGGGCCAGTCCTAACCATCTCATTTTGAGGGTGACAGACAGACATAGGCTTTAAAGGGGCATGCTTTTCACACCCAGTTTCCAGAGTCAACTGATTTGTGTATTTATTGGCCAGTTACTTCCCCTGATGGAGCTCCAGCACTCCACTGCTTGCCCCTGCAGTTGTGGTCCCTCCAAAAACTGTTTAAATGAACTAAAGTCATCTGGTTTTGGACCTGATGGCCATTGTCTTCCACACAGTCACAACCCATATTGTTTTGGGATATTACTACTGCTGATCACCTAATGTCCCTTGAGATATATGGTACCTGCATAGGCTGTAAAGACCAACCATATCTAACTAATAAATTCTAACATAATTGCGCAGTCCCCACTGAATGTTCTGGAAGACCATAAAACCACAGAAAGGTTTGGGTTTGAAGGGACCTCGAAAGACCATATCACCCAACCTTCCTTCAATGGGCAGGGATAACTCTTACCAGACCAGGTTTCTCAGGATGGAAAGCGAGAGATCTTGAAGCAGCCTGCAGTGCTCTGCCACACTTCTACACATTGACCACAGCTTCCTGCAGGAATCTGAGCCAAATCTACACCTGGTGGGGAGCCTGAAGGCCAGGCTCCATGCAGTCAGCCTCAGGCTTGAGGTGGTCCAACCTACCTGCCATGAAGCAGCAGGACTGGGGCTGCTCTGCAAGGGATGACAGCAAAAAGTCAAGGGACATCACATCACAGGACAGTGACCTCACCGACTGGGGCACAGTACCCCAGCAGGGCAGCCTGGTGACAGTAGCAGCTGTTGACAGTCACAGCTATCACCAGGTAAATGTGAGATGGCAGGTCAGGTCCAAGTGGAATCCATGAAATTCAGTGAACAGAAGCTGCAGGATATAGGACTAGGCACATGTCTGCCAGCAACACAGCTCAGGGAAGGGCTGGAGGCCAAGGCTGGAGCAGAAACGGAGCTACCCCTGCAGCTATGCTGGCAGGCAGGCATCGGTGTGTCTCTTCAGGCTCCAGGTTAACTCCAGGGCAACTGAGAGGAGAATAAAACAACAACTAAGCAAGCACAGGAATTGGCCCCAACTACCTTGTACCTTCTAAATGGAACTTAAAACCGAGGCCAAACATGCCTTGAGGGTGTTTATCTGACCACAGACAGTCTTCACTGTCTCTTCTGCTTCTTCAGTCTTCCACTGCCACACCCATGATGAAAAAGTTGCACAAAGATTTAGGAAAACTTTCATGTGTGGGAAAGGAGCAGAAATCCAGGAACAGGCTACAAAGAGTATAGATTCAGGCTTGCCAGTTTTTCCGATTGAATAGAAATGTAGGAAACAGGGCATGTGAGCCAATCTGCTCTCACTCCGTAATGAGTAAAAATTACAGTATTCCAACTTCTCGATTAACAACAAGGACAAACTTTGTTTGTGGATTTTTGTTTGTTTTACTTCAAATAAAGGCCTTATAAGTATACTGAGACCTGGGTTTTGGTCCTAAGGCATAAAAAGAATGGTCTCTCTGTTGTGAAGTACCAATGTGGAAATACCTGAAACTATCTTAAAGAGAAACTGCAGAATTCAGACTACAAATTATATTTCATACCACACTACAAATTGTATTTTATAGGTAACACTCGATTTCACTGGATCTATTTTCTATTTAAAATTCAATTGTATGGATTATGTGTGTTATAACCAAACAGAACCATCAACTAACAAAGATGCATTAAAAGAGAGGTAGATAAACAAAAAATATATATTCCTTTCCCCAGACCAGCTTGGAAAAGAAATCACAGTACTGTTACACATGCACTCACTGCATTAGGAAAACACAAAGTTACCACTAAATTAGGCAAATAAAATGTCTTTATTGCCTGGTCCCAATTAAGACCTTTTTTAAAAGTGTGCTGTCACTTAGAATGAAACGTTAAATATAGAGAAAATCATTTAGGTGTCTACAAACCAGAATTTCCCAAAGCAAAATTACGTCTTCAAGCGTTGCAGGTAACAAACATAGATTTCAGCACTAACCTGTTTGCCTGAGGTAGTTTGATATCGTTCCTTGATGTTATTCTAGTCTCACTTCCTCCTGCTCCCACACCTGTATGCTTTTCTGACACCCAGTGTGACTACACAAAGCAATTGGACAAGCACAGTGAAAGGTCAATCCTTTAAAAACTGTACCATTCATATTCCTAACGCTGCTGGGTTTTTGAAACATGCAGTTGGTTGGACTGTGCAATTCTGTCCATACTTCAGCTGAGACAGCCCTTTTACTGACAAGGTACTGATGACCATTTTAAATACATAAAAATAAGGCTGTGTGTGTCTTATCTGGACAAATCCAAATTTTGTAAATTTTATCAGCCATTCCATCCAGTATTAAATAAAACATGCAGCAATTTTCCTAGTATGTTGCTGCCATTTAACTTTGCATTTTTGCACAGTACACAAAAGAACTCCTGCAATGGCAGATCAGTTTACCACATGAAAATTTTAACCTTCTAATGACACAGCGGGACATGTTTTGCTCCTTCTATGTGTCAAGTGACACAAGGCAGCACAAGAAGCAAAACATGGACATTCAGATATCCCTAGTCCTCCATCAGTCACAATGAATACTGGTCCCCTACACTAATGAGAGACACAATGTTGTAAAATATAACATAGGAAAATAATTTTATTCTGTTAATCTGCGTATGTATTGGTACAGTTGTTCTGAGAAAGCTTCCGAAGAAAATTTTTCCATTACTCTCACTCTCCCAGCTGCTCCCATTGTGTCCTTTAAGAGAGGATCTCTCACAATTTTTTCCATGGCATCAGCGAATTGGGTTGGCAGAGGATCACACAAAAATCCTGTAACATTATGTGAGATTGATTCTAAAGGACCACCTGAATTAACTGCTATAACTGGACATCTCATATACATTGCCTCCAAAGGGACAATGCCAAAATGCTCATTGCTTGGTGTGTAAAGCACACATACAGAGTTACGCAAAAGAGAGATTTTCTGTTCATCTGAGAACGATCTCAGGAAAGTCACATGGTCATTAACACCAAGTCTGGCTGCGAGTCTCCTCAGCTCTTCATAGTGCTCCGTGTTTTCCAGAACTCGCTTATCATAACCACCTGCCATAACCAGGTGAACTTCATCCCACTCATGAGAATCAAGTCTCCCTTGAAGCTCATGCAAAGCTTCAAGAGCCAACGCCAGATTCTTTTTTCTCTCATACCTATTAATGGAAAGAAACAAGAACTTTTTCTTTTTCGGTATCAGATCAGCTATGTCTGCAGGAACAATTTCTTCAAAGCTACTGATGTTGAGTGATGGGTAGAGGACATCTGGGTTTATGTGAGACAGGGACTTAAACGTGTCCTTGAAGACGCTGGCAGTGAACTTGCTGTTCACAACGATACAGTCTGCCATGCCAGTCGTGTACTCCTCCAGCCAGTCGAGCGGCAATCTGTAGAGGCACTTCAGGAAAGATTCTCTCTTGGTCAGAAGTTGATCAGGAAAGTGACAGTAAAACAAAACCTTCTTACGGATTCTGGCCAGTCTAAGTATAGGAATGCAGGCAGATACCTAGTGCAACAGGAGAGATGGGACAAGAGGAGAAGTTAATTATTTGTGTCAGTGCCACCAGTGTGTACACGTGATTTCAACCCCATGCTCTGAGAGCCACTGCTTTGCAAGCCAAGTCCCTTCTCCCTCTCCCCCACACAAGCACATCAAGTTGTACTCCCTCTTCCAGGACCTCTTGTGGCCCTGTAATTTCTCCCTGGTCCCCACCAAGGCCCCACCAAGCTCCAGAACTTCTCCAAGCACTTCCTTCTGCCACTACTAGGGATGCTGGGAGAAGAGTCCAAGCTGCAGTGGCATCCTCTCCCTCCCTCCAGCTGCCGCAGAATGTAAGAGGTAAACTGCAAAATGTGGAATATGTCAAGATTATCTATAGTCAGGATGTTCTTTGATGGAAGATCTTTGTGTACTTTCAATCCTAATCAGCAAGAAAGAAGACCTAATCAGTGGAACTGGCAGCAGCTATCATCCCTTAGTCAACAACATCCTGGAACTAACAAACCTTAAGGATGTAGTAAATCAAGATATTGATTTGTCTATGTATAAATTGCTAATTTGGCAAAATACTCAAGGTCTATGTATCCTATAGCTAAACTATGTCCACTGTAACACTAAAAAGCACACCTACAGCTCAGAAAGACCTCTGCTCAGGTGAAGACCATTTCCTTGAGCAAGTGTAGAAGTTAACTGGGGTTAGGTAACTTGGATGGAATCACAGAATCAATTAGGTTGGAAAAGAGACCATCAAGTCCAAACAATGACCCAACACCACTGTGTCAACTAGACCATGGCATAGAGGGCCACATCCAGTCTTTCCTTAAATGTATCCAGGGACAATGACTCCATCATCTCCTTGGGCAGTCCATTTCAATGTGTAATCATGGTGTCGGAAGAAATTCTTCCTAATGTGCAAGCTGAGTCTCCCCTGTGCAGCTTAAGACTATGTTCTCTCATGTCACCATTAGCTGTCAGAGAGACCAATCCCTACCTCCTAAAACATCCTTTCAGGCACTTGTAGAGGGCGATAAGGTCCCCCGAGCCTCCTTTTCTCCCAGCTGAACATCCCAGCTTCCTCAGCCACTCCTCATAAGACTTGTGCTCCAGATCCTCCCCCAGCTTCACTTCCCTTCTACTGAAATTATTAACTAATCATAACATAACGAGGGACCACACTTGGGAAGTTACTAACTCTGAATTTCTGTGTATAGAATGGCACAGAAAGCTTGATGGGGTGTCCTTGATTTGTGGAACAAGCACCGGTGTGGCACAGCACCGAAATGAACAATCAATGTCTCTCTTGAGTGTGTCATTGTTGGCTTGTTGCACACCGCATAATGAATCCAGTTTTGTGGGGATTTGATACTCCAGGGTTCTGGAGCATCTCTCTTATGAAAGGAACTGGGCCAGTTTAGTCTAGAAAAGAGAAGACTAGGAGGGGATCTTATTAATTCATATAAGTATCTTAAAGGTGTCAAGAGCATGGTGCCAGACTCTTTTTAGTGGGGCCCAGTGACAGGAAGAGGAGCAGTGGCCATAAACTAAAACACGAGAACTTCTACATCCACATGAACAAGAACTTCTTTACAGTGAGAGTGGCAGAGCACTGGAAAAGGCTGCCTAGGGATGTCTTGGAGTCTCCCTCTCTGAAGACATTCCAAACTCATCAGGACGCGTTCCTGCATCGCTTCCTGCAGGTGGCCCTGCTTTGGCAGGGGGTTTGGAGTAGATGGTCACTAGACGTCTCTTCCAACCCTAACAATTCTGTGGTTCTGTGAAGAGCAGCCCACCATCATCCTAGCAGCAGCGCTCCCGTCCCCATGCCCATGTCCATGTCCGTGTCCGTCGCCGCACCTGGTCGCACACGAAGGCGTCGAAAGTCTCTCCGCTGAGCAGCAGCACATAGAGCGCCACGAAGGCCATGCGCAGGGCGGCGCACAGGGCGTGCCCGCGGCCGCAGAGGCTGCGCGGGATCCAGCCGCCCGCCCGCCGCACCGCCAGCCCGCGCGTCTCCGCGAAGCAGCGCCCGGGGTCGTAGTGCGCCGTCCAGATCTGCACCCGGCAGCCCCGCGCCCGCAGCGCCAGCGCCGCGTCCACCACCAGCCGCTCCGCGCCGCCCAGGCCCAGGTCCGGGTGCAGGAACAGCACGGACGGGCCGCCTTCTCCCGCCTCCTCCATGGCCGCTGCCGCGGGGTCGCATGCGCAGCCCGGCAGCCGCGGTGGGACACGTCAGCCTTCCTTGCCTTCCTCCCGGGCCTTCGCGCCCGCCCCGCCCGCCGGGCGGCCCCGCTGCTGCCCGACCCGCCGTTCCCCGCCGGCCCCCGCCGGCCCGGCCGCCGCGCAAGGAGCGGGCGCGACCGAGGCGTCAGGAGGGGCAGCGGTCCCAGAAAGCGGCCGCCGAGCGAGGGGTACCGGGATAAGGGGCCGGTGCTGCTCAGGCATTATCCGGGGAAGCCGTGCGGCCCCGGGATGCGCGGCGTGGGGGCGGAGCCTGATGCGGGCAGGGACGTGGCCGGAGCCGCTGTAGCGGAGCGTGTGTGAGACCGCGCCGAGCCCAAGCCAACGCCGCCGCCATGGTGAGAGGCTGCCCGAGGCGGGGGGCGGCTGAGGCGCCCCTTCCCCGCTGACACTGCCCGTCGCCTCTTACCCCCTCCCGCTTCTCTCCTCTCTCCGCAGCCCGGGCCCAACCCCAGCGCCACCAGCGTCGGCTCCTCCGGCCGCTCCCCCAGCAAGGCTGTGGCTCCCCGCGCCGCGGGATCCACCGTCCGGCAGAGGTGGGTGCCCGCCGCGGCTCCCCGGTGCGGCCAGCGCCTGCCGCCGTCGTGCGCTCTGCGTGCCCGGCTGCCCGGGCTGGTGCCCTCTCCTGACGTGGCAGCACAGGCTGGTGCCAGTCCAGGGAAGGGTCTGCAGCACAAGTGCTATAAGGAGTGGCTGAGGGAGCGTGGGGGTGTTTAGCCTTGAAAAAAGGAGGCTCAGGGGTGACCTTATCATGCTCTGCAACCACATGGAAAGAGGGTGTAGCCAGGTGTGGGTCTTTGTCTTCTCCCGGGCAACTAGTGACAGCATAAGTCTTAAGTTGTGCCAGGGAATATTTAGCTTGGACATCAGGAGGAAGGGGTGACTGGACACTGGAATGGGCTGCCCAGGGAGGTGGTTGTGTCCCTGTAGGTATTTAAGGAATGACCGCATATGGCACTTAGTGCCATGGTCTATGTGACATGGTGGTGTTGGGTCAGAGGTTGGACTTGATGATCTTAGAAGTCTTTCCCAACCTAATTGATTCTGTTTCTGCAGAGTCTCCTGGGCTGCTTGGTCCTAGAAGGTGGTGGAGTACTAACGTGTTGTTTGGTCTTTGTTTCCTTCTGTCATCCCTTAAAGGAAAAATGCCAGCTGTGGGACTAGGAGTGCAGGCCGTGCCACGTCCACAGGCACTGGTGGGATGTGGCGGTTCTATACTGAGGACTCTCCAGGACTCAAAGTGTAAGTCGGGTTAGTGGGTGGTGGCAGGCTTGAGGGCCATAGAGTTCCCCTGCTTACATCGTCTTGCAGTCTTTGAATTAATGATAATCTGTCAGTGCATGGGAAAACTTGCTGAGTTGATGGTTGGGATGACATATTTAATCTGTAACCCTGGAGAAGTAGTTTTTCAAGTTACAGTGGTTTTAAGAAGGTAGGTACAAGTTGTATTTTGTGATTGCCAAAGCTTACCCTAAGTGGCCATTGAAGGCTGTGAGCAATCAACTAGAAGTTGAGAAAGATCACTTGTCTCACTGAATTTAAGCATCTGTGTGCATGTTTTCATTCTCTTTTAAGTAAAAATTAGGGGTTTTGTCTTATAATAGCTATGTTACGATCCTGTGTACCTCTTGAAAAAACATCATAACTGATACACCATATGCTTGCATCATGTTTTTTTATTAAAAAGCTGCAGATAAATTGCTTTAGCTGAAGTTGCCTAGCAAATAACATGCCAATACCTTGTACATCTCCATTTTCACAAGGTGAATATTCCAAGATTATGGTCAAATACTTAGTAGTGTCCCTTAAACTATAAAGAGAGCCTAAGTTTTTACTCTTTTGACCAGTTTGAGTTATTGAGATGACTTTCAAACCAAGCTTTGCAGCCTAATACTTGGGTCACAAAGGTGAAATGTGTACTTGAGCTGATGAGTGCGTGCTAAGTTATATCCTGAGTGGAAATTTGTGCTTATTGTAGAATTACAGTTCATGAGCTCTTGTTCTTGCTGGGTTGAAAAGTCTTGAGACGCTCAGGGCTGACCCTGTTGCTTGTTTTGTTTTTTTTTTTTTCTCAAATCCATTAATATTTTCTTTTGGAGTTCTTCAAGAGGGCTGCTGCCAGCTGCACGAATAGAACATTTGGGGAAGGGCTGGTGATAGGCTGCTTAGTGATAGTTCCTTGAGTAATCCTTCCTTTGAAGTTGTCTTATGTGTTTTCATTTTCATACGTACTTCAAACTTTAAAAAACAAAATATATCCAGCAAATTACCAAAGCAGTGCTGTTCTGCCTTGCTTACTCCATTCTGAGTCCAGAAAGGAGACTAGGAAAAGAAAACACAATGAGCAGCGATAGTGTTCTAGAGCAAATCTGTGCAGATAGTCAGGGCAACTGTTTTCTCTGTTGTTTGGTCTACTAAAGTTCAATCTTAAAAATGTATTACACCAAACAGAAGAAAACCCAGAAGGTCATTATGATTTTTTGTAGTAGACTTGTGATACAAGCTTTAACAATTTTGCTAAGTTTCCTTGTGAATCCTTTGATGTCACTTTTGGTGCTGAATGGCCACTCAGTTCTCATCTTCAGTGCAAGCAGATCAGTAAACAGATTTTCCCATCTATTTATGCTGCAACACAGTAGTTCCTGATTTTAAGATTTTGGAGCACTGGGAGTGATTTTTTTGGAAGCTAGTTTGGGTAACTGTATGGTCAGGCTTTTAATAAAAGAATAAAATCTATAAAAAGTGAGTTGGTTTTACAAATCACCCCACACTAGGTGTAGCATTTTCTGAGCCATGGCTTGGTAGCAACTTTCTTGCTTATGGCTTTCTAGGTATTTTTCTGAATTTTTTTTTCCATAGGAACCAACTGTTATTATCTCTGTCCTGTTTAGTAGGCTTTAAAGTGAGAGTGGATTATCAAGGGTTTGTGATTGCCTCAGTGAAGTGCTTCAGCTGAAGTTGTTTTTAGAAATGGTTGTGATCACTGCTGTGTAAAGCAATGGGAAAGCTTAGCCTGGTAGTGGTGGTGGGTGGGCTTTTTTTGGTGGCTTTTTTACTTTGTTTAAAATGAAAGCTCTTAGAATTACTAGGAAAAAATACATAAAACCACCTGAGAACAGGTTAATTCATACTAGCTACAATGAGGGGAATTTCACTCTAGATAAAAAGTTTATGTATTTTATATTGTGCAGAATTAGATTGATTCTTTGGGTATTTTGTATCTGCATTCAACATCCAAAGTAATAAATATGTTGAATAGGCATGTTGGTTCTCAGGAAAGACCCTTTATTTGCATTGCAAGATGCTTCAAGTTGTGTATGCCTTTAAAAACAGCTATTAGCAAAAGGAAGTTGTGGGGGATTTGGCTGAGAGGGGATGTGATATTTTTCTCTTTAAAGCTTGGAGATTACATGCTTTGAACAGAAAACTAAATCCAAACTTTTTCATCCTTTTGGGTCACTTGATACCCGTGATTCCTGTATTTTGTCTTGGGGTTTCCTGCTTAAAGAGTTATGGGCAGCTTTCCAGTGGATAGAAGGTCAAATTGAGCTTGTTGTACGATATACAGCCTTATAAAAGATATTCTGAGAATGCACAGTGCCAGATCTTTAGAGGTGTCTGAGTCTATTTATTTATTTGTGGTGGGCTGAGAAGATGCATGTGTGTGGAGGAGAATTGCAGGGTTTCAACAGGTTTTCTTTGAGACTGGAGGAAATGAGATATATGTGTCAGTATTGGAGAGCTGATTATTCTCTAGGGGTACAATGTCATCTGTGTGTCTAAAAAAGACTGAACACACAATCAGTCCCCACTGTTTATTTCCATGTAGTTCTGTTCTGATTAGTGGTGCTGCTTTTTTCCTGTGTGCCTTTGGCAGAGCAGCTTACCTATTCCTACTGCTAAAGGCTCAAATTAATTAAATAGTAATTCAGGTACAGTGTAAGGACTATAAGTTATGATTTCTCTTATGTAGGATATAAACTTACATGTATGCATATATATAAATAAGTAAAAAGTATAAAATAAATATATTTATTTATATATATAAAATGCTGGCGTTTGAGAATTACATTCTGTTGCTTAGTGAAAGATACCCCTTGAAGGGGTTTGTGTAGTCACCGTGTATGTGGACTTTGTTTATTTTGTTATTGGTTTGTTTGCTGAATGCTTTATGTCTGTGTTCAGGATTCTTCATACCCAAATCTGTCTGATAGATAATAATTGAGTTTTAAAACTCAATGTAAGATTACAGTTGTGGTAATTTCAAGTATGGGGATCATGAGCTCATAGAAAAATACGACAGTAAACTCTTTGAATCTCTTTTCAGTTTCCTTTTTTTTACTTTGTATTCAGGTAGCATTTACATGCTTATAAACAGTACCCCGGAGGGTAACACAGGCTGGATAACAGATTTCCCAATAGCAAGTCAAAAATCAGAAATGAGATTGTATGAAGGAGTGTTGAGTGTGTGCATTCATGTAATTGTTGCGTCTCAGAACAGCATGAAACAGCTGATAGAAGCTGTCAGTATGCACCCTAAGATTAACCTGTTTTTTAAAAACATTACTATGCAATTTCTAAACAATATATAAAAGTAAGAAGGAAAAAAATCAATTTATTCATTTTAGGTAAAGGTTTAATGATGTAGCATTGCCACTTTGTGTATGTTTTTCAAGAAAGCAGAAGTCGCTGTCTCTCACCCACTGCTGCCGTTGTTTTCAAATGAAATAAAACCCCTAAAATAAAACAGCTAATGAGTATTTTTTGCCAAAATTTTAGTAGCCGCTAGAGGACTCTGTTGGTTTTATTATGGGTGGCTATCTGAGTTGTAAACACAGAGGATACTTTTCCAGAGACTGTGGAAACAGTAATGCGTAGTGATGAACCATTAATGGCGTTTTTTACAAGTGGGGGTTTTGTTACTCTGTTGTGTTTTTTTAATGTAACATTTAGGGTGTATAGAACTGTCTTCAAAAACAGTGGCAGCAGCAGCAGGTTTTGATAGAGATGGCTGTCTCATTTCTGTGTCCTAAGGTATTTCTGTGGGAAGGGAAGAAGAGTTCTCATGTACAATTTTGTATGAACTGATGAGCTCACTTGGCTGATAATGACTGGCCTTTGGGCAAGAGAGACTTCTTTTTTATGTTAATGCATTTTCTCTTTATTTTTAGTGGACCTGTTCCAGTTTTGGTCATGAGTCTTCTTTTTATTGCTTCTGTGTTTATGCTGCACATCTGGGGTAAATACACTCGTTCCTAGACTCAGCTGCCAGCTTAAAGCATACATCTTGGACCAAAACTATGGTGGATCCTGGTTGTTCTTGGAGAGAGACTGGGGAAGCTTCCTATCACCTGTTGAAGTCCTGTCAACTTTGGCTGTAATACCGAATTAATTTCTCAGTTTGCTACTTGGGCAGCTTTAAAGCCTGTCATGGGTCATTTTGTATTTGTATCTGTACACTTAGAATACAGGTGTTGCAATAAAAGTTGTATATGGAAATAGAAACAGTCTTAACTGTATTTTTTGCTCTTCCAGTATACCACAGCTAACACATTTTACTAGTGATTTTCATAAACATTTCTGAGTAAATGGTCTTTGAGAGTTCAAACCAGATTCTTCCAAACTATACGTTGCTGTATAATTTTATGCTAGAAGATCTTTTTTTGTGAATGGAAGAGACAAAATCAGGTTCACAAACACGAGAAGGTAACCAACGTCCTTGTTGAAATAAAACTGAGGTATCAGTGTTGAGATGGTCATGTTCTTCTTTTAACTCCAGAAAAATAGCTGGATTTTATTTCCTAAGTGCAAGTTAAACTTTACTCAGTGCTCGTTATACATGAAAGTTATATAAGTGTGTTTGTTTTTTCGAGCTGCACTTGAAGAACAACGTGAACTGGTACCTAACTGATTTTAAAAAGAGTTATTGCATGGCTTTCCAAGACATTTTTCACCCTTGGCCACATGGTGTGGTTCTTGGGGCTGTCCTGTGCAGGGCCAGGAGTTGGACTTCAGTGATCCCTGTGGCTCCCCTCCGACTTAGGATATTCTGTGATTCGATGACTGCAGGTCTGCACTCTTTCAAGGAGAATTAAATGGAATGGGAGGACTGGAAAAGCAATGACTGCATTTCAAATAACAGGATATGCAAATAGGCTGAGATACAGCTAAGTGTTGCTTCAGATAATCACTCCAGTTTACTTTTGGATGTTCAATATTTTCCTTTTGAACAGTCACACAGCTTTTCCTTCTCTTTTTAAAGGTATCTATTATATTTGTGCATTAGTATTTCTCACTGCTAATATGGTCTTGAAACTGGATAGAATTATTTTAGCCTGCTGTTCATGTTACGTCCTGGTTGAATATCTGCTTGTCATGGGAAAGCAATATTCTTAGTTATGCAGCCTTGGCAGAAGTTCTAACTGCATGTTGTAGAAGCATCCTCTCTTACCACCTTGCTTAAAGCAGTTCTTAAATTAGTATTACTTCTGAAAAAACCAAACTGTTCAAAACAAAACCAAGGATGAGGAATGTGGTCTCAGGGCTACAGGAAGGAGGTAATTGTTTTGAGCTGTGCTAATGCCGTAGTACCTAATGCAGATGAGGAGGGAAAGATAGAAGACTTGGAGCAGAAACTGAAAATTATCTTAAAAAATGTAATTGTATGAAGGTGTTTTCAGAGGTTTGGAAGTTGAGGAACAGGGAATTTTGGAGACTCAAAGGTACTGATGTAGCAGAATACCCTATTGGTGGAATCTGATACAAATAAATCATGTATCAAAGGGAAAAGCATCCATAAATCATTTACCTCTATGCATATGGAAAGGAAGTTAAAACACAAGGGAAAATTAAGTAGGGGGAGTAGCTCACCACTTCAAAAGGTGGAGATAAGGCTCTCACACTTAAGGGCTTTGCTTAGCAAGAAAATAAATTCTGTACAGTCAGCGATTTCATTTTAAGTCAAGAAAATGTAAAGAGAAGACCAAATGCTGGTCACTTGTTCTGCTGACCATGTGAACAGACTGTGCTGAGCTATTTTGTGGTGCTCAAAGGAAAAGGAATGGGATACTCTGAAATAGTGTAAGGGTAAGGAAAAAGGAGTAATAGTAATATCAAAGTAGGTAACCTCTTTTTTACTATGTTTTCTAATACATTGTTTGACTGTTTTCTAATCCAGCAAGAAACAATTTTCTTTTAAACACTTGCAGTCCCTAAAAGCTGTTTTCCCACATCAAATAATTCCATTTAAAGCCTTCCATATTTTGGCTTTCTGGTGTCCTGCTGCTTCTAAAGACCAGAATTAATGATGATCTTGGAAGAGTTGTGGGGGGAAGGCTTATTGCTGTACAGCCTTTTGGTAGTTTTTAAATACATTTAGATACATTTTAATACATTTAGTTCAACTGAGTATAAAAATGTTGACTATTTCGACAGTGCTGTCCTTGCTTAAATATTTCGTTTTCTAGAATGGCCTGTATCATGGATGCACTGTCAAAAGAGCCTAATGTCTCTTGTTTTGCACAAATTAATTCCCACCCTTTCTTGGTTTTGTATTTTGTGTCAGCTTACCTCTGTTGATATTTAAGTTGGATTCAGCTAGCTGAAACATTGGTAGTTTTATTTTCCTTGTACTTCATTAAAGCCCAGATTTCTCTATTGTATGTTTCCAAGCTGTGATTATTTAAATTATTAGCATGAATGTGTTGGATATTTGTGTTCATATTCTTAGTGTTTCATGTACACGAGCTGTAGTGGAGTCTTGCAACTGATGTTTATCAAACTTCAGCTCCAGAGCAGTACAGACAGAGAAATGCAGATTGCAAAGACTTATTGGAATTTTGGCTAATAATGAATGTGAAATTCTGTTTGGCCTGGGTGAATAAATTATAGCCATATTGATGAACAATAGCTAATCTGTGATACAGAAAACTAGTCTTTCAGTAATAGATAGAAAAGAAGAAGGGACAGTAATGACTGGATTTTTATGCCTACTGCTATGTGGTTGAAATACAAGCTTGACTGAGCTGATTGTTGAAAGTATCTTTACTTATGTGCTGCAGAAGGCACTTAAGTCCTCAAAGATCTTTACTTTGCCACCTTAACAATAAAGATTCAAGATATCTGGAAGAACTTGTATTTCCATAGAAGAGATGGTGAAGTACTAGGACCTTTTATCTTTGACTTAAAGTATTTGCAACCTCAGACTCCGTTATCCCTTAGCTGAAGAAGGGTTTTGATAAGGAGATGGTTCTTTTGCACATCAGTTCATGTGTGTCTTAAGGTTTTCCTCCCCCCCCACCCCCAGCAATAAATCTGGGTATGTGAGCAGGTTCAGACTAATTTAACAGTGACTTAGAAGCTGAAAGGCAGTGTTCTTGAAGATTGGATGGAACTGATACAAGAGGGAGATGGTCGGAGCTCCTGCTGTCCAAACGGAGGAGCTTGTTACCCAGAAAGAAAAGGGGGAGAAAGACTTCTTTAATGCCTTTATCATAGGAAAATATTAACCTTTGCTCTTGCACGTATTTGCACACTAAATAATTGATCACCCACAAGCTATTAATCTGTAGGTGTATTGGCTTCATTAGTTCCGGTGTTTCAGAATTATCTTTTACTTTTGCCATCTGTTTAGAAGTCAGCTCTACTGCACAACACACACACATATGCACACACATGCTCTTTGCAGTGGTTTTTAGTTTGTTTTTTTCCTGGAGAGAGAGATGACTTCAAAGTGTAACTTTTTATATACTTCCTGCTTTGGTAATAAGGCTGCATTGACATCTTCGTATCAGCTGTTTACATAAATGTGTTTCATAGAAGACTTTTCTAAACTTGGCATTGGTAATAATATACTAAGAATAGTAACGATTCTCAGCTTAGGATCTCTGAGGGGGGCTCTGCCTTTTGGCTTTTTTTTTTATTGAGGAGAAACTTGTAAAATATTTGTGGTTTCTGCTATGATTTCAGAAGTTGCTGAAAGGAAAGGGAGGCTAAGCAAGACCAGGTGTGAAGTTACTGAGTATATCTCATCCTTGACATGTATTGTTATCTCCTCTTCTTCCTTCTGTGCTCTAGTTATCTCTTTTTCTCTGGAGACCTCTGAAGATACTGAATTGTGCCATGTAGTAGGATAATGCTCTGATGCAGAGATATGCCAGGCAGTAGCAATAGTGAACAGGGCAGACCCATTTTACTTAAGTCAAAAATTCAAGTTCAGATGTGTGTCACCACAGATTTGATACTGCTATCACACATGTGGCAGCAGGTTGCAAATTATTACCCTTGTTTCTTATTTTGAAGGATTTTTCACACAGCTGACTTTCAGAATAGTATCTGTGACTTTTTGACCAAACCAAAATTGAGAAATTCTTTGAAGTTACACAATTATTTCATAAAGTAGAACTAAGCAAAACTTCCCATGCACTGCTTCCTCGAAGGAGCTGCTTGTCTTAAAAAGTGAAAATCCAGCTAGGTTAGTGTGATTTCTAAATTTTTGTTTAGTTCATGCATTTATCACTGAGTAAATATACTGATCTGGTTTTCTCCTCAGATACTACAGAAAGATAGAAAATATGCTTACAAATGCTGCAGAGATTAGACATTATCTGAATTAAATGCTTCCAAAATCAGAAATAAATATGTGGTTAGTGTGCTCCGGTTTCAGGGGGCTGCATTCCCACCATTGCTTAATTATCAAACACTATTCTGTTAGACCAGTTTATTAGCTTCTGTCTTGGTTGTTTTTCTGGTAAGGCAATACAAAAAAACCCTAAAGCAATGTTGCCTTAAAGTCCCCAGATTGGCTGGTAAGTAATGTTACTCCTGATTTACATAAAAGTGCCATGCAGTTGTTGTAATCAGTGAAGGAGAACATATGTGTTCCTCACCTCAGGGAGATATCTGTGAGGGAGAAAACATAACTGCATGATACAACTGCATAAAAATTTGTAAAGGACCAAAATACTGTAATTCAGTGTGAATCTGAACTTGATGCTGTTGTGGGGTTTGGTAGACCTCACTTTCTAATTTTGTTCTGTGGTTTTGTTTCCATATTCCTTCTTTTACTTCAAAAAGTAATCTATGAATAAAATTAATTAAATGTAATATTAAATACCTTTTTAAAATTAGCACTCTTAACTTTCTTTAATCTCAAAACAATTTCTTTAAATTCTTAATGATTTTTTTTTGTTTGATTGAAACTACGATGAAGAGTAATTGCAAATGCCAACATTTTCCGTGAAATGGAAATTCACATTGAAACCAGCTCTTATCACTAGGTAGCCACAACAGTGTGAAATAGTATTGGAAATATGGGTATAGGTCATAGCAAAATGTACTTTGATAAGAACTTGTGGATGTCTTTGATCCAGCTCCTTCCTCAGAGCACAGTAATCATGAAGGCTCAATCAGGTTGCTGAGGGCCTTCTGCAATTGCATTTCGAGAATCTCCAAGGAAAGGGTTTCTCTGGGTACCCGTCTCTGTGCTTAACCACTCTCTGATGAAGATATTGTTTGTTATATCTGATTAGAATTCCTTTGTTGGATCTTGCAGTGCTTGCCTCTTGTCCTTTTGCTGTGCACTGCTGGGAGGGCTCTAGCTCCATCTATTTTCTAACCTTAGCTGGGGACAGCAGCTTGTGTTTTACCCTCAGCCTCTTGATCTAAACAAACCTGGTTGTCTCTGTCCCTGTGTGTCATGCGCACCACCCTCCAATCATCTAAATATCTCTCTCTGAGAGTCTCCAGTTTGTTACTGTTTCTTTTGCACTGGGGGCACAGAACTCAGTTTTCCAAATGAGTGTGTAATAAGGGAGTATCTTTATGAGTGCTTTGCTTGACATGCCTGTTGTGCATCATGGACCGTGTTCAGCCTTCATTGCTGCAATGATCTGCTACTGGCTCATGTCCAGTGTGGCCACTGGGACATTCTGTGCAGAGCTAATCTCTGGAGAGTCAGGCCATGTCTCACTGCATGGAGTTGCTCCATCCATGATACAGGACTTAACATTTGTCTGTCCTGAACTTCAGAAGGTTTTTTTCCACAGTGCTCGTTTTTCCACACTGCTCATTTCTCCACACTGCTAAGGTCCCTGAGAGTGCAGTGCTCTTCTCCACCGGCTACCACTTTGTGAAATTTGGTGTCCTCATGAACTTGCTGAAGATGCAGATAATGAGACCAATTGCCTTCTTGCCAGCAGCATGACAGTGAGATTGCATCACTGCAGGATTACTTTAAGCTTCTGTCCCTGTTTATGGCCATCCTCAAAAAACCTGATATGTCTGGGCTTGAGCGTAATCCTGGCACTGAGATACTGGATTTCACATAAGGACAGGCTCTAGCCTCATGCATGGAGGATGCAAGTGAAAACTCAGATGTGCTTGAGAGTGCCTTCCCAAAATTCACTAGGCACTGTTCCCAGGCCTTCTGCTTATTCATTTCTCACTCACCACCTGTGCATTCAGATCTATCTGCTGGCTCATAAACTGATTTATATAAAGTTCTAACTTCTCAATAGCCTGCACCATTTCTGTTATGTGTAGATCTCACACAGACTTTACTAGAAGATGCCTACAGCATGCACTAGGTGGCCAGAGCAACACATAGAAGTTAATTTCTGGTATGGTTTCAGTTGAAAAGTGTGTTTTTTTGAATTTTCTCTTACCATTCCCAGTCAATCGAGAAGAAGGAAGAAAACTTCCAAGTATATACTCACCCTGTATTCTTTCTCCCCTTGAATTGCCTATTCTCTGACAGGAAAATGGGCTCTAGAAATATAACTGTAACAATTCTTTTAGACATTTCTTTGCCAATAAAAAGGATCGTTAAGATATTTCACTAAAATGAGTTAAAACCACTGCATACCTGTGTGATACCTGTGTGTCCAAATGCTCCATTTGGTGGACAACTTCTTTTCTCCTTGTCTCCACACGGATTTTTAGGTAACTTTACCAGTGAACTGGTTTCCTATCCCTCTTGTCTCCTCTCTGACTTAAAGGCCTCTGGCAGGCTCATTGTTGGGATGAGAGTCCTGGTTCTTTCTCCTGGAACATTTGTCTGTCCAGAGTCTCAAGGCTGCATGGTTTTCACCTCATTTTCAAATAGACAAGAGGCTAAAAGTGTTGAAGAATTGTCTTCGTATAATCCCAAGTAATTGCCAGTGCTGACCAGCCAGGTCCTGTGTAGTGACTGAAGCATGGATGTTTTCCAGAGAGTTCGGGTACAGATGTTTGAATGTTTGCAGTTGGCTTATCTTTGCTTATACAGCTTATCATCTTGTAGATGTCAAAACTGAGTGGGAGAAAATAATACCATTGTCTCAAAGTTCACTTTGCATGCTCTTGCAGGCAACACAGCGTTAAAGCATTTTACAGATTGATCAAACTCCTTCATTTAAGGTATATGAACTTCCCATGTCTTGTCTGAGAAGGTTACACTGGGATATGTACAGCATTTAGCTACCTCCCTGTATAAAAAGACACTTCTTGGCAGTGAAGTTGTAGGTGTAGTCATGCCAGTTTTAGTAAAATCCGTAGCTGATTCACAGGCAATGTAAATATGCCTGTACTTTAGAAAGATGGTGTTGGTGGAAGTCAGTCTGTGCCTTACCCCTACAATGCAGGAGCATCAGGTAATGAAAAGAGGTCTCTTAAAAAGCCTAATCACCATGTTTTGTAGAAAAGTTCTGTGAGACGATTGTATTCATGCTCCAGACCGTGTTCCTCCTCCATCTATTGTAAAACAGTGGCTTTCAGGTAATGCTGAAGTTGGCAACAATACTGATAATTTATGGATCAGATTACAGGGAACTTTGTCATAAAAACTGGCATACTTTCCAAGCACAGCATCCTATCTTACTCTAAGTGTCTTTGTGAAGTACCCAACTGTGAAAAACCTGCAAAGGCAGATTAACGTGGGAGAGTGATGGCACCATGGGTTCTGGCATTCCAGTGTAAATCCATTGTGCTGTTGTAAACCAGCAAATGTATGGAGTCAAAGCCGTACTTTCGCATACAAAATCCCATTTTTTCACTGCACATTTAACACCATCAGGTCCCAGATTTGAAAGTATAACTGCAATGCCTAATTAGCACGCCCATGCTAAATATTTCCAGTACCTTCTGGGATAGAAGAGCTTTCATGCAGTGCTTCCCATCCTACATTTCCCTTCTCACCCTCACTTGATGCTGCTGGGTAAAACCCCTGTAGCACTAAGAACCACTGCTACTTACTAGCTATTAGTAATAAGCGATACCACCATAATTTCATTATTCCCCCAGTTTTCTGCCTTCAAGCTTTGGCCACACTAACCCCTCAAGTTCTTTTCTGTTCTTTTAAGCAATTATAACACTTGTGGTCACCTGCTGATAACCTCCTGATAATGTAACAGTTGCTGCTTTGAAGGAGGATATCATCATGTGTCAATGGTGTGGTGGTTGGGACTAGATCTTCTTTAAGGTTCCTTCCAATCCCAGCCGTTCTGTAACTCTGTGATTCTCTGTAGCTCAAGTTTGGATTTAGTTCACTGACGTACTGACTTGGCCTTGGTCTTGGTTGGTCTTGCGCACGCAGTTTCCTTCTGCTTGCTGAGAAAGGCAGTAATCATAGGTCATGTTCTTTGTGGCTGTATGTGAGATAAAGCTGTTGACATCAAAGCGATGCCAGTGCTTTGCTCCTGCTTTCATTTCCGCACTGCATCAGTGCCACTCCCAATTTCTTTGTGTATGTGCCCACCTTCGTTCCTTGCCAGAAAGCAGTGCTTGGATTTCTGTTGCAGGGATCTAGTGTCATCCTGCCTTTTCCAGGAAAAAAACAAATTGATATGAGAGCATTGGATTGGTCCCACCTTATCACATCTGCTTCTAAAACTGACCTCTGTGCATTAGGAAGTGTATTCTTTTGTCACATTTATGAAGAAATAATAGTGTTTGTCTCAGACCAGACTTGCTGAGTTGGGCTGAACCTTGAATATATATATTTTCTGTGAGATGTATGCTGTCCTTGAGTGGAAGCAGTGTAGAAATCAAAGAATTTAATCTTTTTCTATAGCAATTCAGTGACACAGGTCAGGCTGGAATTCAGGATTTCTGGGGTCCTTAAGTTATAGATATTCCTCTATGTAATGCTGTGCTTGGCATAAAAGTATAAAGTTCATCTGAGTTAGCCTGTGCAAGAGTCATGAGCATGAGGAAATACAGAAGGATAGTGGCACAATGTGTCAGTTTACAGCAGAAATGTACCGTAGATGGCTGTGTCCACATCTCACCCTGTGTGATCACCCTCATTACAGGAAACACAGCAATCAATTGGGGCTTAATAACATCCTTCCTAGAGCTACACCAAGGCCAAGAAGAGGTTGAAGGCAGTCTTTTCATGGCAGTTCATGGCAGGAGGACAAGAAACAGTGGGGTTAGGTGGAAATGAGATCTATTGGATATAAGGAGGTGGCTTTTCACTGTGAGGATAGTTGAGCCAAGGTTACTGCTAGAAGTTGTGCAGGCTCCTTTCTGCATTAGATGTTTCCATGATCTGATGGATAAAGCCCTGGGAAACCTGGGCTGATCTTATGAGTGACCTACCTTTGAGGTGTAGGTAACAGAGGGTCGTACTAGATGACCTTTCAAGGTCTCTTCCAAGCTGAATTATCCTATGACCATATGATTCTTGTGGAGCCTTTTTGACACCTAGATGAATGTCTGCATCCTCTGAAACTTGTTATATTTCTGCTGCTCTGCTGCTCAGTAGGTGATGCAAAGAACTGAAGATAAAGCAGAACCTCAATAAAAGTTATGTCAGATTTTCAAAGGTCTTGGAGAGCTATGGAGAGAAAAAAGATTCTTAGTTTTGTCAGTTATATCACTCAGTCTTTGGAGCTTGACTTTTTGATAGACTGAACCCAGTAGAGTTCCGTGGTATTAGTAAAAACATAGTATGCATTGCAAATAAATAAATTCCATAAATAAGTCTGCAGGAATCATCAAAACTGTACATGCTACTCCATCTGCTGGGGAAATCAATAACAACTTCCAGTATTTAAGAGGTGGAGACATTCTTCAATCGCAAAGGCAGGGTTTTTCCAATATGTTTTGTATCTGTAGGCAAGTGTCTTTGCTTTTGCAATACTTACACAACACAGGATAGACAGGAAATCATAACTTGTTTGGGGAAATTACAATTTTTGAAAAATTCTGCAGGTATAATTACTATTTTTCTCCTGTTCCCTTTATTTTGACATGAGGCACTCAAATTGATCTGCTTGAGAGGTTGCAAATGAAAGACAAAGCCCTGAAAAATTTGGCCTCCTCTTGTCTATGCATTGTAGACTCAGAACATGAGAATGCTTGCTAAACTACCCAGAGCAGATCTCGGAAGTCAGTCTGCGTGGTCCAGGATGGCATTCTGTCTGGTTTGTGAAGGGCTTAGCTCAGTGGTCCCTGATTAACACCTCTCTCAGAAACATCGTCTGCTGCAATTTTTTTGACCAAATTCTATAATGACTCTGCTTAGAGGTAAATGAGAATGATGGTGCTGAAGCTGCCTGAAAATAATAGAAGCATGTTAGCATGAAATTACAGTCTCATATTTTTGGAAGGTAATAGGTGTAAAGGTCACATAGCCTCTTCATGAGAACTATGAGACTCCCATGTCTGATAGTAACTTCTCTCTTGAAACAAGAAAACCTCACAAGAAAAAAAGCCATGAAAGAGCAAAGCCTGAGCTGTGAATTATGTGGATTTCATAGGTGTCTTTTTCTTTCATTACGTAATCAGTAACAACCACCTCTCTCAAAGTAACACACTTTTCAAAGTAATACATCAAAATGGAACTAGAGAGGTCAGGGACAGTGAGCTTCGGTCTAAATCTGCATTTATATTTTGATATGCCAGCAAAGACTGAGGACTGTCCTGAAGACTCATATCTACTGTTTATTTCCATACTTCAAGCATGAAAAGAGGAGCATGAAAGAGGAGTGAGCACCTATCAGGAGTACAATCACTTCATTCTGGTGAGAAGTATGCTTTCATTTGGACCAGAGAGAGTGTTAAAGTGCTCGTCACAGCCATGAAGTCCTCGGTTTTGCTCTTCTTTTGCAATGAATAAAAATGTGTGTTTGTTTTCCGTATGATGACAAATTTGTAATTCAGACATTTGTCATGGAGACTGACTGATGAGTAATGAAGTCTAGTCCCTTCTAATCTAGTCTGAATTGAATATTTGATCTCAAAGAGAGCATTTGCATCACAGTCTGTGTCACTTCCCAGAGGTTCACTTGATTTGAAGACATGAATTCTTGAGATGTTTTTTCAACCTCAGAATTTTACTGGAGACTGTTCTGTTATATACTTTCGGATCTCCATCATAAGGCCAGGGTTCAAGGAGCAGCTGTAGCCTTGTAGCCAAGTAGATAAGGTGTTTCCATTTATTGTAAGAGGCCACAGGCTTTGTCTCAAGTTAACAGTGGAGACTTCTGAACCTGTTGGGCTTCGTATGGGCTTGTCTTGGGCTACTTTTAGGTTTATTTTAGCTTATTTCCCTGTATTAGTGATTGTGTAATGACCAGGTAACTATTACTTTGTTTTAGCTTTTGATAACTTTGTACAACTGTATGGTATAACACCTAATGTTATATATTTTTGTAATTAGAAAATATTTATATAATAATATAAATTGTTATATAAGAACAAGCACTCATTCTGTGCAGAATGAACTGTGTATGACTGATCCTGGAATAAAGCACTTTGTGGGTTACAGGGACAGGATGATACCAGAGGTCCCAGGGCTCTGAAAAGCTCACCAGAGGTCCCTGGCAAGCAGTTGAAGAAAGGCAATATTTAGAAATGGGTAAAACCAGTTAGGGATAACAAAAGAACTAATACTAAGTATCTGACACATGTAGTACACATCATTTGTAACAGTGTTACACGTGTGTAACACCGAGTTGGAGAAGAGTGAAGAAAGACCAAAGTGCAGAGTGTGTTAGAAAACATGTGAAAAGGATTCCAAGCAGATTCCAAGCTGAATCAACATCAACATCCTACTAGCAAAAGATCTGAACACTAGGAGCTCACTGTTCCTCTCCCCCTGCTCTGAAGCTGTCTTTTTAAGACCCAGAGTGCAGTGGCAAGGAAAGCACACCACCAGAAAAATGGGTTGGTATTTCCTGGGCATACTGACCACAAAATGATAGTTTTCAGTTCTGGGTGAAGTTAGGAGTGCTGCCAGCAGAGCTGCCACCTTGGACTTCTGACAGGAAGACTTTGGCCTGTTTAGGAGAACAAAAGGCAGCTCCTGCTTGACCAGCCTGATCTCCTATGACGAAGTGACACAACTTAGTAGATGAGGGAAAGGCTCATCTATCTAGACTTTAGTAAAGCATTTGACACCATCTCCCACAGCATTCTCCTGCAGAAACTGGCTGCTCCTGGCCTGTATAGGTGTAGCCTTTGCTGGGTGAAACTGCCAGGATGGCTGGGCCCAGAGAGTTGTGGATGGAATTATATCCAGCTGGTGGCTGATCACAAGTGATGTTCCTCAGGGCTGGGACCAGTCCTGCTTAATATCTTTATTAATAACCTGGATGAGGGGATCAAGTGCACCTCAGTAAATTCACAGACATTATCAAGTTAGGTGGGTTTTGATCTGCTGAAGGGCAGGAAGGGTCTGCAAAGGGACCTGGACAGGCTGGATTGATGGGCTGAAGACAACTCCATGAGGTTCAACAATGGGAATGCAACGACCCCAGGCAGTGCTACAGGCTGGGAGCAGAGTGGCTGGAAAGCTGCTCAACAGGAAGGGACTTGGGGGTGCTGTTGGGCAGCAACTGAGCATGATCCAGCATATGCCCAAGTGGCCAAGAAGGCCGATGGCACCCTGGGTTCTGGTATCAGAAATGATGCGGCCAGCAGGACAAAGGAAGTGATTATTCTGCCTACACAACACTGTTGAGGCTGCATTCCAAATCCTGTGTTCAGTTTTGTGCCCTTCCCTTCAAAAGGGAAGACATTGAGGACTGCAGGTGTCCAGACAAGGGCAACGAAATTGGTGAAGGGTATGGAACACAGGTCTTATGAGGGTCAGCTGAGGGAACTGTTGTTTAAGCCTGGGGAAGAGGATCAGGGAGGACCTTATCACTCTCTGCAACTCCCTGGAAGGAGGTTGTAATGAGGTGGGTATTGATCTGTTCTGTCACGTTTCAAGTGCAAGGATGAGAGGAAAGGGCCTTAAATTGTGCTAGGGGAGGTTCAGATTAGATATTAGAAAAAAAACTTTCACTGAAGGTGTGGTTAGGCACTGAAATAAATTGTCCAGGGAGAAGGTAGGATTGCTGGTAGGTAGGAAGTGTTCAAGAAGCATCGGCATGTGGCTCTCGAAGCTGTGGCTTTGGGGTGATACAGATGATTGGATGAGATGGTCTTTAAGGTTTCTTCTAACCTTAATGATTCTGTGATGCTAAAATGTTTGTGTATATACAATTTTAAGTAATATAATTTGAACTGTGAAGCATTAGTGCCATTGTGACTGGATAGGTAATTCTTTCATTAGATTATTAAGACTTCAGCTAGACTCACATACAAAGATCATGGCTTTGTATACATGGTGTGTTCCCTTTGCCCTTAACTTTTCAAATTTATCAGACTAATGGGAATTCAAGCAGTCTATAATATAACCTAAATGCAATTATTTGGTAACAAAGATTAGGAAACAGTCATGAACTGTGTATCCGTGACTGATGTAGCAAAAGTATCTTAGGGTGGCCTGTCATAAAGGGGTAGATGCCCACCTTTTGTTATGCTTAGCTGAAGCGAATGAGTCTGTTTCTGGGGATTTTTTTTTCAGAAAAGGGTAAAGGTGAAACCTGTATTCAAGGAAGGAGTGTGGTTATGTCCTGAGTAGCCTTCATCCTCAAAAGGCAAGCAGCATGACTTTTTTGAGTCTTTAGGAAAACACAGCTTACACACTTCTCTGGATGATACTACTGGATTTGGCCTTAATGGACTTGACCCAAATACACTGAATATGTGGTTTAATTTATGAGATACTATCTGGGGATGTTTCAAGCAGTCATCATCCTCTGATACCAGTATTTGCCGTCTTTCAAGAGAACTTCAAGTGCTGCTAGAGTCAATCTGGTTAAGGCTTGTGAAGTCTTCTGTCTTCTGCTGTTGAGGCTTCTAAGGAAGAAGAAGGAAAGCCACGAGATTTAGAGCTTATTTTCTTTGTGTAGCACTGTGTACAGTGATTAGGTAGAACAGTCATCGCATTTCAGAAACTGTACCAAGAGAGCTTAGCCTGGGAGCAGGTCCGTGAAGGAGTTTGTGATGATATTTAAAGGAGAGCATCAAGGACAGAAGAAATTAAGCTGCTAGTGTGCTGTTTGAAAAGACCGGAGAACAAGCCACACAGATATTAAGAGGAAATATTGTAAGCCATAGGCTGTTTCCTTTGAGGCCAAAATGCAATCCCTAGAATTCAAACTGCTCTTCATATGTGTGAAGGACAGATTTAGACCCACGAGGGAAAGAAAAGCTGTGAAGAAGAGGAGGAGGGCTAACAGCTTACTTCTTGGCTGTTAACATTGAATAATTAAACAGTAACAGCCAAAAGGAAAGCTGTTGTTTTCCTAGTCCAAATACCCAGCCAGGAATAAAACATTAAGCAGCTATAGAAATGATGTCTTTCATTTTCTTTTCATAAAACAAATGACTAAGTGAAACAACATATACTTTGGATATACAGAATATAAGTGTATTTCATATAGCCAGAATTTTAATTTCTGGAATTGTGCTTTGCATTTCATGGGTAAATGGAACATGATGTGCTGACTTATTTCCGTTAAAATTCATTGTGCATCTGTGGAAATAAAAGTTAGTATCTAGAATACTAAAGCTTTAAACCATGACCACCTTATGCTAAAGAATCCTGTAAAACTCTTGTGTATACCAAATCTTACCTGTTTTGTTTTTTTCCAGCTGTGTTATTTGGTTCAAAAATTTTGTTATTTACTAACCTTGCCCTGCTTCTGGAAAGCAAGTCATTAAGTCCATGCTTTTACTGATGGAGGGTCTGAAGGTGTGGCGTTAGGCTCTGGCCCCTGCCACTTTTGTAATCTTTTTACAAAGGCTGACCTTTCTAGAAGTTCTCAACCTGCAGCTTAAGCTTACCAGAGAGGAGAATAAAACAAGTTTTTTTATTGGTAGATTTTACTGGGTCTAAAGTGAAGATTGTAAAAATTTGAGTGAAACAGAGACACCACATTCATGATTTAAGAGTACAACCCATACCCATTCACACGTTTTATACTGTAAGAAAACTCAGTAGGGAAAAAAAGCCTAAGAAAAAAAAGACATATGAAATGAAGGAGATATGGCATTCAGCATGTCTGACAGAAGAAATAGCCCCCAGAGCCAGAAAATTGTCATCAGGTAGCAGTGATATCAGTCTAGAGCTCCTTCCAGCTTTGGATCACAGGGCCCATCAGCAGAGCTCTCTGTATACAGCACCCCTTCACAGTCACTCGTCAATCAAACAACTCTGAAAATAAAGACCACATGTCATCAAATTTGTGGAATTCTTCTCTTCCTGTTTATGCAAGAACTGCCAGATCACTTATGTTGCTGCACCAGCTTTCTGTCCTCAGAGAGGTGGGTGATTTTCTTTTCCTAGTGTCAGTGTAGATAAGTCCTTTCACTTCTGGTGTGAAAATTAAATGTTGCTGTAAGACAATTTCATGCTGCATGGGACACTGAGGACCTTTTTAGGAATGCAAAGGCAATAGCTTTGAAATGCTGTTTATTCACCTCTGTAAAAGACCCTCTGCCACTATGGGAGGAATAGAAGGATGGATCCGAAATACCATGTTTGCCTGTGGAAAAGCCTTCATACTTGTTTGTATTGGTTGGATTCAAGCACTGGAACTGACAAATTGCCCCAAAGATGCAGCATGTTCTTGTGTGAAGGCCACAGGAGCAAAGTAGAGAGGCTGTTGGGCTGCATTAGCTCTTGAAGCGTTACTAGAGATCGGGATGTTATTTGGCCTGGGCCAAAGACGTGCAAGAGACATTGCTCATGCTTTTGTGGGAAGGCTGATTGCTTGTCAATGCTCAGTTTACTTGGGTAGGTGCAGCAGAAATGGGACAGAACACTCCTATTTCAGTGAATTGTCACCTGTACGTAGCTCACTCCTGCTCAACATCAGCAGAGGCGCCACAAAAAGTAGAGACCTCTCCTTGTAGTAACCATCACTCCTTTCTCTAATAAAGCTGCACAGATAAGGAAAAGGTTGAAAATTATATTAAAAACATCCAAAAATAGCAATAGTTTAGCTGGCGGATTTCCCAGCAGACCATATGTCGACCTTTTCTGGTCAATGTAAAATCCACAATCAGTGGTTACTGGATTAGTGCCTCACCTCAGATGTATCACCCCATGTTTTGCTGTCTCGCTGATGCCACCTTGCCACCCTTTCCAAGTGGCTTCAGACTCCCTTTGTGTGACCTTTTGTTCACAATGTGTGTTCCCAGAGAAGCCATCACAGGCTCACAAAGCATAGTCTAAATATTCCCCACGGCCAGGATATCATTTGTTCCTCTGCATTGCCTGGGTCAGGGCCCTGTTTTCTCAGTGTTGCTTGGCCAATCTAAAAAATTTTTTTATAAAGCCTTTTTTGGTGAATGCCAGGTTTCTTTCTTTGATTATCAGAGGAATATTCCCTTCCTCTTCCACATCTGTCTGTGTTTTCATTCTCTTTAACATACAAGACAAATTTCAGAGGGCTTTCCACCCTCCTGGCCCCGGAAGACAACCTGATGCCTCTTCTTTGCAGGTCTTCGCTCCATATGCTGAAGAGGAAGGCTTTGTATTTTTTTTTTCAATGTTCTCCCATAGCATTAATTCTTTATATCCAATATGAATTATTGGCAGATTAACAGCAATCTGGAAAAACAGATGGTGCTTTCCAGACCTCCCTCCTCCTTCCTTGTCATGGTTGAGAGGAAACTAACATTAATTCAGCCCCAGCCTTCAGTGAGAGCACAGGCCTACTCAGTGTGCCAGGCTGCCAGATATTTACGTACAGCTTTATCTCATGTACGTACATCCTATTTCTTCTGGATATAGAAAGAAACCTCTAATATATATCACTTTATCTATAGTTACAGAGGAAAATATAAAACCACCACTTAACTACGTTCATGTCTAATCACGTAACTATATATTAGTGGCTCTGCATTTGTGCTCCTAAATATATGGAAGTGTATTCACAGAAATACATATGTATATATGTGCATACATGATACAGCAGATGTGTCTTTCCTAAATCCATTGGGCATCAATATTGACATTTCTCTGTGGAAACTCTAAATTAAGTCTGATTGAAAGTTGTTATTATGGCTTGGAGTGGCGAATGTCCACCAGTCACTGGTTAGTCACACATGTCTTCCCTGGCTAGAAAAAGACCCTTGTATCACTTTCTCTGCACAGTTGCACTATGTCCTGGCTTTATGTATCATGTTTGGCACTGTTTCAGTCTTTCTCTGCTGGACGACACTCTTCAAAGATTTTTTTGTCAAGAAAATTCATTGTGCCAGTTGTATGTATGACTTTTCCCTGTACCATCAGTATTATTTGTCACTGATTGTACTCTTTAACAACAGGTAAGAACTAATACACCTCAAGATCTTTCATCAAAATTCTTCCAGGAAAACATTATTTTTTTAAACAATTCTTTCATTTCATAGGAGTAAGATTAGTAAGAAATGCACTGAAACCAACGTTAGCAAATAATACATACACATGTATATACACACCTAGTATAGCAGAGGTTTCAATCTGAGACATATAATCTCTTTTTGGCAGATGGTTTCACTTTGTTCTCAGTAGTTTGTATTTTGACTATCTTTTCTCCCAGGCTACAGTTAATAAAGCCACTCACCACAGATGTGAAATTCTTTCTTCTTTATTCTTCTGTATACTAACAACCTGTGCAGTTCCTTACTGTGCTATCTGTAGGAAGGGTTTTGATGGAAACCTTTTCAAGACAGAAAGGATCCCACAGCACTGGGATAATGAAGCCTGTGGCACCGTCTTAAATTCTGCACTTCTGCACCACTTACAATGTTTATTTTTTCAAGGTTTTGTGAAGAATAGTGTTTAGTCACTTGATCACAGCTTACATTGAATGGCAAGAGGCCACCTTGCCAATGAATGAGTATAGCATCTTTGATGGAAAGCACTGCAGGGAGAGAATGTCAACTGGGATGTGATGGAATTTTGTGATGTGTTGTTGTGGTTTACTTTGGTTTTGTTTTTCTGTTTCATTTGTCACATTTTGGATGTTTGGAAGTATCAAGTGTACTTAAAAAGTAATGGAGTTTTCCTCCATCCATGTCCAAGGGCCGTCTCACTTAGGGTCAAGCATATCAGGAAAAAGTTTACTAAGAGAATCTGGAGACCTGTGATGAAAAGCAGAATTTATTTATTACTAGTGGCTTCTGGTGTCATTTCAGACTGTTTCATGCTCATCATATAAACAACCTTTGCATTTACTCAGCTATATACTTACATTCCAAAAGGAGTAGCATATGGTGTGAAAGCCAGATGCCCCTGCCCACATAAAAGCCCTATACATTTGTTTGAATGTAGTCAGGAAACAGTCACGATCTTCTTCCCACTCTCAGAGGAGTCAGCTGAATACAGCCAAGACCCTGTTTAGCTCTCAGTGACTACTGGTGCTGCCTAAGCTGTCCTGGGGGATAATGGGATTGACTGTCTTGTCTCATGGGAACATTTCACCATGAGAACTGAACTTCCTATGCTTGCTCTGTGAATTAATTCTCTCTACTGAGATGGTTTTTCTCTTCCCCCTAAAAGCCTGTCTGGATTCCTCCACAGAAACTTTTAACTCCATCCTTCTCCTGCTCTGTCTTTGTATATTCTTTGCTTCTGTGGAGTAGTTAACATCATTAGGACCTCCTTCCTAGTTGCGATTTATATACAGGTATGGCCTCTGCTTCCAGAAGCCAAGTTTGCATCCTGTCTAAAGCCTGTCTTTAATTCTTGATATTTTAAAATCAGTACTCCAGATGAGAACCTGTCACAAAGCCTGTAATAAGTCACAGATTTCACTTCTCTTGCATCTTCCCTTCTGACCATTCTTTGTTTGGAGGGTGGCATTTATGTCAGCCATTAATTTTTTATAGGTTTCCTTTTAGCTGCTTTGCTCCTACAATTTTCTGGCATGTGCAGTTGTAACAGAGCACGATGCTCTGAACACTAACAGGAGTCCCTTCCATGTGGCATAGAATCTTTGACATGCTTAGCCATGAGCTGGTGGGTTTGTCGGCGTGCAGCGCAGGTCTGGCTCCGTGCTCTGCCCCTGACCTGCCATGCGGGGGCAGAACAGCTCCACCGTGCAACATCAAATGAGTTCTCCCAAAGGGAGCTGGTGGCTCTGCAGCACTCCGCGGAGGTAGACGCTCCACTGAAGAAACTTGCAGGATTAACTGAGTTCCCTGGAAGACCCTTAGATTCAGAAGATTCTCATCAGTCTTGTGTTGTTCTTCTTCACGTTTGCAGTAGCTGATTTGGCTGCTCCTACTATAGTCCCAACTCATGGGAAGCCCACAGTCATCAGAAATCTCATATCTTTTGCTGCACCTGAGTTGTCAGACAAGCCAAATTCAGCTCCAAATATTTAGTGAAGATCAGAATAAGGTAACAGTGCACATGACTGCTGTGTGCTGGCAGCATCCTTGTGTAGACTGAGTCAAGTATGATACCAGTGGAAATTGCATATGCAGAGGAACTGCATAGCATGCTGCAGTGGTCTCCAGTGGATGGACCTCTGCATCTCCTGCATCTCCTAGCTCCAGTTGTAAGCTCTGCAGAGGTATAGCTTTCTGTTGGGGCCTATATTATTTTAATATTCTACTTTTTTCAAGATTTTTGGGCATGGACAGTAAGTCTTTAAAGGCATTGATTCTATTTTTAGTGGTGCTATTCTGAAAGTCTTCCCTGCAGAAACTGCAAATACTATTTTAAAAAGTCTTTACAGATCTAAGTCATATGAGTCACAAAAAAAGGTTTATATCTTCTTTTTTAGATTTAAAAAGTTTTTTCCTCCAGTAGATACTTTGCTCTCCCAGGAAAAGGGATGGGTTCTTTCTTTCAGTCAGACTGAAAGTAATGTTGAAGACCCTTTTATATGTTTTTCTCATGTACATCAGATGATGCAGCTAATGAATGGACAGCACTGTGCCTGATGTTTGACTTCAAAATACCATTTAATACTGTTCTTGGCCTGTCATTTCTGTCCTGTTGGTAAAGCTGCACTTACAGTATACCACTTGGTTCTTCTTTGTTGCATGTGTCGTGCCATTAAAAGCCAGAATTCAAGCAAAAAATCTTTTTGGTTTTGATCTTTTGTAAAAAAAAAAATCACATAAGCTAAAAGGTTTATGTGGGCATGGAGGCAAGGACCTCTGCTCTCTCCTCCACTTCCACCTATAAAAGAGCTCCCCTTCTGAACTGAGTAACTGTATTTCTGGTAACACCTGAGTTTCTGTCCTCTCTATCCTGCTGTGGAAAAAACTTCCCACTGAAATTGGTGAAAACTTATAAAAAAATACTTTTTTCAAAACCTGCAAGAAATAGTGCTAAGCCTTTAAAAAATTCTGAGTAAAATCCAATTCGTTAAATCCCTGATGGAAGAAATCTTATTACCTTCAATACTATTATATACAGGACAAAGCCTGTAAGGCTTTGCTGAGAGATTGAAAAAGGGAAATTAATGACAGCACTTGAAATTACCTGTAATTATCAGTGACATCGGGTCAGCATCATTGCAATGGCAGTCTCACAGAGTGATGATTCTGACTGGTTCGGGATTTATGCAAAACTGCCAAACAAAACGTGACCTCCACCATCAGTATTAACGTATCTCTGGAGCATTTAAGCATCTGAATTCACAATCTACTGTGTAACTGCTTTCATCTTTTGAAGAGCAGTTAAATTCTGAAGGGTCCCAAGTGTTTTTCCGGTCAAAATCACCTCTCCTTTCCATTCATATTTACTCAGGCCTCTCTCTTCACTGTCACCATCACACAATGTCTCTTCAACAGCTATAACAACTGCTTATATGGAAAAGTAATAATAGGAAGGCGTTTAATGAATTTTAAGCTGACTTTAATGTAATTTAGCAGCTGGAAACAAGGAGAAGAGCCAGCACAGTGTGACCTGCCAGCTCTCTATGGATTGTCAGTGGTCAATGTAGCACATATTTCAGCACTGCTCTCCAGGGTACGCTGGCAATGTTTCTTTTCTCCAGCTACATTCCTGATTTCAATTAAATCAGCATCTGAAGTACTCTTTCTGATGTAGTTAGTGCCTTCCAATAAATGCTCCTGGCTTTGTTTCTCCCCAGATGCTGTCCTTCCTAACACTTCTGTGCTCAGTGAGTGAAGCAGACATCACCTGAAAAGCAAAGATGTTTTTAGAGAGACTAAACACAAAGTTTTGTCTTGAGAAAGTAGGGAAGAAAAAATAGCCCTTTGACTACAGAACCATAATTCCTTCCTTCCTGGGGACTGTCTCCAAATCTTTCTTTTGTTCACTCCCTGTTACTGTTCAATATTAGATCTGGAGTGGCATTGGTTTTTTGCTCTTCCTATAACTATAAAGGAATTTCCAACATAAAACCACTCATCAAACTATACAGCTGAAGTTTTAAGTTTGCAATGACCAAGCACACCTTGAAGTTCTTTTCTCTTTATTTTCCACTAAGTATATGAACCAAATTGTTAACACATTGACCCAATGCCTTTGAGGCATTATAAGGGTTTTTATGACAGCCTGCAATTAGTATTATATAGTTTCTTTTGAAGGAGGCATGCAACAGGTGTCTTAGCTTTCTGCTCCTTGCTTCCGTCCCCTCCAGTTCAATGAAAAATATGCACTTTAACAACATTTATTAAGATATCCCTTGCCTCTGGTTCAGATATGTCTGTGCTAGGATGTGGGAGGAAACTACATTTATATACTCAGCTGGACAAAGGGCTGCATTTGTCTTCAATTTTGCAAAACTTTATTTTGATAGAAATTAAATTTTGCAGTTTTCAGCTGTTTTGACCTTTAAAAAAAAAAGCAGAACACAAAAACAATCAATCACAAAACCTCTCTGTGATATTATTGTGATGAGCTCCACAAGCAGCTCTTTGTGGCCCCACTACTGAGATACAGAACAGAGCAGAGAGTTGTGCTGCTGGCATCTGGAGCCACTCTGCTTCAGAGCTTTGCAGAAACCATCCCAAAGAAGACAGCAGCCTTTAGATAGTTTCCTTTGCTTGCTGTGGAAGGGTCTTCTAGATCACTTCAGGCTCATTTGGCCAGGTGACAGCATAATCCTTCATTGCTTATTGGCACTCTCATTTTGCCTGTTTGTGTTGATCACCTACAGTGAAACCCGAGGTGCCGAACCACAGTAACCAGCCCATCCATGGCAGTGTGCAGCAGAAGGCTGCAGTTCCAGGGATCTGACTGCTCATGGCCACCACATCTCCAAAGGCATTCAATCAATTGCACATTGCACTAGCTGGATTTAAGGTAGGATGAGGATGCCTCTAGCTCCCAGGCTTTACAGGTTTGTGCATTGTAGGGCTCCCAAATACAGGCAGCTGTTCTGCTCACAGCTGCGTGTTTGGGCTCCTCACAGCCAAATAGCAGAGGTTGTTTGGGGCTTCTTGGCACTGCAAACCAAACATAGTGGTGCTGCCTCCAAAGTGAGACACTGGGGTAGGACCCATGCCGTCGGAGGGGAGAAAGGGGGGGAAGGAGCTGGCTCAGAGAGAGAGAGGGAAAAGCCTAGGGAAATCAACTTGTTGCTATTGTTAAATGGGATGAGAGTGAAGAGCTCAGTTGAAACCTCTGACTCCATCCTGTCAGTGGAGTCAGCAGCTGCGCTGGCATGGCTCTCACAAGCTCCAGTGTACAGAGAAGGCATCAGGGATGTGGTTGGTTGTCAACCTGCTGCCCAAGGCACCTGTATCCTCTGTGCCTAAGATTGGCCCTGCTGTGCATGGAAGTTGGAGGCAAGCAAGGAGAGATGCTTCAGTCCCCAAAGACAAGATACATAGAAGCCATTGAGCACTGACTTCTCACTTCTGTCCCTTCACTGCACTTTCCTGAATCATTTCACCAACTGTAGACTCGACTGCAGATAAACAGCATTTAAGTTCGGACCACTGCTGACTATTCCTCCCCAGTTACACATTCTTGTCACTTCTGTTGTGGTGTCTCTGGCACTCCGACACACAGTCAGGAGATCAGAAAACTGACCGTGTTATGGAAGTGAAGGCAAGAGCAATGGCATGACACTTGTCTGAAAAAAACCCAAACAAAAAACCCAAACCCCAAACCATAATATTTCCGTTCCCTTTGTCCTTTTCAAATTGGCCATGTCTCCTCTGACAGTTCCCTTAAGCATCAGTGGCATGTTGACAAATTCAGTGATTGTTATAATTAGTACCTGTAGCCAGAAAAGAGCTTGATGCTTACAAAATATCTTTGTGATTCTGACAGTTACACATGCACATACAAATTCCATGGGAGACTAAAAATCCCACATGCAAATTTTTAGAACAATTTATTTTGAAATCTGTAAATACATATGTATTTACACCATCTTGTACTATTACCTCAATGTTGAAATATTCAGTTAATAAATGGGTTATTTTCTTAACTATATTCTAAATTGTGAGCTTCGTGTTCTAAAAGTAGTTCTTATTAATATGAAAAAAAAAATGTTTGCCTAAGCCTGCGGGGTCCTGAGGAATGGTGTCTAATTCTCAGGGCTGTAGGAGCCTAAAAACAGTGTTTAGGTCCTAGACGTGAGGTGTGAAACATACCACTAAGTGCTGGGGGATTCATAGTTACTTGCAGACCACAATGTGAGTGGGCAGATTTATGAGCCTTTCTGAAGGGAGGCATGATGCTTTGATGTGCCCAGTAATGACATTATGAGTTCTAATTGATGTAAGCAGTAAAGACAGAGTGCCTCGTGGCATGGAAAAAGAGACTTGCAGATACCACTAGTTGGTTGCTGAGCTTTGGTAAGAGATTGTCCAAGTGAACATCTCTCCATTCAATCACATTTTCCACTGGAAATTCCTCTTTCCTTCGGGTATCTTTTAACATACGAGACTCTGTGGGCTCATTTGAATAGGTTGCCACACAGGTACCTCAGATGAAACCACAGGCTGTAGCCTCAAAAGGAACGGAAATACTATTTTAAAGATCTTGTCTCTCTGTGAAAATCAAGCTGGCACTGTCTCTTGCTTTCCTGCATTTACATGTACTTGCCTAAAAGAAACTCTACTCCTTAAGGACTTAAAACCCCCAAGTAAATAAATAAGAATCACTTTCAAGGCCAAAAAATGTGCCAGCCAGAATTTGCCACGGTTGTGCTGCACCTTTGGAAAATCAAAGGTTATTTCACAAAATCCTGCATGCAAGAAGGTTGGAGCAGTATTTAAAGCCTGAGGTGTGACACATGTCTAATTACTGTATCTGTCTCTGCATAAGGGTGCTAGCTCTGTGTGAGTAATTGGGGCAGGAGATGGTGTCTAAAATCCCCTTTCAGACATCACACAGGTGAGGAATCAGTGACAGTGTGGGAAACATGACTCACATCAGTAGCGATCATTGAGATTAGACAAGAGAACAAACCTTCCTCCAGCTACTGTGCTGGATGATGACAGCAGGATCTCTACAGCATTTGTTGCTTAGTGGGTTAATAAATCACCTTTTGGGGCATACAGTTCCCCACCAGTAAAACACTGGGTAGGAAAGAGCAAGACAACACTGTTCATCTTGGCAAGAGCAATGAAGAAGAGCTCTGCACAGAAGCCACCTACTTGCTAGAACTGTGTCCTTGGTTATTAGTCCTCATCATGAAGACTTGCTGGAAAAACTGGGGTGAAAAGATGCTTCTTTCAGGCAACAGAGGGAGGAAAGAGAGCTTAAGATACAAACACATGAGAGTCACTCGTGGCTGTGGCAGTGAATTCTTTCATCATGTTTGCTTTAATGGTGTTCCTTGAAGAGCCATGTTTTAGTAGACTTTTTACAGTGGAGATGCCAGTTACAACTTGACAAAAAAATCTGAACGGTACCATACTTAGGGTGGAAGTTTTTTAGAAGCGACCTAAAATCTCAGTATTGTTTTGCTGTTTATTGTGTATGAGAAATGCCCTTCATAAATATAATTGTCCGGGATGTGGTGGTTCAGCTAGACTGGGATGATTCCCTCCCCAGCACCTGAATCCAGCACCACAGCCCCCTGGAGAAGTAGGTGTGGCTGCTGGCATAAGCAAGCATCAGTATATGTGAGTAGAGCATCTGATTAACACAGGATCAGTCAGGAGTCACTTAAAGCATCCTGTAGTTCAGACACCTTGTTGTGACAGGCTGTTCCTGGGCATGGCAGGTCATTACTGTCTGAATAGGAGCTTCTCCTGTCCCTCACTCAGATGCTATTGGCAGGGAAAAAGACTTGGAATGGGAGGTGAAGGTGAGCATGGGAGGCTATGTTCAAGAAGAGGCATCACTTCCTGAACCCTGCAGGCCTTTTGGAGGCCATGCTTCTGGTCTGTAGCCTCCCAAATCTTGAAAAGCCCATTTAGAAGCAGCACAGGATAGGGACAAGTCAGAATGCAGCATCTGCTTTGACCCTCTGGAGACCACAGAATTGTTGTTCCTTTGGATATTCTTTGGGGTCATTAGTTGCTGTTCAACAATAGCTAGCAGGGTATTCTGTTGGAAAATTAGCACAGAAATTTTGGTGCCTTTATCTGGTTTTATCCTCTTAGGTCTCATGGAAAGTATTGTAGAATGTAATCAGTGTAAGTAAAGGATATTTTAAAATTCATTTTTGGCTTCAGTAAAACACTGGCATAATTATTGCATGTAATTTTGCAGCAAATTTTTGAATAAAAGTAGTATAATTACAGTCTATTCATTCTTCCTGATCACCTATAGGTCTATCTCCCTTTCATTTCAATGGATTCAAAATTATCTGTTTTTCCTGTTCCTAATAATGATAAATGACCATAACGAGATCATATAGTTTTGCTTACATTTGTAAAGGATGTTAAATTGTGATGAGATTTTAAGGAATGTTCATATTTCTTTAATTTAATGAATTGCAAATTATGAGTACTGGGAACCTGTTACTCCTCTTTTTCTGTGCCTCAACCCCAGCACTCACCCCAGTTATATTATGAATCACATTTTAAAAGATAATTGTTACACTAATGCTGGAGATGGTAGGAACTCAAGTGGGTGAAATATAAATGTAGAAGGAAAGCTTAATCCTAGAGAGCTGAAATACTAGTTAATAGGATTATAGGAAGAAGTAGTATAGAAAAGATGGAGAGAAAAGCAAAAACAGAACAGTAATATTTTGTGTAACACTGTCTTGCACAAAAAGCATGATATCAAATACTTCTAGTGAGAGATCTTATGAAAGATACATAAACTATTGTGTTGGATCCTAACTGGAGTGCCCTCATGGCTGAGCACAGTCTGCTTAGGGAAGATCAGTGGTGTTGCTGTCCCCTCTGTAAAGGTGCTCCTTGACTTAGAGCTCTAGCAGAAATCCAAGGATATATCAGCCAAGAGTCAAGCCCTATGGGCAAAGTGCCACCACAGATGCTGTGATGGGGTCTGACCAAAATCTCGTGAACAAGATGTAAAAGACAAAGCTTTCCACAGACAAATACAGAACTCTCCTGACTGCGCCTTTGTCTTCCTGGGAGATTTCAGCTGTCCAGGTAGGCATTGCTGGGCTTGCACTGTGTGAGCAACTCAAGAAGTTGTAGACTCTGCAGCTCAAAGGTTATGATGCAAATGCCAGAGGGGCTGTACTTGACCTGCTGCTTGCAAAGTGGGAAAAACAGGCCAAAAGTATGGCAGAAATGGCAGCTTGGGCTGCAGTGACCACGAGAAGACTGAGTTCAACATACAGAGGAGAAATGGGAAGAGAAGTAGGAGAATTAGGACTCTGAACTTTATAGAGTAGAGTTTGGTTTAGTTAGGGAATTTCCCTAGGCAAAATTCCTGGGGAAGATCCAAGGGGCAAAAGGACAAAGGAGGGCTGTCTGATTTAAAACAAACAAACTAAACTGAAAGGAAAAAAAGCAAAAACAAGCAAAAAGAAAATTTCAGTTTCCTGAGAGGTGAGGAGCAATCAAGCATGCCATTGTGCAGAATGGGATTCCAGCAGAAGGGGCTCCAGGCTAAGCATGGAATTGCATGGCAAGCCATTAATGCAACCAAATAGCATACCAGAATTGAAAAGATGAACGAAGGACAGATATAAAGATATTGCTTTAGCATTTTTGATAAAAATTAGTGTGGTTGAGGCCCAGCTGGAGTTAAGTCGCGGAGAGGCCATTAAGGGTGACAAGAAAGGATTCTACTGGAACACTAATTACAGAAGAAGTTCAGAGAGAATGTAGGCCTGCTGAAGAATGAGGGAAAGCAACATAGTGGCAAACATTACAAAGCAGGGTCCTCAATGTCCACCAGACAAAGACTTACACCAGCACTGTTTGTTATGGGGGATAGCCAACTGGGAAGGAGCAATGAGCTAGGGACAACCACAACTAGATATATTCAGTTCCATAGTGCCTGATGAGATTTATTTGACACTGAAAGTGTTACCTGCTGTCTATCATATGTGAAAAATCAGGGTGGTCTGCAGAAATCCATGAAGGCTGAAAAAAGGCTGAGGGCTGAAACACCTGTCTTTCATAAAGGCAAGAAGGAGAATCCAGGGAACAATATGATTGTTACTGTCACCTCAGTCACTGAAAAAGAACATCTTCTTGAAATTCATTTTCAAACATAGCAAAGACAAGAAGGCAGTGGCCTGTATGAGGAGGCAGATGGCACCGTTAGCAAATTTGCAGACTGTGTTAAGTGGGGGGGCGTGATTGACACACAGAATGGCAGAGCTTTAAGTCCAGAGGAATCATCAGAAAGTTGAAGATTGGGACAACAGAAATTTCATGAGATTAAGCAAGAAGAAATGCAAGTTTCTGCATTCATGGCAGAGTAACTCCAGCATTGGTACAAAATGGATACTGGTTAAGCAGCGGCCTGGCTGTAAAGGCACCTCAGGGTTGTGGTGAGTTGGTTGAATCATGTATGGTTGAGCCATAATTAATTGTAAAGTGTAAACTACACGCTGGACTAGAAGGAGCGTACTCAGAAGGTCAAGGAAAGTTGTTGTTCACATCCACTTTTGCTTGGCACTGGTGAGGCTGGATTCATGTATCCTGCTGTATGGCCCTGCTTCCACACCGCTCTGTTCCAGGGAGATTGTGAAGAAGCTGGAGGAAGCCCAGCAGAGGGTTGCCAGGATAGCCAAGGATCAAGAACACATGCAGAGTTTGAGGGATTAGTCTGGTGAAGAGGAGCCTGTGGGGTGATCTTAGCAACAGCCCACAGCAGCTGGAGTGGGAAGAGCAAAGGTAGTGGAGCTAAACTCTGCCATTTAGTGGTAGACAATATGACAAGAAGCAACAGCCAAGAGCTGCAGTGGGAAGGTTCCAGTTGCATGGTAGGGAAAACCCATGAGAGGGGTACTGCAGCCCTGGAACATGTTACTGAGAGTGGCTGCGCAATCTCCACCCTAGGAAATTTCCAAGGGCTGGCCAGACAAACCACAGCTTTACAGGAGCTAGTGTGGGAAATACCCACAGTACTAAGGAGGAGGATGGACTAAATCATCTCCACAGGTCCTTTTCAAACAACTTCTCTGTGATTTTCTGTTGTAAACGTCATCTGTAAGTAATAGGAGATACCTGTGTGATTGCACAGATGCAAAGCTAAGTATTATCAAGATGAGACAGACAGTCTTCTGGGTCAGGGCAAGAGCAAAAATCTCAAGGAATATTTTAATAATGTTGCATTCTTCTTTTACATGTATCCTGATAAAGAAATTGTTGTGTTTTTTCTGCTTCCAGGAAATGTTTCCTGAAGCATTGCTTTTCCTGTTCCTGATAGCAACTGAGAAAAGAATTAATTCTGTTTCCTAGTATTAGTCTGTGTATTCTGTTCAGGTTCCTCTCGTGCTTTTTCAGAGGGTTTAAAGTAATTTCTGCTGAACTTTTCTCTGTTAGGCACTTGTAAAATCATTTGGTACCTGAGTCATAACTCCCGAAACTTTCTCTTAATTTTTGCCATTGGGTGTCTTTATTGTGTTTGGTTGGGTTTTGTTGCTGAGGTTGGTTTTAACCTTTGCCCTAGATTATACAGCTGTAATGAGCATAACTTAGAGAAGTTTAACTCGTGGACTTCTCATTTACTCTGCTTCAGTTTGCTTCACGCTAGGAAGTACACAGTCCATGTCCTTTCAGAAAAAGAAAACAACAGAAGAAACAAAGCCAAGCCAAATTTTTAAGCAAAAAACCAACTTGCTTCAGCCAATGCATTGTTCCTCTGAGCTCGCAGAGCAGGTTTGTAATGGAGCCACCAGGATTGTACATTTTTTGAGGGCTGCAAGAGAGGAGGACCATGAAAGTAGGTGCAGAATAACCACGAAACTCACTGAGGATTTATAAATACACCCTCTGCGTTTCAGCATAATCCTGAGGTAGTTCAATGTAGTTGCAAGTGCCTGCTCAGCTGAAACTAGGCTGTGGCCTCCCTAGTCTCCAGACAGCGCCTTCTGCAAGGGAGTGTGTGTGGGACTTTCACAGGCTTTCCAGTTGCGTCTGTTCTATCTTGTGTTAGTAGTCACTGAACCACAGAAAGACTGACTTGGCTTCCTTCATATTCTTGTTGTGAATCAGGCAGAGCCGGGACCTGTGTTTGGTTCTCTCACATGTGATGTGAGTTTCCCTCACAAGCAAATTACTCATTATCCTGGCATTCCTTTCTTCCTAGTTTTGACCAAAATTGGAGGCCTTCCTTGTTGATACTGTCTTATTTTCCCCCAAAGTTTGTATTCAACTAAGCAACATTTTATAAGAATAACACTCAACAGATAATTGCCCATCAGTCCCTGAAGACAACAAAGGGTGCAGGGCATCCTCTCACAGGAATCCAAAGGTGTGTGACTTCAGCTCATAATTCTATGGTAACTTCTTGAGGTATACTGACCTCTCAGTCTCTCTTTTAGTGTTTGCTGAACTTCACCATTAATTTGGTGTATGTAAGTACGTTTTTTCTGTAGCCACGTATTTAGGAATCCTAGAAGCTTAATTGGGTTGATTATTTGTACACAAAAGGAACAAGGATTATAGGAGATCCCAGACAGATGATGAGAGACAGAATTCAAAAGGTTGGAGCAAGGAAACAAATGGAGTGTGTGTGTGTGTGTGCATGCATAAGAGGGGAAGATGTTGATGCAATGCTGAAATTAATAGAGAAGATGGGAAAAGTTGTTCTTTGCTTTTTGTCTGCCTTTCTACCTGTCCTACTTTTCCCAGCGTGCCATTCATTATGAGCAACTCTCTCTGAATTCAGCTTCCAAATATGTATACAGTTTTCTGGGACTGCTTTGGACATGGGATTATGAAGATTGTTATCTAGAATTTTCTGTCGTATCTGTTGGTTTCTGTTCCTTTATGTCATTGTTACATTATCTTCCTTGGTTTTTTTCTTTTGTCATGTGGTATTTCATATTTAAACGTGTGCACCTCTCTCATGTACCATCTGATTCTGTCCTCTCCGATCTTTTCATTTTTACATATTGCTCCAACTTCCTCCTTTTGATTGGCTACTACCTGGATTGTAGGTTTCCTCACTTAGTTTCTGTTAATGATTGGAAATTTTTCTACCATGATCAGCTGCACGTTTTGGTTTTACTTTAATAATACTTCTCCACTTTTTATTCCTAAAGAATCTGATCCTGTAATGACTTCTGTGACTCAGCTACAGAGCAAATATTGCTGTCAGTGATACTGAAAGCACCCATAGTGGCATATTGAGAAGAAAAAGAGCTGTCCTACATGTGTGTCATGTAGTTGTCTAAATGGTGGAAGAAGAAGAGGCTGGTAGACAGCAACTACACAGCAGCCTCTCCCTTTACTGTGGGAAACTGAGCCCACGTATGGCAGCAAGTTCTTACCTTCTGAGGCAATCTCTCCCTGGCTCCAACAGAAAGCAGCAAGACAGAGCTCTAATTGTGTCTGGCTGCTCTTTTGAGGGTGCATGTGGACCGTCAGTGGGCTTTGCACACTCCAGATTGGAAATCTCAGTTTTAGAAGAGCTGGCAGAGGAGTGCTGTAAATTTTGAACTGAAGTTGCATAAGAAGCTATTCTTGGCTCAGCGTTGCTCAATACCTTTATCAACAATTTGGAAGGAAATGTACAATCGTCACATAGATGCAGATGATATAAATTGTGACCCAGTAGGTGGATGCCAGCATTTAAGACCTTCCGGCACTGAGTTCAGTTTGTTCTGTTCAGAAGAAGGGAATTGTTCAAAATACTTCCCATAACTCTTTTTTAAGGGAAATGGTGAATGACACAGTTTGGCATTCCCCCCACCCCTGTCTATACTGTTCTACTGGAGATGACTGTACTTTCATGCAGTACTATTTTAGAAGAAAAGGGTTGGGTTCATTTTGTGAGAGCTAACAGATTGTAGGTAGCAGAAGTTCACTCTCTGCAGGTGCCAGTGAGTGACCACCGGTGTGTAGCCAGTATAGGTGGGGTTATGGATCCTCCGCTTCCCTGCTTTAGGAAATCCAATATTGCTTGGGATTTACCAACACACATCCACACAAAATGTTCCATGGAGTCAGTGCTGCAACAGTACACAGCAGAGCCAGAGAACAGGGTGCTGTTCACACTCTCTTCTCTCACTTACCTATTATTAATATACACAGCCAAATGAGGTTTTAGCAGTTTTTTGTAGCAGTTAATATCCTCTGGTTCTGGTAACCACTCACCCATGGCAAATATGGTTATGGCTGATTCCACATACTTAAATTAATATTAAATGTGAGGGTATGGATGGAAAAATGTAGAAGCAATGAAGTTTTGCTCCAGCAGTATAGATTGTAGCTCACAAAGCATTCAGGTATCATGTGGATCAAGCAGCTTAGTACATTTTCTAAGATTAGATCTTTCAGAAGGTTTGCCTGTGCTTGCTGTCAAGTTTATTTGCACAAGTGGAGATTTCTGGTGTTATCCTACCAGGGAAATATTTGGGAGAATTCTGCATAGGCTTCTTTCATTCCCTCACATAGATTTGTAACTTGGGTGTTCTCTGGTTTGGCGGGCATTTCACCTAGAAGGGTGAAATTTAAGAGACTTTTTGTCTCCTTTGGCAAACACAGAAGACAATCTGTTGCTCTGAAGGAAAAAGACAATCTAAACAAATAGATGTGAATTTTAAGCCTTATGAGGGCAAAAGAGATAACTGTAATTGACAGAGGGCCCTTTCTCTTCCCCTTCTCCCTTTCCCTCATTGTAATCAGTCAGATATAGCACAGTTAGATGGGCAAAATACTTCTGCCCTTTTATTGCTACTCCCATCCCTTTGCCTGCTTGCAACATCTGATCAGACATTCAGAGTTACTGACACAGAAGGGAAATTTTTGATACTTCTCCATCTCAGTTTTACTGTGTCTTTGTTCGTATCTCCCTTATACCAAAAAAAAAGGTAAATGTATTATTAAGGTTTTAATGTGCATCTACACTTGGCAATTGAGTTTCACACAAGGTTAGGTAAAAAAGGTGGGTTACCTCTAACCTAATCATCTTTTCCCAGCTGGAAGGATGTCCAGAAAATCCTTAGTTTATAAAGAGCTGTCTTTTTTTTTTTTTTCTTTTTTTCATTTTTGCACTGCTCATTTTAATAACTCTCTGATATAAACCCATGTTCTACTAAAGAATTAATGCCATTTTTGTTAAGAAAATCAAACAATAGAGCAAGATCCAGCCTTAGAGAAGCCAATGGATTTGAGTGGGCTTTATAACTTTTTTGAATAATCACCACACACCTAAATGTATATTTTAAAATAAAATATCACATCATTAACTGAGAATTCTCAGATGCAGTTCAGAAGCATTCTAGCACATAATTGCTGAAGCTGGCATTGAATCTCTACCTTCTTTTCAAGGTGATGACTGCAATATCAAAATATTAATGTATTTGTGTGGATAATGCCAACCATTATTACAAGTCCACCTTTTGTTGAACTGCACTGTCATTTTACGAAACAAATGTAAAAATTTGATTTTGTCAGGAGATTTTGCCAAACATTTTGTTAGTTGTAACTGCTTGTCATCTTGTAGTGTTTAGAAAGTATAGAACTCGTGAGACACCACATTAGTCAGGACCACTTACCAAATTTCCTCTCACTGCATGTTCTGAGCAGCCAGCTCATTTTTTGTCTACCTGGGCTTACACCAAAACTACTCTTTAGCAGATGGTGTGATAGTTGCGACACCTAGAAAAGCTAAGAAAAAAAAATACCCATGAGAGAAGAGCAGATAAAAATCTTTCCTTTTCTGTGACATTTTCCATGCTTTCCTCAGTCTAATTTCTCTGCCATACATACAGGCACAGAAATGCATGTGTGTATGCCTGCACCACTCTCTGTGTCCAGTGCCTGGCTGCCAAGGTTGCTCCAAGACAAGCAGCTGGCATTTGCTGAGTCCTGCAGATGGGTCATGAGTCACACACACACACACACGGGGCAGCTGTCTGGATCTGGCACTCAGGTGATTATTTGTTTGCTAATCAACCAGCAGCTCCATTTGTGGAGTTGGGGGTTCAGAGACAGTGATTAAATATACAGAGAGGCTGTTGTGTAGTTGTGGGTGAAATGTTGGGTGGTAATTACAAGAGATGTAAGGATAGTTATTGTTACCAGGGCTGGAGCAAAAATTAAATCTGTCTATTCAAACTGCTTGTCACTGAATATCCAATAGCAGTTTCCTAAGGCAGAACAAAAAAACAAACCCTCTCTGTCTTCCAGTGAGAATAAAGAGATATCTCCATGTTTACATTAAAAAGCTGGAGTCACCTGCAAAAATGATCAAATTTCAAACTAAATCAAATATGCAGTTTCTCACAACTGCTCGCAAAGGACGTCAGGAGTTATATGTGAAAAGAGAAGGAGTGAAATCTGATCACTTTGTGCTGCTCAGTTCAATTAGTTTAGCTAGCTGACCAAAATTGCAGGTATTAATTCTGCAGGTGCCAGTTGGGTCTAATCAATCTGCAGGTTTTAACTTATGCTTAGTGTAGCTCAGCTGGCCAAGCAGTGGGCTTAATGCCTCGCAGAGAGGGATGGTCACCTGCTAGGGTGTCATTTGTTGCTGTATTTCATGCAGCATGTAATAAAACATTGCTCTGTGTAATTTTTTCATTTACTGTGGGGTTATGTGAGCATTTAACATACACAGAATGAAGAAAAACATCCTCAAATGATTTTGTCACTGCAGTAGTTGGGGTGACATCCTGAGGTCATTGGTTTTGACCCCTGCAGGAACGGAGTGTTGTCATTTTGACCAAAATGTTCCTGTGTCTTAGGCTGAAGTGTGTAAGAGTGGGGTGAGCTGGGGAAACTGGGGGTAGAAGAAAAGGAGAAGGGGAGATGGAAGTGCTGAGCTCAACCATCTAAAGGAAGGGTTACAGAGAAGATAGAGGCAGGCTACTATCAAAGTTGCTGAGCAAAGAAACAAGAGACCATGGTCACACGGTGCAGGGTGGGAAATTCTGATTGTAGAAAGGAAATTCTTCACAGGAGACTTAGTCAAACCCCGAAACAGGTCTCTTTGAAGCATTGTAGAGTCTCTGTCCACAGAGGCAGTGAAAGTCTGCAAGGCAACTTGGTCTGCCTTGAAGCTAGTACTGGCTTGAGTAGGTGGTGGAAGTGGAGACCTTGAGATGCTTTCTAGCCAAAATCTTCCTGATGTCCCAGGTTGCATTTGGCCCTGCTCTCACCTCCAGTCTTTTACAAGGAGATGAAGTTTGTCCTTACCTCAGGATCCTGTTAAGAATTTAGAATGGACAGTGGAAAAGCCTTGCTTTGAAAAAGAAGCTTTTAAGAAATGATTGTGGCTTTGTTAATTTACTGTTTCTAATTGAAAGCTTATGAGGAGTATGATTTTTCTTTCTAGTGGCTAGCCAGTTGACTCATGTGCTGTAAGAACCACACAGAACAAACTGCCCCGAATTATGCTTGAGCGCCTCATAGGCTTCATCGTATCTGGGTCTGCAGTAGGGGCTGTGAACAAATAATTGATTCAAAACCACTCTTCGGTTTAATTTAAGCAATTCTGCTAAATAAACTTGTCCCTTGGGTTCTTGTGAAGGCAAGAAGATGTCTTGGAAGTAGAGAGAGTTTGTGGAAGCAGAGGTTAGCTGTCCTCTCCATTTCCTTACAAAGTCTGGACTCACCCACAGCTTGCCTGATGCTGGAGCCACTGGTGTCCAGGGCAATATTGTACACAGTTTTCCTACAAGCTTGCCTGTCACAGTAGTACAAATAATCCAAATCCCAATTTTTCTTGGGTACCTTCAGAGTTAATGTCTTAGGTATACATTGGGGAATTGCAGGATATTTAAAAGACAGAAAAAGGGCTGCACAGTTGTATGTTCATTTGATATGCCTTGGTCTGCTCTTGCTCTTCAGCTTCCTGTGCTTTGCTTACAAAGAGGAAGACAAGCCATCGAGATGCCTTGTGTCCACAATACCTTCTGTATAAAATCTCCTTTTTCTGTTCAAGCCTAAACGCTCCTTTCAGAAAAGGCAGATTTTGGGTCTTAGTTGGTGGCAATGAGATGATGGATTGAGCTCCCTTTGCTCCAGCCCTGGCACACCTGTGTGTAGTCAGCTGTATCTGCTGTTGGGTGATCTTGGCTCCCATTCAGTAAGGCAGGACCCCTTTTTAGAACTTCCTGATTAGACTGTCGTGCATTTTCCTTCAGGATGAGGTGACCCGAGGATCTCCACAATGGATGTCTTACCTCCTGGAGGGCTTTGGAGACTGACTTTAGGCCAGGGAGCACAGAGCTGCCTGAGGAGGTATTTGGGACACCTGAAGACCTTCAGCATGGACACAAGTAGGTTCCTCTACGTTGGGGCAACCTGAGTCAGGCAGTCTTAGGAGTGATCTAGCAAAGCTCTGTAAATGTGGGCAGCACTGTCCTTCTCACCTTATGTGTGCAACTATGGAAATCTCTTCCTCTATGTGATTCTTTTGCATGTTTCCCAGGCTCTTGCACCTTGCAGAGGTTTACAGAGGTGTCTTCACACAAACTAATCTGCTTGGGAGGGTAGATTTAGGAGGGGTACTAGCAAGGTCCCAGCCCCTCTGCATAGCTGCTGTGCCTGTGGTCAGCCCTGTAGCTCACTAACTGCCCCGGTTCCTTCCTGGCCTCTAAGAGCTGCTCTCCCTGCACACACCTTCATTTAATGAGCAGTAGCTTCCCCCCGTAGCCAAGCCATTGGACCATCCACTATTCTGTGTTGGCAGGGTGCCTGGCAGGGCCTCGCTTTAGGTTGGTCCTTAGGCAGTATTGTAGTAAATTATAAAAGATCCCCTCTTTGATGCCTTGTGGGAGAAGGCACTGGGCCTGACTTCCTCCTGCCTCCTTCCTTATAGCACAAGATGCTATAAACTGCTACCATGCTGGTTTGGTAACCACATTGCCACAGGTATAAATTACAACCCAAGGTGCACAGCAGTGGGGGAATGAGGCCAACCATCTGTAAAGGTCAAAGGAGCATTCATCACACCAAGTCTGTGACTTCATTGTGACTTCGCATCAATCAAACTGCTGTTGTTGTTAAAGAATCTCAAATCAATACAAAATAAGTAATTTTTTTTTAAAAGCCACCGTTCCATTTTCTGCTCCTTTGTTCTGTGCAGAAATATCTTGTCCTCTGGTCTTCATAAACAAAAATCCTTGGTGTACAGGGTGCAGATATAAATCTATTTAGTCAGAATCAGAGCCTAAAGGGATCCTTCTCAGCCAGCCTAAAATAGAAGGAAGTGGTGGTTAGAAACAATTGCTGCAATTGTGACTTCCTCAAACGGCATGGCTCTGATGTCAGATACCGGGAAAGAGGAAGCAACGGTTAGAATGCATGATGGTTTAACCAAAGGTGCAATTTGTTCCAGCTTTCTGATTAAGTCTGTCCCCTGTAAAAAGGAAATATGAGCAGAGCAGGCAGAGTACTGTTAGAGCTCTTCAGCTGTACAGAAGTAAATGAGGAGCTGGTTCGGTCACGCTCAGCTGCCTGACACTGACTGCAAGAGCACATGCTTGCTCTCAGTTGTCTCCTTGTATGCCTCTGCTTTGGTCTGGAGAGAGCCTGTCCCCACCAAAAAAACCCTGAAACTCCTACTTAACAAGGCTAAATTACAGTTCCTAAAAAAAAAGGTGTAAAAATCTGAAAGAACACGAAAGCCATTATTACGTTTGATAGTGGTATCAGGATTTTAATCTGCTGCTTGTGTTTGGATTAAAGCATTAGGTTTCCTTTGCTCAATTTGTTACTAAATTTGAACAGCTTACAGTTGCTGCTTTCTGGCAGCATTTACCTGAGAGAGCTGGTTGTGTATCAGTGTCTCATTGAAATGTGTTTTAAAAGTAGTTGTTAAGTGAAAATGTACTGATGAAATTCTTATGAATTTTCCAGTTGATGCTGTACATCCAACACACATACTTACCCCTGGTGTTTCTGTTGTGTTTCATTTTGTTGTTAATCAGTCACTGTCTAACTCTGAAATTGCCCTTCTTGAGCAGGGGGTTGGAGTAGGTGCCTCCCACAGGTCCATTCCAGCTGAAGTGTCTGGTGCCCACACTGCTGATAGCTGGCAGACCAGAGAGGCAGGCGGGAGGATCTGTGGTGAACCTCACTGTCATTTCTCTTGTGACCCACATTCAGCTGATCTCGGTGCATGGTCCCCACACAGTGATACAAAGGAAAGTGAGAAACCTGAAGCTTCCTCTCCATCAGCCCTGCAGAATTGGGTTTATAACACAGTGCAGAAAATGGTAATTTTCCTGCAGTGTTTATCAACCATGTGATTGAATTTGCATGTTTTATAGACAAGTTGTTTGGGAAGTTCAACAGAAAGAGGGTATTTCACTATCAAAACATAAATTCTACTAACTTTTCACAAGTCTCTGTATGATCACACTGATCTCACCCCTGCTACATTCCTCAAGACTCATAAATTTGCTGGGCCTTCATGACATGCCAAATAACTGAAACCATTCTGCAATGTCCAGATTGGAGGCAACAAAACAGGATTTACATGGTTTCAGTTTCTAATGGTCTGTTTTAGCACACTTGCTTCCTTTCTCTGCAGCAATCTGAGTGTTAATTATGCTCAGTGGACAACCAGAGGGCAGTGACACTGATGCATTCATATGCTGTGAATGATATAAAAAAGGGTTAAAAAGAATTCAGTAGGAGACGGGAAAGGGAATAAAATTACAGATTGCAAGCATCTCTGTTTTTTTCCTTCTTTCCTCTTGTCTGAGGAGCCTTGGCAAAGGTTGTGTTCTGTTACAGATGTGCCAGTTGTGCTGGCCGTAGCACTGATGAACAGGCAGATGAGTTGTCCATGGAAGGGTGTGTCTTAATTTTGGGAACGTGTGGCTCATGCCCTGCTGCTGCATAGAGTCTGTGCCATAGAAGTGGAACCTCGCTCTTCGTTCCCATGAACAGCAACACCTGCTTTGTCCACCACTAGCCATAAATCCTAGTGGGATAACCGGTCATCCCCACGAGCTGCATGCTGCCTTGCTTCCTGCTTCCTCATGCCATAGCATCTCTTGCAGCAGTCCAGGAGATTTTCAGAGAGGGGACAATGACAGCAGCAGGACTGAATGGACTCCCTGCCATGACTGGTGTTGTAGAGATAAACAGTTTCTAAATCTAGAATCTCAAAATACACCAAAGAGAGGAAAATTTCTGGCCCTAGTTTGCAGGTTTACTCTTTAAATTCAAAACCTAATCAGCACTTGGTACAAAAGACTAATCATAGAATCATAGAATGGTTTGGGTTGGAAGGCACTTCAAAGATCATCTAGTTCCAACCCCTCACCATGGACTGGGACACCTTCCACTAGATCAGGTTGCTCAGAGCCCCATCCGCCCTGGCCAGGGATGGGGCAGCATCTCTGGTCAACATGTTCCAGTGCCTCACCACCCTCATAGTAACAAATTTCTTCCTAAGATCTAGTCTAAACCTACCCTCTGTCAGTTTAAAGTCATTCCCCTTCTCCTTCTACCATTTGCCCTTGTATTGTCTATCAAAAGCATTTCTATTGTGCCTCTCAAGATAGCATTTGGTCACCTGTTCCTCATTTATAAACATTTTGAGTGGAGTCCTGGCATGAACTAAGTGGGGCTGGAGGCTCTACCACCAGTGACAGTTGCAGATGGAGATCCATGGGCTTTCAATGAAAATCAAACTCAAAGATTTTTTTTTTAAACTGGAGTGTCATTTTTCCAAGGTAAAGGCTACTCATCCCCAAATTTAGAAGCTACTGTATGATCAGGTTTGCGGTCCATAATAATGGCTTCTCCATTCTCCTATGCATGGTTTAAAAAATTTACCTGAATTTTTCTACAAACGTGAAGCTTCAGTTTCATAACTCAAAGACAGCGTAGCATGCTATCATGTGATGTTATAATTATCAAAAAATCACGCATAAGGTCGAAAGAAATGTGCTGAGTGAACTGGGACATTTGGAATCCATAGGCACACGGCCTTAGGGCTGAAGGAGATTAATGCTTTTGGCATCACGCAGAGCCGGTGTTATGTTCATGCTGTGGTAGGGATTTCTTTTTCCATAGACCTCCTGATTGTGAAAGGGGATTCCAAAACTCACATGCAAGCAGCAAATGTCTCCAAGTACACTGTGGCACCCTTCCAGGAACAGAAACCCCCGTTACTGTCTGCTGCCACCGTACACTGATTGGAAATGAGATAGCCACCCGAGCGCGGTGTATCGCGGCTCTCAGCAGTCATGTGAGGGAGACATCAGGAAACAGTAGCTGACAGTCACATCGCTGCCAGTCAGAAAGGGATCGGTGCTTAAAAGGAAGCCCTGGATGCTTTCGGCATGACTGAATCCGCTGCTAATCTGCATATGTCTGGATTAGAAGTCACACCATCGTAAAGATGCCATGAGCCAGGCAGCACCCATATGTCATGTGTGTGGTGACAATTTCTAAATATCCCATCCCACACAGCTCTGTTCCTAAGCGTAAACAACAAATAGGAGGCAAAAGGCAAAGCACAGAGGCTGTAAAGCATCCCTGTCCTGATCCCAGGATCCTGTTTCATAAGGATCGCTAGGTTTTTATACTCTGGTGTATTTGCATATCCTCTTCACCATTTGAAAGAAAAGATTATTGCATCTGCCAGTAGTTTTTCATTTTAGTCCTAAAACAACATTATTATGTGTGTTGACTGAATATATCATTCTTAATCAGATGCAGAACGGCGTTCCCTACCTTCCTGACAGTGTTATGGACCACATACCGTTTGATTTAGTCTGGTGACAGGGTTGTAAATGTGGAGCTTCACATCAAGCTCCCCACCAGGGTGATGCCTCCTCTTCTAGCCTGAATGCAAATACTGCTGGAGGTGGAGGCTTGGCTCAGAGTGACCAGAAGATGAGGATCAGTGCTGGTATGTGTGTCTGGTACTGAATGCAAGTGTGAGCTTGGCACAGAAGGGCAGACGATTTTGGACAGATTAACATGGATCATTTTGACCATGTGGCTAAAATGAATCAAAGGTCGGATTGGATTAATCTAGATATGTGCATAAGGGATAAGCAATATATATTATGCTTTCTTTTTTTCAGTGCATTGATTTGTGGGGAGGACCTGTGTCTGAAATTAAGAGACAGAAAAGCTCTTGTTTAATATAACATTTAAGGTAAATGAAAGTTCTGCCATGAAGACAGCCATATCATGCGTATATGAACACATACTTCTCAAACCAGAGCTGACTTTACTGAAAATTGCACTTCTTGCAAGTCTTTATTTGTCTGTCTGTGCTGGCAGAGGTAAAAAAAAATCTTTGTTCAAGAGGTTGTCAATGAAGAGTAGTCCACCTGCAGTGCCTGTGGAGTGGCAGGCAAAACGATGCTGAGCAGGTCACAGCCCATGGTTTGTTGGCAAACCAACTTCCCAGGTGTGAGGCCTCTGGAATGTAGCTGCAGGTTTCAGGCTACCTGGTAGAGATGCTCCAGTTTACCAGGGTAGGAGGTAGGAGAAAGTTGTGGAGATGCAGAGCCTTTCTTTTTTCCCTTTTCTTTTGAAAACCAAGTACATGAAGCAGCTGTTCCAAATGCAGGTGCTCTCTGCTCATCACTCTAGCTTTGCATTCTTGTTCCTATTTGTATGTAGGTGCTTTGAAGATGATCAGGCTTCACTAAAATAGTGCTACCCCAGTTTCTGCTGGATCTGAATCCAGGCTACAGAGCATATGGAACCAAAGTTAAAGCTGGTTCAGTATGTCTTGCCTGGAGCTACTCAGCTCTTCTGAGCACTCTCATTTACTAGGTAGGGTCTAACCAGTTTTGGAAAGGTTTTTTTGTTTGTTTTAATGTGTGCCTGGGCAGACCTCATCTGTAAGTAAGGGCAAATGTCCCGAAATTCTTAGTTTTTCACAGATGCTTGTGGCAAGGTTTCCAAACATGACTGAAGAAGTTAGGTACTCAACTCTTACTGATTTCATGAAAGCAGTGGGAGTCAGCCAATTGGCTTGTTTAGTCACATTTGAAAATCCCACAAGATAGTATCTCCTTCAGCTGCTTTGAAAACCTCTCTCCTAGTGCTTTCTAGAGTGTGTTGTCATTAGTATTGAAAGGTCAGTCAGGGTTGCAGTATTATTTGAACAGGACTGATGTGTGTGGAGGAGACACATGCACATCATACAGGAAACATGAGTCCTGGACTGGAATGCACAGCTAAGGCTGTTCTGGGCTTAGCTGTGTGGCTTGAGGCAGATGGGCACTTCTCGTTGGAGATGGGAATGCAGACTGAGGGAATAGATTTAAATACAGACATAAATCCTGAATCAGGACTGAGATACTTCAAGCTGAACTAACTACATACTCTTCTTTTTAGAGTGTAATTCATGGCACTGGATGCAGAGTTCACTCTAAATTATTCAGCAGTTGTGGGCCCTAGGTATTATTACATTGCAACTATCTTTCCTGAATTAATGTTGCTTATTCTACTTTTGAATAAAGCTAAAAAATTAATTGTTACAAGCTCAGAATTTACCTTGTTTGATCTCACATACCCTCTGTGTTTTAGAGTTGGAGCTACAGTGACTTTTGAGCGTTGGGTACAGTGCTTGTCCAAACTCATGAAGATGAATAAAAAATAATATATGTATATACCTCAAGGACACAGTAACAGGAGGCAAGCAAAGTCACCATGATGTTGATACAGATGCTCCTAGCTGAAATGACATTCTTGGGCTTAGGCATTTATGTTTACTTTATGGGCTGTTAAGCAAGTACATAATGTTTTGCCCAGAAAAAAAGACTTACATGAGCTGGATTGCTCATTCCCTGGCTTCCGTGACATCAGACAGCTTGAAGGAAACAATCCTTAGGAACCACTAGAGAAATTCTTTCTTTCAGCCTGTCCTTCCCAGGACAGCCACCTTTTAGCCCCTCTCCTTATTACCAATGTTGTGCATGTGATTCCTGAAAATTGCTCTCTCCTTCTTCAGCCTTCCATCATAAACTTCCTATGTCAGAGAAGGAAGGGGGAGACAGGGGACATACACATACACATACACATACACATATACATAAGAAGGAAAATTAGTGTAAGGAAAAAAGAAGGCCTGCAAAGCCTGGAAGAAGGGTGGCATTTGGGGATAAGAAAAACCACTGGACAGCAAAGGAGGTGAAAGGGAGAGTCAAACAACATGCAGTTCCTGGCCTAGAATAGCAGCAGTATTGGTTTTGCTGGTCAATACCTGTGCAGAGTCTTGTGCCAGACCAACTCAGACAGCTTAAGGGTGAGCTAAAATTTTCATCACTCTTCATTTATAGAATCACAGAATGGTTTGGGTTGGAAGGGACCTTAAAGGTCATCTTAGACCAACATCCCTTACAATTAGCAGGGACATCTGCAACTACATCAGCATAAGGTCAGTGTGTGTGTCTTAGTGGCGCATCCCCTACCAAACCTAATCAAAAGTACACAGCTTATATCAGGATATGTGCGTCTTCCTGTGTTAGCATTTCTCACCTGATCTGCCTGCACACCTACCATTTGTTTCAGCACCTGCAGGTGATCCCCTGAGGGCAAGGTCCTATCCCAGCATTTTTGGATGAAGGGCATATGTGATGATGGGGTGGCTAGTCATAGAACAGGGGTGGGAAGATGTATAGGCACCTTTGGGAATTTTTGTCTTTAGTGATTGCTACATGGGGAGGCTTCAGGATTGTTTTTCACAGAATCACAGAATATACTGAGTTGGAAGAGACCCACAAGGATCGAGTCCAACTCCTGACCCTGCATGGCGTCATCCCCTGGTTAGAGGAAGGAGGGTGCTTGTGATCAGGTGGCTCTGTGGTCAGGGAAGTGGAAACTCCAGAGAGTGAGGTCTGTGCACATCCCATGAGAACAGGTAATAGGGCAGAGGGATGTGGTTGGTAGGGAGGGGTGGGACAGCTCTGGAAGGGCTGCGGAGGAGGGCTCTGGAGGCACAGGAGCAGCGGTGGAGGCTGCGGTGGCAGCAGAGGGTGCCCGCGGCTCGCTGTGCTCGCCGCCGCGACAGCCGTGTCCCCGGGCAGCCCCCGCACATTCCCCTCCGTGCTGCAGCGGGGTGGAGCTTCTCCTTTGGGTTTCGGGGAGTTGTAATACTTCTTCTAAAAGACACTTCAAAAATATTTTTACTTTAATTTTTTTTAGTACTTTTTTCAATACTTTTTTTCCTAATACCATTTTTTACTAATTTTTTAATACCTCTCTTTTTATCATTCAGATGGTTCTCACCCAACACCCTCCCCCTCCTCTTTTTTCTTTCTATTTTCTTTTTTTCTTTTTTTTTTTGTTTNNTTTTTTTTTTTTTTTTTTTGTTTTGTTTTGGTTTGGTTTGGTTTGGTTTTTTTTGTTCCCTTAACATATCCTGTAGGCTCTCCCTTCTCTTCCCTCCTTCCCCAGGAACACGAGCAACAGCTATGGAGTTAGCCAGGAGAGTGAGGCGAGGACAGAAAGGTTTGTGCAATTTCCTTGCCCAAACAGAATGGTCCCTTCTTCTCTAGCACATGGACAGAAGCTCTTCCATCGTCCCAGAGCTGGCCCATGTATAGCAGAGCCACCTTCACACACATTCTGTGTTCACAAAAGATCAGCTTGTTTTCAGGAGTCATCTTTTCACCCCGTGGAAGGGCAGTCCCAAGGAAAGGGGCAGGGGGATCAGTCACTGGATTGGGGTGCCCTAATGTCAGTATGAGAAGAAAAGTAATGAGGGAGAAGGCAAAGGGGTGAAAGTGTACAAGGAATGAAAAGGAAAGTGCTGGACACGCTGTAGTTATGAGATAATGGAGGAAATGTTATTTGCTAGAGAAATGTGGAACCTGAGGTTAAGGGGCAGCAGATGTTAAGTAAACAAACGCATCTGAGCTTATATTCTTCTTGCTTTTCTACCATCCGCTGAAGAACTAATTAATGAAAAATCTGGCAGCTTGGATTTCATTGTCTGGGGAACAGACCACAGGAAAATGTGTAAAATTTTGGCAGTGTTTTAGTCATAAGGTCAGTCCAGGCAAAGGAGTACTGCAGCCCATTTAGTTACTTTGCCCAAAGAATTTGCATTAAAATTATCTGCATTTTTAACAATCAGCAGAGCTGAATGCAGCTCTGCCCTGCACTCAGAAGGTCAGAAATTATCTCACAATTCTAGGGAGGTTTTTTACCTTATATCAAAATAACATTATATCTATCTAACAAAAATCTGGGTGTGTTTGTATTTTTTAAAGCACTACAGTAATATGGCAAGAAAGGAGAAATAAATACGAGATATGTAATCAGGAGAACACTGATATATTCTATTAGTGGAGACAATAACATGCAAATAGTCAGCAAGTGAGAAGAGAGGCAGTGTAGAGAGCTCACACTTAAACCTGGGATTGAGGAGACATTATTAGACCAGTTTTTGTTATAAGTGCTTTCTCATAATTTTAAACAGTAAGGTATTTTCATAAAGTATCCTGTTGATTTTGTCTAGGGGAGAGTGTTTCCTACAAATGCCACAGTGCAGGCAAAAGCCACTGATGTAAAGAACTCCAAAACCGATATTCTGAAAAGTGAGGCTGCTAAATAAAGGAAAAAGGATATTTGAGGGAGTAACAGAGAAACCATTGCAGTGTCCTCATTGTTAATCTTGATATTTATTTAATTAAACATATCCTTTGTTACAGCAGAAAAGAAGCAGTGGCAGAATTGGCTTTTGCCTCCACCAGATTGTTGCAGAACCTGGGAACTTTGCCAGTACAATTACAGTGAAGTTGGCTGTGGAGTATGTGATGCCTCAATCCCAAATCTGGATAAACTGAGGCATAACTATATCCTCAAATGGAGGACGAGGCAGTCTTTCCAAGCATATACTTACTATAGAATTTTCACTGGGAATTATAATAAATTGTCTTTGCTCAAAACATTAAGGCTGAGCGCAAGGTGCTGTACCTGGGTTGGGGCAATCCCAGACACAAGCACGGGCTGGGAGAAGAACTCCTTGAGAGCAACCCTGCAGAGAACATGGGTGTTCTTGACAAAACATTTAGAGGCATCTTTTTATAAGTAGAGAGGAACACACAAGATGGAAATTCCGTGTGTTTGCATCTAAGTACAAGAAAAATATATTCAGCCTTTTCCATAACATACCATGAAGGCATCGCTGACAGGAAGGAAAGGGGAATGGGCAACTGTAGGGCAGGGACTTCTCAAACGTGTCCATGTCCCCCAATGGTTTTAGAATTAAAAGGGGAAAAATGGGAAAACCAAGGTCAGTCTCCCTCTTTGAGGTGTAAAGCAAGCACTATTGCTGTGTTTCTGCTCATTTGCTTCCAGCTTTCTGAGCGAGCAGCCCACAACAATGATCTGATGCTCTCAGTGTCACAAAATGGAATCCAGATATTAATGCCTCATGTGCACAGGGTCACATGTTGGTTTTGGGACACCACGGGTAAGGTAAAGATGGACAAGCCTGAACAGACTGTGCAGCTGAAATACAACCCTTTGTGATCGTATCCATCACATGTTTTTTCCAGGGGGAAAGGCATGATCAGCAGGGATGCTAAGCTTTTTAACCTTGAATGACATCCTGTGATAAGCCGGGGCACACAGGAAAAGAAAGAGGCAATGGCTTCCACCCACCAGAAGTCTTATGTTTCCACAGTGCTGAGGCTGTGATAATTATGATACATCCAGCTGGTGCTATTATTCAACCATTCCTGTAGGAGAGGGCCGGTCTTAAGCAGCATAAAGATTGCTACAAAACTTCACAGTGGCCAAAAGTTAATTAATAAAAAGTGGTTAGCTATTCATATGAATGGCAGGAACAACTTCCAGAGCCATGTGATTATATTTGCATTCAGTGCAGTGCTTAAGGTGCCTCTCTGGTGGGCCAGAAGCCCACTGTGCTAAGTGCTGCATGAAATGGGTGAATGGAAAAAGGAGAGAACAAACTCGTAGTGGCAGTTGTCAGCCTGCTCTTGGAGGAACAGTTGTTGCAGTTGAGCCAGTGCCAGTATAATACTTGCAGTGGGAAAAAGAGGGGAAAGAATCACAGCAGCAAGAGAGCATCAGCAAAGCTGTCGGTAGGGGAAAGCACAAAAGGTTGAGTGCAAATGCTGAAGGACTGGAAGGTCCCAGGTGAGGGGTTGTATCTGAGAGCAATGGATATCTGAGACCAATGCTGAAAGAGACTTGGTCACAGTTGGAATTTAACAACAGAGGGAACAAAGAGATGACATAGTTTGAGGAATGGCCTCTTAGGTAAGAGGGAAGGTTGAGGCATGGATGCAGACAACAGAAAGACACAAGTGCAAAGAAATCAACACTTATAGGATGCACTTGTTATCAGCACACAGGTATCCACATCCAAGAATGAGTGAGAGTGAAAAGAGGATGAGAAACTCCAAAATTTCTCAGAAGACAATCTGAAGAGAGTTGTGGCTGAGAACAATGTCAGAGCAGAGAAAGGGCTTAGATACAGGGTTGTTCAGTAGAGCAGAACTGAGAAGGAAAAGAAGATAGAGAAAGGGGGTGTCAGAGAACAAGAGGCATCTTAATGAGAGGGTGGTTTTATTGGCAGTTACAGCAGAAAAAGCACATCTCTCTTAGGGCTGGGAGATGATGGAGAGAATTGGCTGTCTGCAGTAGGGTTAGAAATGGTACAATCATGGACAGACTGTCAGAGAGGAGAGGTAAAAACTGAGTAGAAAAACATTGAAGCTGGATGTGTTGCCATGAGAGGTTATAGAAGAAGAAACTTGTGAGGGCAGTAAAGAGGAGTGAGGTTATAGCCAGACAGCCAGGATGGGTCAAATGTCTTCAGAGGTGAGACAGAGCAAGGCCAAGATGGACCCTGGGCTTGTGTTACTGCGTGAGGTGCGAAGTGGGAAGAGCAGCAGACAGAAGGGTGAGTGGAACAGAAGTCAAAGAAAAGGGCTTAAGCAGAGCAGGCAGGTGATGATTTGAGTTTGTAAGTAGAGTTCTTAGGGAGTACCAAAAATTGAGAAAGCTGAGTGAGTTTCATCTGGGGGGAAAAGGAGAGCACTGTGAAGATTATTCTGGTACTTGTACAGCCAGAGGGTAGCATTTTCTTTGTAAGGAGAGTGGAAGTGGCACAGCGTAAAAGGGGTAATGGAGATTTCTTAGCAGGGGCATATGACAATTAAACCTGAGGCAATAAGTTATATTTGATCATTTTATCTTAATGGTTTATTTTGTTACATTCATCTGTGTGGCAAAATTGTACTTAGTGACCTTTTCTACAGTGTCCTGTCCAGCACTGGGCTTTTCCAGCTTTTGGAAAAAAGGAACCTGGGTTAGACTGGCCACTGCTCAGTGGTTTCCTGAGTTTCTGGGCTTTGGTAGGATGGCTGGCTGTAGCTATTTTTTAGGTGACATATAGGTTTGCCTTTCTTCAGCCAGAATTTCCTTCTCATAATCAACCATGGTTGTGAACCTTATTAGGTTGTCAATCTCAAATCTTCCCCAAATGCCTGAAACTGTTCTTAAAACATGCTCTAAAGACTTCTCTTAGATCCCACTGTTCATACAGCTTCTTCTCTTTCTGCCTGTAGACCAGCTGTACTGGCTAGGATGTCATTATCGGAATCATCACACCAAATTTCTGTTAACACTCATAAAAATGCATGTTCTGTCAATGACTAAAAGTGTTCATTTTCCTTGCCTTTGTGTTCAGACAGCTTCCTACATTCATACTTTCCTTTTTCTTCTAAATCTTTTGCCTCAGACAGAGTTCATTTTTTGTCTTGCTTTTTATGTTAGAAACACACACCACGTCATTTGAGTTAAACAAAAAAGTCCCCTATTCCTCTTCCCCTACACTGTTTGAATAGAGGCCTGTGTAAGAAGCCCTGCCAGCTTTGAAATGAGAAGGCTGGTATTTTTTTTTTTGCTTACATGGAGATCATTTTAATCCAAACAGACTCTCATTTCGAAAGATATAAAGGACATTCCATTGCTTCTTGGGTCCAAAACACTCCTAAACTGACACATTTACCACTTGGTCTCAGTTTGCACAGCACAAAGCACATAAGAGTGCTTTGTCTGTGGTGTTATAATGCTGTTCTTTCAGAAAGCTGATAGTTCTCTAGCCTGAGCTTTGGCACGATCTCACTAACAAAGCTCAGCACATGGGCAACAGGGTACATATCTGAGGGGTGCCTCATGTCAGAGGCCTTAGTTTGTGATAGCACTAAGTGACCCCTGTCCTTTCTGCATGCCTTCAGCCAGTGCAAGACAACGTGAGCTACAATCAATCACAAGCATCCCTTACATGCCAAGACTTCAAGCCCAGATTACTATCATCAACAAATGCTTGAAGAGCCATTACAGGCTAATTGGGCTGCAAACACTACTTTCCTATCTGTAGGAGCGTGAGAAATTCAACCTCAGCACTAAAGGCCAAAACCAAGGAGAGGATCTGCTCAAGACACCATTTGTCTGGAGCCTAGCTGCTCTCTCCATGTTATTAATTGTAGTCTCTAAAGTGAGCATGATTTGGACTGTTAATCTTCCTGAAGAGAAAAAGTAACTTTGCCTGTCTGAGGCTGCTTGATAGCTTCTTACCCAACAGTTGTACTTGGTAGAAAGTGATCCTGTAGCTGTCTCCACAGTCTGCTCCAGCTCTGTGCAGCCCTTATTAACACACAGAGTATGACACGTGCTGTAGTACTGCACACAGCTTCTGAACCTTACCAAGTGGGAATGTATTTGAGAATAGAATGAAAGGATTTGGCCGGAGAGCTGCTGAAAGGCTGTCTCCCCTTCAAGATGTGTGAGACACCTGGAGACACCTGCCTATCATCTAGATGGGGCAAGAAACGTTCATGGAGGATCTGCAACAATGCTCATTCTGAGTGGTGTGAGTATGTGCTGCAAGACCTTTCGGCTGACCTTGCCTAGGAAGAAGTCTGAGCCTAGCTTGAGGAAGGCTTTTTTATTCCTTCACTTCAAGCCTTAATGCACTCTGAGCCATTTTACCTATGTGGCATGGGTTTCAACCAGTTCCTAACCCACTACATGAAGTAAAGTGACAGTCTGGCTTTCAAATGTAAAATAAAATATCTTTTTATCTTAGCCACTCCCTATGATTTAAGAGTAGATTAATATGGTTCAAAACATGGATTGAAATGGAAATGAGAACAAATTTTCACAGACAGAACACCCGAAAACATTGTGCCCCAGAGTGTGAGTTAGATTGGCAAAATAAGGGACAGAAAACAAAACTGTGTGGAGAAAAGGAAAAAAAAACAACCCTGTGGTTCTCTGAAAGGGGCAGTCCCCTCTGATAAGGAGACTCTGGAGGCAGCTGTCTCCCCTATCTGCGCCATGAGTAGGATGCACTCCTACTTCCTGTCTGAACAGACAGATAACATGAAAAAGCCACTGTGACATTTGACATTTCTTTTAGTTTCCCTTTTCATAGCCAAACAGTGTGATTCACTGGGGTTCTTCTTGAAATTGAAGAGCTGTGTAAAGAAAATTTAAGCACTGGGCTCAGATATTGAAAGGTGACATTCCCACCCTTGTGACTGTCTCGAGAAGGGCTGAGGGTATGTCTGCTTTGTAGCAATTACTACCTCATGCTCTGCCCCATCATACATACAAGACAGTTCCCTTATGATTGCAGTTCTGCTTCCTTGACCCTTGTTGCACAGGAGTCTAATCTAGGCCAGACATATAGGAAAAGATTGGTGTCTTGGTTTTTGTTCTGGTGTATTTGTTTTACAGTGCTCTGGAGCAAGTTCAGTGCATGCCCTCTCCTTTCAGAGTTATGTCAGTGGCAGATGAAACACTGTGGAAAATGGCAGATTTTAATAAAAGAAGTTTACATAGGTAGTCTGCCCGCCAAAGCTTTTGAGTTACATACAGTACTTGGATGCATATAAAGTATTCAATTCAGCTAAGCAGATCTCAAAGACTTAGTTAAGACTGAGCTGGGAGACACAGACCTCAAGTATCCATGAAAGGTATGTAGCTGGAGGGGATTTCGGAAATTAGAATGTCATTAAAACTCCTAGTTGTGAGTGATTCCCGTATGCAGCATGCATGCCCATCACATAATACCTCAGTCAAGTCTTTTAAAGACAAGACAGGATGGGATGGACTGCCCAATGTTCTGGGATTATCAGAGTGAGGAATGACTTGACCCATGTGTGAACATTTCGGTGGTGAAGCTGTGCCCTGTGGCTTTACTGCTGCTACATTTTGCTTGAGCACGTTGAGACCTGTCCAGTAAATGCCACACACAGTCACTCTATCTTTGTTCCCAGACACATCCTTTGTAGCTATGCCAGAGATTTTCCCAATGTGGAAAAGCTGTGGGTATGTGCATGGAGCTACTAAAATGTTTCATGAGTGTGGAATAAAGCAGGAAGCTGACGAGCTCATGAAATTGTTGAATAATTTACGTTGGATGTGACCTCTGCTGGACAAAAGTCCATCCTCTTTCTCTAAGCCAGGCTGGACTCTGAGCAAGGCAAAGTTGATCAGGTCCATGTCTTACTGGGTATTCGAAATCTTGAAGGATGTAGATTCCCACAACTTACCCAGGCAACATGTTCCGCTGTGGTCCAAGTCTTCTTTCCATGTCTGTGTGTGTGTAAATGCAGAGAAAGGGGATGACAGGAAGAGCAGGGAGTGCATGCAGAGGTTTGTGTGTGCTTATTCATGTACAGAGCTGTGTTCCCAAGTTCTGTTTCTTTTTTGGCAGGTGAAAAGAGCACACTGCCACTGGCAACCGGGGCAATAGCTGGATGGCTTTTAAAAAACCTTCACATTGAGCAGAATTCCATGTTGTGATCAATGAGATAGTTTTTTAGAGAATATGCTTTTAGTTTGGATTAGTCTTGCAGTTATGCAAGGATTCACTGCTTTTAAATAACTGGAAAAAATAGTATTTTGAATCTTTTTCACATTTAGATCTATTGTCAGTTTATTAAATTCAGATTTATTGCTAGCTTTCCTAGCCAAAAAATAGCTGTTAGCACACTATAACAGAGCATAAATTTGAGTCCACTGAATCAAAGACATTATTAAAGAAAAAAATTACTTAATGACCTGTCTGATCTAATAAATCCTGCCATTCGCATAAAACAAAATGACAAGAATTTATGTCCACTAGATGTGTAAAACAAAGGCAGTCATAGTGGCTGGGTTTTGAAATGGTTTCTTCAGCCAGCTGGTTTTTACTGTAGAACCTTGTAGGTAAAAATAAGGTTAGGATAGAAATGGCTGACTAAGCTGCTATTGAGATGACAGAGACGTCTTCAGTAGCATTAAAATCAAAGTATCCAGATGGTTTGAGACTTGTGAGGTTGTCTGTGGGCCACCGTGCTTCGTGCCTGGCAGACTCCTTTAGACAAAAGACCTGTTTTTAAACTGCAGGCTTACAGTGTGAAAGGGAACTGATCCACAGTCCCATTCAGGACGGCCTGTTTAACAGTTTGACATGAACTTGCTGACCACCAGCACTGGGTACTGGTAAATTCATAAAGACACTTTTCCTCTTATTTATCCATGAATAATATCTGACTGAAAATGTCTGAGTCTAGCCTGCCCACCACTTGCCTTGCAGCTGCTCCTTCTAACTACTGCAGTGGCCTTCATTTGTGGAAATAGAAACCGCCTTAATGACAGCCTCTTCAAAGCCTGGCTGAAATTTGCCTTATGCTGTTTTCTGACCTTCAGTGAGCCAGCAAAGAGCACGGGGCTGTCAGTCCCCTCCTGCCCTTGGTTAGCTGCCACTTGCATGGCACACCGGTTCATGTGCTGTTCACTTCTCTGTAATGAAGTAAAAATAAGAGAAAGCTTTTGCATCTGCACCTTTTGCATTTACCAAGCACCTTCCATTCACTGTCAAATAGTTAGCTTGTACTTTTCCCATTAGGCTTGATCGTACAAATATATGATTCAAATTTCTTAAAATATTTGTGTGTATACACATATGTATGCATATTATGTTGTATATAAGCAAAAAGTAATTCTGAAGACCAGTTTCAGTTTAGTTCCAAAGCTTACATATGTCTAGAAAATTTCATACACCCATGGGCCATGCCTAAACTTCAGAGTCAGGCATGTATTTGTTCAGACTCAGACATCAGTCTTGTAACAGATGCCATAGAGAATCAAGTGAGTCTCTTCTGTTCTCCTGGAACAGCATTGCCCTAGGGCCATCCTTGAAGGCATCAGTAGAGACCCAAGTTTCTTTGTTTGATTCAAAGCATATCAGCATCGTTTCATTGATTGAAATGTACTTTGGTTCCATTCATTCCCACTCATGTAGTGCTCCCTCATGGCAAGGCCTTGTAACTATGGCTCAAGCATCATTGTTTCTGCTGTCACATCTGGGCTGAATTTTCCCAGGAGCAAAAACACTCCAGGTTGGGTTTCCTAGCACAGCTTCAAAGTGGGCATTCCCATGACAGCATTTCAAAGCACTTTTTTTTCCCCGAATTCTGAAACTTCTGTGACTAGCACAGTAATTCAAAAGCAAACAACATGCAGCCCTCAATTAGTTTGTCAAACTAGACCCATGGAGCTTTAGTACCCTTCCCATTTATTCCATGCTTTACAGCCTTCAAGAAGACTAATTCATCGTAATATCTCCTCAGGACTTCTATGTGTGTGTGTGTGTGTGTGTGTCTGTGCCTGTGTGTGTGTAGGAGTGATGTGCCTGGAATAAAGGGTAATGGCAAATCAAAGAGAGGGGATCTGCTCGGAGAGAAAATGAGAGAGGAAGTGATACAGTTTTGTGAAGAATCACAGGAGGTAATAGTGAGCTCATCATGACTGGGAAGAAAGAGGAAGCAAGTGGAGGGCTTGGATTCAGAGAGATAGTGCAAAAAAATCTCCACTTTCCTCAAGAGTTGCAGGCTTTTTGTCTGGGTGATTCCTTGAAATAGCTTTATTGCTTTTAAGACAGGGCATCCCCCATTTGCCCTCTTTACTTCTCTCTATACAATGCTGTAGGACATTTGGGAGCAGAGAAATTTTCCACCCATAAGAAAAAAGCCCAGATGGCCTGGCAATGTTGAATTCCCTTGCCTCAGGGGCTGCATTGCTGTGTCTTTTCTGGTGATAATATGTCAAAATGCAAATACAGTTGGATTTCAGGCCCCCATGTGGAGCTTTTGCCTAGGAAATGTAGCTGATGCTCACATCATACTTTCATGTATTTATTTTTGTTGGTAAGTTTGAACATATTTTCCTCAGCCTGTGGTTCTCTCCCTGCTGGTTGTACACATGTAGTGAATAATTCATTCCTGAGAATATAATTTCACTTCCTTAGTCCTGATGTTTTTCTTCTTCATATCCAGATGTGCTGCTCCATTAGTTAAGTTCTTCTAATGTTAACATTAATGATAACTGGATTTGCCACTGGTGGCAGCTGCATTTGCCCGTTTCAGCTCAGGGTTCTATCAGTGGACATCTGTGTGCCTTGAAAGCACGCCCTACAGGCAGAGATGGGATTTTAGGGTTATACTAGCTCTGTCTGCTGGCAGTTGTGCAATCGCAGACTTTAGGGAAAGAGACCAGTTTGTCCTCTATGGCTTTCTTGTTTAAGGTTAAGATATGGCCAGCTGTAGGACTGATAGAAAACCTCGTTCAGGTCAGTGTTGTCTTTTTGCAGTTAGCTCCAGCATATCTTCCCATATTTGAATGGGAGAGGGCATATCTAAAGTTGTGATACAGGAGGGCAGGGTAAGTGAAAACGTTTTAGGAACTGACTGCTATGAATTCTCAGTTGGTGGAAGTGAACATGGGCATCAAACATCTGAGTTTGAAAAGTCTTGGCTCAGCATCTGGTCCATTCAGGTCTCTCCAGCCCTTTGCTGGAGCATCCATAAATCTTCACAGCACCCTGTCCCTGGACATGGGCTCCATCAATCAGGCTGGCAGCCATAGATGTCTTCGAGGCCCACCATGTCAGCAGCACCAGATGGGCAATTGGAGAAAAGATCTTTCATGCTGGGAGTCTGTCAGGCAGATCTAGAAAGGAAGAAGATGCTGCCCCTGAGAGCCAGAAGATCTGAGATTTTCCCCCACCATGAAGGCTTGTCTGGCTGGGTTTAGGGACAAATTAGAGAAAATGCATCTGAGGATCCCCCCTCTTCCTTTGGTTATCTTGAAGAAAGAACTCCCAGATCACTCTGGCCCTCTTGAACCAATCACTGGTTGTTGTTCTTCTGTTATAAAAAAGAATGCTCTCACAAATTAGAAATAGCCCACCCAAAAGCCATTTGAATTTCCTTTATTTGTTCAAAAAGTTAAGTGTGCAGCAGAATTTCCAGGTCACGCATGCATTTAGTAACATATAGATGTATACTAAAAATATATTGTTAAAGCTTGATTTTTTGGTGCATGTAAGGTTGCTGTTTCTGAGAGAGAAGGCATATGGGATATAAGGAACATACTGTGCATGAAACATGAGTAAATAAGGAGTTTTAAGACTTACCACAAGGCTGATCCATACTCATGGGGTGATCTTTAAGTTTTAATGAAAATAAAAGCTCTCGTACAGAATTATCTGGTCCTCCAGTTAACAAAAACCACGGGAAATGAAAGGAGAAATGCAATGTGTTTCAACAAGAGTGCACACAAGCTTTGTGGGTAGCAGTCTGCTCAGGCCCTGGGAGAAAGTGTCTGGTGGATGCAGAGTACAATAAACATGTGCAGAATTGTAGAAGTACTGGCAAAGTCTCAGCAGCATCCCCTACACTCACCCTCACTCTTTGTGTTCTCAGTGAATTGAGGTGCCTGAAGAAAAGTACTAGATAAAAGACTGTCTACAAGAAAGATAGGTGACAAATGGAAAACATCATCAGGTTTCACAAGCTTGTACCAATATTCCAGCCACTCAGCCTATCCGAAGATTCTTGCTTGCTTTAAAAAAGAACCTCTATTAAGACATCTGACTTCTCAGATGGTCCATGCAAAATATTCAACAGAGTGGGGCTTTGCCTTTTGAATCTGGTGTACACACTAAGCTTATGACATACTTGAAGACACCCTGTACATCACATAATTCATTTGATATGGCTCCATTTAGACTGTCTCACACCCAGAGACACACAGTTGATCAGGTGCTGAATATGCATTATACCAAGAGGAGTTGCAGACATGTCACACATCTAGACAGCCTCCAAAGAATAAGTGATGAAAATTGCATGCGAGGTCAGATGGGGGAGCAGTTGGATCATGGGCAGCAATTAGAACATCAAGAAAGGAAACAAAACATTCTTGTTGCAGGTCTCCTGTGTGGTTGCAGTTGATCTGTGAAATTCAGGTCACTTGCCAGGTTTTTGTTGCTACATTAAACAGCATTACAGGAGAAACAACATTGTACTGCACAAGGCTTAAAAATGAAGTTTGTTGCAATACAAAATGACTGTGAGAGCCAAAAATGAAGGGGCATGTAACCTTTTGAAATAAATATACAATCTTAATTTCTAAATTAGAAGCAAAACCAGCGGAGAGGAGAGTTGAAATTTACTTTGCCCCTCTTTCTGGGAGAAATTCTGACCGTTGATTGAAGGGGCCAAAACCTGGATCAGAAATGATCACAGTTAAACCGAGAAGCATTAACCGAGCCGGAGTGTATCCAATGGCAATCAAGCAGTAGTAAAGGAATTTAAAACAAAAACTTCCAGAGAGAAAAGAGAAGCCAGCTGTGTCCACTGAGCATGGCATTAAGGAGAGAAAGGCTGTGAAATTGGAAGGCTCAGAAGCTGGTGTAGCAGTGTGTGCAGGGCTGGGTTTCCGAGGGGACCTGACGGCAGGATGCTGCCCTCACAGCAGGGAGGGAGAACAGGAGTGTGGGCTCTGTCCCGCTCGGCGCAGTTCAGCGGGATCACAAATAATAGATTATAGACATCTGCCTGTTTGATGTGGGTGTGAAATTCTAAATTAGCTAACAAAATGGTGCTTTGTATTAATAACATGCATGCAATTTAGTCTATAATTTCCCTGAGAGAATGGCAAAGTTAAATAATTAATCATGCCTCGAAACAGGATTATTATAGGGATTAAGAGGAAGAAATATAGCTGCTAAAATTAAAAAAGGAATGTAGAAACAATGCCTCCAAACCATGGCTGTTGTACATAGCATTTTACATGTTAGTTAAACTAGAAACAGCTGAAAATGCGTGATCTTGGATGCATCTATCAACCTCCCTCTCTAGTGAGGAGACTGATCTCTAAAACATTGCACAAAGATCAACTGATGCTATTGTTAATCACTCCTAAAGTGTTTGTGTCTGGGAAGTTTAGAGCATCTTCTCCTAGGGAGAAGGACGGGCTTTCATATGTTTTTCTTAGTGATGCACCAGGTCAGACTCAATTTTTTTGCATTGATTTGAGTGGATCTACCGATCATTCTTTGTTTCCTCAGAATAAATGTGCATACTTCCTTTGTGTTAATTTAACCCCTCTGATCTTTCCTATTTACTTGACTATTTACTTCAAGTTTAACTTTCAGTATTATTTCATGTATCACTTGTTTTTTAACTGACATTTTTTTTTCCGTATTTCAGTGAATCTGCAAACAGTTTTTAAAATTTCCCAAATGAGCAGAAACCAAACAAGATAAATGCAAATCCAAGATGAATCAAACCCAGTTACAGAACAGGTAGATTTGAAAGCCATAATGCTCGGGTTATCCAGTCAATGTGCATACTTCCCTGTTCTGGCCACTTTGTCTTTACTTCTTAGCTCTGTTTACTTCAGAATGAAAGATAAATATTCCCTGGTGTCTTGTACTTCCTACAGAATGGATCATCCACTCGGTACATGTAATTCACCTCCAGTGTTGTAAAGAACTGTAGCAGAGCAAATTTAATTTGCGGTGTATGTCTCTAAAAGGAAAGTATTTTTAAAGGAGAACAAAAGGGAAGACACTGGGTTTAGTGAAGGCATGTAGCAATTAACCCATGGCAGTCTCTTTTGCTCACGTTCAGAAATCATGCCATAGATGTTCACAGTTGCTTGAGCTGCTGCATGCACAAATTCCTCAGCAATGACTGAAGTCAGTGGAAGTTTTGCCATTGATTTCAATGTAGCCAAGATCCCATGCTGTTTCCCAGGGTGTTTCTTTCCTCCCAGATGTAAATCTCTGGCATATACATTTGCAAAAACAGTTTTATGCAGGGAGCAGAGTGTCAATAATGTCAGTTCTGACTTCTAGATAATAGAATGTTTCCAACAGAAAAATGTATTTGACTGAGAGCAATGTTAATTCTGAACATACTCATATCATCATAAATATTGCAAGTATTGGTCATGAAGGCAAATGGTTATTCTTCCAAATTTATCTACGTGGCCCAAAACACAAGAAGAAGAAAGGATCTGCCTGGAACATTGCTGTCTCATTAGTTGTGCTCATGCCCAATTCTGTTTTGAGCATGTTCCCCATCTCCTGAGACCTGCACTGTGTGATGGGAGCTCACACGTGTGACAGCTGTGTGCTCTGTGGGCAAGGGCTCCAGGGGGGGCCAGGTTCACTCCCAGCCCCTGTCTCAGGCACCAAAAAGGAGCAGAGTCTTTTACCTACCTTGTGACAGAGCTCATCTAACCAGCATCAGTGAATAGGATGGTGCAGTTTCATATGTAGGTCCATCTACAGTATGTGCCTGGAAATGTTTTTCCCCAAAGAGAATGTTTGTTTTACAAATCAGAACAATGTAAGAGAAGAACTCGTTCAGTTGTGACCATCTAAAACTGAACTTTATTGCATGCAAGTGACCTCAGCTTCCTCTTTAACTACTGCAGAGAAACAGGAGAAAATTCTGCAGCTCATTGCCTAACAGCTGAGAGGAGTCAGCCCCTGGATGTACCTGTTTTTGACTATGGACTCCAATAAATGAATATTCGACTTCAAGATCTGAGTGGGCCAAATAATTTTAATTTCTGTTACTGCACACATTTGAACTACTTTGCAAGGTTGTTCCAGATAGCTCTTTTAATATTCTTTGACAGGTCAGAACGCATCTTCTTCAATTATTAATCATATAAGCAAGAAAAGTTTTCCATAAGACGCATCTTTAGGAAAAAAAGAGGTTTTCCCTTTGGTTGTGTACCATGAGAGGCCAATATCACAGGCCCAGAGGTGTCATGTCTTAGATCATCTAGTTTGGTTTACAATAATTAAGTCAAAATCATATACTGTGACTAAATTTCTCTATCATAATATTCAAGGTGAGTTAAAACCCTGAATTATTCATTTAATTATCCTGGTCTGTAAAGACCTGGCTTTGGTATCAGATACATTCACCTCAGAAAACTTTTATTAGTAAAATCAGTTGAAACCAGCAGTAAGAGGTCATTGCTTCACATCTGAAACAAAACAGCACTGTGGAGTTTCAAGAATGTACAAGAATATATGATAGCTATATTTCCTTTCCAATATTTTGTTGCAATATATTTAGGTGCTTCTATTAGAATTTGGTTCTTAAATTACTTAAACTGTTGTTCCTGATTTCCATTTTTTTCCACCAGTGATATTTTCTGGTCACTGTCCACATTTCTGCCTCCAATCCACAAGACTATGGTGTGTTTTTCCCCTCAAGAAAATTGTGTATAGTTTCTGGAAAAATCAACCTTCTTATCAATCATTTTTGCAATATGGACATATCTGAAGCTCCCAATATTCAGCAGAAAAGCTGAAATTGATCAGTGGCAGTCATAGGTAAATTGAAAGGAGAGGACTACATACTCCAGAAGAGAGACATGCAGAAAATTTTGCCCCTCTACACTGATTGTTTAAAAACAAATCCCAAAAAGGTCTAATGTAATTCAGTCTCCTATTCTGAATGGCTGGTAGCAACCCTTTCTTAGTTGTTCACACACTGAGCATGATGCCATAAACCAGATCAAAAAGTCTATTTGTAACAAGATCCTAAAACTGACCTGTCCAATCAAGGGAAGAATTGTTTGTCCATTTTATCCTTTTTTGGCAGGAATCACCTGTTTCATTAGTGTATGAACACAGGTTCAGCCTTGCCTTTCCATGACCAAGTTCTTTGTTCGAGGTAGAGCCAGTCTGATTATTGCTGCAATCGTTTCTTGCTGCAGAATTCCAACTGTGTGCCGCAGAGAGACATGGTGGGGGGAGATTCGGCTTGCAGATTTAGACTTTAAAATTTAATTTAGCTTTGCAGCTATTCAGCTGACCAAGTGTATCAATTGAGTTTTAGATATGTTTGAATAGCCCTTAAGTTTCCAGTAACTGTAGTGGTATCTTGGAGAAATGTGAAAACCTAAGTTTAGATATCTTAATGTGGATCCAAATTTCTCATTGGATACTGAATAGAGTATTGTGCAAAGAAAAATATCCTGCATGCTATTTGCTTCTTCAGTTCAAGGTTCACTGTCTCAAAGGACTAGTTCTCAGCAACCACAGAGTACTTTTGAGCAGCTGCTGGTTTTACACCTAGCTCCCATCTTTCCATGTGGGTATGGATGGAAGATGGTAACTCTCTTTGGGATTTCACAAATGCTTGTGATAACAGACAACCTGGCACCCAGGGTCCTCATGCCTGACAAACCAACGTTTCAGCTCTATTACTTTGTTTGTTTGTTTGTTTTCCAGATTCATTAAGTTTACTCTGTAGTTCCAAGTGAGCAGGAATTTTCTCATGTGAGGCTGGAATGGGCTGGGCTGCATAGTAGATACAACTACAGTGTTCCTCTGAGACTAGAGATTTTAAGCCTGTGCCTTTGGACAGAGCCTGGAGTAGCATTCCTTCGTAAAAAAAAAGGGACATGTAGGCAGGGTTCTTTTCCAAAAGACCCAGGAGGAAATAGCTATTGTTGTAGACACTGGTCTTGGTTCCTCAATAAACTGAGCATGCTTTTTGGAGGACACCCTTGTTGATATTTGCTCTATGCTTTTTGATGTCAATAGAGACTCTAAATCACCATTTATTTTTGTGGAAGCTTTGCTGTCAGATTAAGTCTTCCAAAGGGCTTTTCAGTCTTGTGCAAGAAATTAAATTCCAGCACTTACTTTTCTTCCCAGCTCTGCTCTGAAAGTTGGATTTCACAGTAACTCTGGAAAACTGCATCTGTGGCGCAGGACTCTTTCAAGAGGTTTATTTTTCTGACTCATATTCTGCATAACCTTCTTATCCCTCACAAGATTTGGCAGAAATGCACATTTTGAATCCCAGCCCAGCATTCCAGGGAGATGGATAACCCAGAAGAGCAATTCCCAAAGTTAACGTGCTAATGCGACTGCTGTCAGCACTCAAGAGTTTCCTGTGAGGTTGCTGGCATTGATCTCACCAGCTTTTTAATTAAAGACACTGGTCAGTAAGGAACAAGTTTTGACCACCAGCCAGTCCTGGACTATGGCTTAATGTCAGTGGGTTAGAGCAATGCACCCTGTACACTACAGTAGTGGTAGAAGTGGGCTGAGAAAATATCTCCAAACAAATAGCATAGTGTCGTGGAAGAACTTCCAAACCCTGAAGCACCTTAGATGGTGGTGTAAAAGTCAATAATGGAGTGAGAAATGCTGGATCCGTGTGAAACTGAACCAGAAAAAGCCTTTCAAAACTTGCCGAAGGGAGCAGTCAGACAATTAATGGGGAAACGTGGGCGGATGGAAAAGGCTTCCCATGTCTCTTTTGTATGTTTCTCTATCAAAATGACAAAGGACCAATTGTCTCCAAGGAATAGTAGTTGCAAGCTTGGAATGCATTGAAAAAGGATCAGTAATACTGGGATTGGTATATATGTGAAATGTGGTGTTTGTGCTTTAATTCCAGTCTGTTTCCTTATGCTCAAAGTAGCATTCAACTTTAAATGCTTTGTTTGGTTTGTTTCATCACTGTGAAACCAGGGATAAGTAACATGTTCTTTCTTAGAGGCTGTGTTCTACAAAGTGAACATCACTCCTCCACCTGCAAGTGCCCATATTCATCTAATTGTACACCTTAATGGAATTTTACCATCTAATCTAAATAATCAAGTTGTAAACTCCAGTGTCTTAGAAGATGAAAATCTCAGTACAAATTTCATTTGAAATTACATGACAGGACATATTTTTGCAGTTGTTATTTACATTTTTCAGACCCTAATGTGACCAATTACTCTAAACAGTGCATGAATCTACCTTGTGTGTTTCACAAAATATATCCTTATATTACGTGGTAATTTTCATTGTAACACCTGCCTAGGGCATGCAGTGAAACGTGCATACCAAGTCATGGAATCCAAGGATCATCCCCTCTAAAGAATGCTCAATGGAAAATCTGGCATTTGATCAGATGAAGTGGTTAGTCCAGTTTTAACCAAAGGGCACCAAATACTGTGTGCCTGCCATGGTGTTCCTCTGCCTTCTGTGCTGCAAGCACATGGTCTGGCCGTGGGTGGAGAGGTTGCTGATCAGTGCACTTGTCCAGCCATGGCAGTCAGGGGTGAGAGAGGCTGATAGTGTGGGATGGATTCTGGAGAGACAAGAGGAACTAAGAGCTGGCTGAAGGTCAGGCACTGGAGGGACCATAGGTCTGGACCTGCTCCCAGGGAGGCCTGTTTGCTTCTGTGTGTGCGTCTGTGCATGTGGGACCAGGGAAGCAGAGGAATCCAGGGGCCAGCCACTGGATAGTCTAAGTGTCCAAGGGGAATCTGTAGTGAGTGTGTACCTATGGGCATCTGTCAGAGAGGGGGTGAGTACCAACAGATGGAGGAGGACTGTGGCCCTCAGGCACTTGTATGTGCAGGTGCCAGCTGCTGGCGTGACCAGGGATCTAACTGCCAGCTACAGGATAGACTTGGGTATCTAAGGAGGGGTCTATATTGCATATTTCTGTATATATGCATATACATGGGGCACTGAAGGACATGGTTTAATTGTGGATTTGGCAGTGCTCAGTTAATGGTTGAACTGGATGATACAAGAGATCTTTTCTAATTTAAATGATTCCATAATTCTGTGATTGTGTGTATGTGTCTGTGTGTGCACCTTTGGAATACACACTCAGCCTTACTACTAGCAGGACCTGGAGACACAGAGCTGCAGCAGCCTTCCCTCTGTTGGACTATTAGATTTTGGGTAACCCCTCACACAGATTTTGTGTTGTTCATCTTAAACAAGTGAGTTTGCTTAGTCCTATTTTTTGTGGATGGCATCTCTGCACATTGTAGAAGTTTTGCAGAAAGGAATCAAACGTGGAATTTCAGCTCAGAATCACTTCCAGAAGAGGAGAAAGAAATTATTTGCGATCCTCACAGCCGTGAGGATCATGCCTATCTTCTTATGGCAAAGGAAGAGGTCCAGAAGCCCATGCTGAAGTGAAACAAAATCTTAAACACTATTCTATCCTGGGCTGAAAGCATTGGGATGTTAGGCTTAAAGACTCTCTATGGCTGCCCAAAGGAAGCTAAGTGTCATGTTCAGGTGACAGCCAGGATCTGCTCTGCAGTGAAGACACTTCAGAAATCTGGGGTTTTTTTGGCCTGAAAGCTCCTCACAATCCATAAGTCGCTGTCATTTCAAGTATATTGATCCAGTGTTGACATGTGTTGTTTACAGAGACTGGAGCAGGCACTAACACTAGCAAAGACAGATCCATACTACTGCCTCAGCCAGTCTTGTGTGTAACATGTCAGCTGGCACGTGTTATGGCCATGTTGTAAAAACTCACCCTCTTTCCTAGGTCTGACGCTCCTTTGCTGAACAAGACAATGATATATTCCCAGGGACCCTGTTCCTTGGGATAATACAAGGCTTCAGCAGGCACAAATATGAGTGCTGTTACCTTCAGTTTTCATTTTCACAGATCTGCTCTCACTTTCTTTGAGCTGTTTTACTTGTACCAGTCCAAAGAAGGATCATCGTAGTTGATTAGGCCCTTGTGTACGTAGTCAAGCATCCATGAACAAGGGCTTGATTTTAAATTCTGAGGCAAAGTGCGCAATATTTCCAGTATGAATGACTCTGTCAGCCAGAAAACGTCTTTTTTTTCCTTGAAAGTCACCAACTACTGGCTTACACTGTGAAGTATAACAGGTGGCTATGCTAGGTTTGGATAGATGCATGTAGATGCATTACACCTATTTAATATTTAATCTAAGTTTGGTTAACACATGTACTAATTTATGAATGGAAATCAGACAAGGCTCTTGGAAAACAGCCTGGTTTTACCCACATAATGGCTAACCAAATGGCCAGCAGTAGAGTTTTCAGAGATCTTTGTTAGAGAAGGAAAATCCCTACAGTGGAACTAAACTTACTGAAGTAATTCTTATTAGTAGCCACGCATCCTTTTTTGTTTCACACTCAGGAACAAGAGCAGACCAAAAGAAACCTGTCTCACTTGGGTCACTCCACTTGTCTTTTCACAACAAAGGATCTATACCCATTTTTCAAATATCCGACAGTTTTCTCCCTTTCTTCATGGAAACAATTGCTTCTTCCCCCAGAAAAACCTATCAAAAACTCCCCACTCCCAAACAGAAAGCTAGTACTAAATGATCAATAAAATAGGCACATAAATGTGTGGCTTATTACATTTTATGCTTCATCCTGAAACCATTATAAAAGTTCTTACAACATTTTGGCAGTAATTTCTAAAAAGCTGCTCTGTATTGGAGAGGGAGCATATGCACCATGTGATATGACATCTGCCGCAGTAAGTAAGCTTTTAATTGAATATTTGAGGAAATAAACATGTAAAACCCATGTAACTTGATGTCAAATAAGTTATTGTTGCCTCAAGGCTTTCTTGATTTTTTCCATTTTTATTTTTGGCAAGAAAGTTTGAAATATTGTGCATATTGGAGACAGGAGCACTCCACATACAATCGTCCATCAGGACAGAAAACATAACGTTGCATTATTGTTGCTACAGCAGCCCCTCCCAAATCTTGGCAGTTATCAAAGTGGCATTTGGGATCTGAGATTAACGTCTCTGCTCACATCTAAATATATATATTGAGCACACAGAGGAAGAAAGGGAATTGACACACATTCAATTGACTGCTGTACCAGTACTAACTAGAAACATCTTTCTTACATTAACTCTGTGTTTCTTTTTACCCCTGTAACCTTTCACGACAAGCAGTGTGGTGCTTTCTCTCTCCCTCTCTTTTACACATACAGGTGTGCAGCTCAGAAGGGAGCAGTGTGGATCCATCCCTCCCTAACCTCACCATCTTTCGTTGTCTCTCCTCTCTGCTTTCCCCTGTGCTGTACACTGGCTTGAGGTGGAGCATATGAACAGAGCCGAAGACCAGGTCCTCACAGGGAACACATCCCTCTGAAAAGACCATCCTAGGTCACTTTTCAACTTTTCCATCCACCTACAGTAGTCAGTTGTTTTCTATGTCCTCAGTGAGACACCTGTCAGTGCAACATACTTCAATCCTGTGGTAGGATAACAGATCTGCTTCTTTCTCAGCCATTCAATATCTGGTGGTGCTGCTGATCTCACAGTCTCATTTGCGTAGCCTGTGCTGGTGGCACCTGAGAGTGTCCTCAGGCATTGTGCTCCACACTGGGAGTTCTCTTGACAGGATCAAGCTTTCTCTTTGACCCTTCTCCAACTCACTCACAATGATGTCAAAAGTGTTAGTCTTTGCAGCTTCTTACAGGGTAGACATTTCCTGCATCATCACTGCATTCATATCTGCATGGCAAATCTGCACAAGCCCATTTGAATTAATTTAGTGGGTAAGACTTTTAGAGACCTGAATGCTTTACTGAAAAATCCCCAGGCTTTTGATTTTTTAAGCCTACTTCTCACTTTATATGTGTTATCTTATTCTGTTGTAATTCACTTGGGTGAGGTCTCCTCACTTAAGAGTACTATAAACTTTCATTTCCACAAACTCAGATGCAACACAAGTGAAAGCCTGGACCAAGGGAGTTCCTCTTCACATTAATTATGCCTTTCTGCCATAGAATTTCCTCACTCATATTTAGCATGGATTTATCTTTTACAAGTCTATTACACTTACTGATCATGAACCTAACATCTCCTACCTGTTTAAGAATTACCACAAGTAGGTACTCCATTTTTTCACTGAGCTGTGAAATAAGAGGGCACCACCAGGCACTCACAGAAAATCAGACTGTAATGGCTCAGTAATAACAAAAGACACTCACTGCAGACAAGATGTGTCAAGCAGTTAGATCAGTGGAAGGTGAGGCACTGGTTAGAGTTCCCTGGAGCAAGGTCTTAGTCCTGCAGCAGGATCTCAGTATGCTCACAACATGCAGGATCTCCCTGCAGAAGAAAACACTGGGGATCTGTCAGAGCTTCAAGAAGGCTTAACAAGACGACTGACTTCAGTCTAAAAATGAGAAACCTACGCAGTATGGTTCCCTCTGTAGTATGTAATTGGTTATGAAATTCCATCTGTTTTGCTTCACTTCGTATTTTCAACTCAGCTGATAAGCTTGTAGCAGGGTCACATGCGTGTTCTGGAAAAGCAATTAGGTCTAGAGGATTTGATAAGTGGGTAGGTGGAAAATGGGATGATGGAAAATGGGTAGGAATGGAATGAGAATTTTTAGGATCATAGAACCATAGAATGTTTAGGGGTGGAAGGGACCTTAAAGATCATCCAGTTCCAACCCCCCTGCCATGGTCTGGCCTTTTTCTAGGTAATTGACACACATGCTAGGAGGTTCTGTGTTGAGACAGACACCTGAGGTCAGGGATTTAGATACAAATACTGGGAAAACCGAACAGCAGGCTATGAATTCACATGCCCACTGCTATAGGTCCCTGTCTAATTGTTTAGACAGCATCATTATGACTAAAATGGGTTGTAGATTGGGG